>JARFJB010001703.1:187500-787500 GCA_036346205.1 Vesta saturnalis
GACATGTTTAATATTGGTTATATTTTATTTATATTTATATTCTTTATTCCTTCATTCCTACGTAGGTATACCATTCCTACATTCCCACGCATAATATTCCTTCCTTTCTAGATTCCATACATATCATATTGTCCTTCATCAAATTTTGATACCTGAACAAGCTAAATTTGACCTATCGTGCTAAAGCACTCAGGAACACTGCGGAGGATGTATAGAGGGATATTGAATTGCCATGAACAGCTAACTTAAATTTTTCCATATCATAGTCGTAGGAAAACAGGACCTAGGGAGATCATTCCAAAGTTTAGAAACCGAGTAGAAGAATATGGATTGCGCCCATTTGGTACGACAAGTGGAGATTTGTACTGCATACTGATGATGTGAATGAGCGACCGAGTATTCCTAGCAGAGGTAGCCCAAGGTGGTATCAAAGAAGGTAATTCAGCAGCGCAATAGCCATTGTACTAACGATAATACAAAGAGAATTGAAATGATTCTTCTTTGCTCAAGGTACTGTTTGTCAGAAGTTAAGGACGGGTCATAATCCTAATCGCTCTCTTTTGAATACGATCACTGATATAAAGAGCGTATTGGCGAGCACCAACCTAGAGACGAGAATTATATTATAGATACAGCAGAAAGAGTGGTCAGAAGCTAAAGTACTGCTTAGTTTTGTACAATAAGCCTGTTTTACGAGCAGCTGTTTTGGTAACTAACAGAAGGTGGGCAACCCATTATAGATCTCTAAATACAGTCATTCTCAACAAATAAGTAGAGCCTGAAAGCTTAAGATCTCAGCGATTCATACATACAACAGGAAATGATCGATCTTTTTTGACGGACACAAGGCAACACTGGGTTTTGTTAGCATTAAATTTAACTAGATTATTGATTCTCCATTCGAGAATACAATGAATCTTTGTTGATTGAATTTGTCATTTTAGCTTTAATGTTTTGATTTGACATAGAAGGTGGATTACCATTATAGTAGATCGAGATGAACTACAATGAAGAGTGCTGTCGTCATCAAAGCAATGAAACAGGTCAGTTGTTGAAGAAATGTCATTTATGTATAGCAGAAAAAGTGTAACCGCTATAAGTGATCCCTGTAGCACGCCCGCGTTAACTATAACTTCTTTTCAAAAAAAGCCACCAACTACGACTCGTATTGGTCTTTTATCAAGGAAACTAGAAACCCAGTTTCGCCGGATTGTTCCAAACTTGGGCCACGTATGAACGATTCTACCTAAACCCATATTGGTGGTCACTAAGGAGTTTGTTAGTTTCAAGGATCGAGAGCAGTTGTTGATTGATTTAGACAAAATGGAAGTGATGGCAATTGGTCTGTAGTTCGAGGGATCGGTCTTATCGCCTTTTTTTGGGAATAGGTTGAACATTGACATAGAGATCGAATAGAGCTTATATAGGACTGATAGTTCGCGGGAACATTTGTTTAAGGCAATAGTAGGGATACCGTCTGGGGTAGTCCCCTTATTGAGATCAAGCCTACTGATAATCGATTCTAGTAGCTTGTACTGAAAATGAATTGGTTTCATAGCGTATGAAGAAGAATTGACTAGGGGCACACCTTTTCCAAAATCATTGAGAGTTGATGTAAATAAATCCACAAAAACGTAGGCTTTGTTGTCTATACCTCAAATTACCCGTCACATTAAAACATTTTTGACTATGTATGGGGTTCTATAAGAGATATTGACATAGTTTTGTTTAAATACTCCCTTATTAATTTTTTTTCCAATAGCAGTGAAATAAACGTTTGGTATCATTTGAATTTGTTTAGAAAAGTCGATCGTTTTGTTCCTTGGTAGACGGAGATAAGAAATTGTTATGTTTTGGATTTGTTTGGTAATCTCAAGTATCCCCTTAACATCGAGACCAACCATGACAATCAAGCAACCCGTTTCGAAGTTATACAATTTTCTTAAATACATTACTACGGGAAGGTGGTCTAATATCGACCACATAAGGTAAAACGGCGATTAAAAGAAATTCAATTGAACAATCAAAACAAATTTTATTTTGTAACGTTGTATAATGTTAGGCTATCAAATGCATATGAAAGGAAAGTAAAAAAATATTGGAAAACAATCACTAAAATCTATGAGTTATAAGGATAATATCGAGCACAGTACAAAGTCGTTTATTCATACTCATTACATACATAGTTTTTTGCTTCTTGCACGTAGTTAGCGTGACTCAAAATACAACAGGACCTGCAGAGCCACCAAATTTTGATCTTAACCCCAAAACCGCGGCAAATTGTACTCGTTTCTTTTTTCTTATCGTCATTTTTCTTGTCCATGGAATGTAATTGTCTTTTAATTATTGTACTGCTGTTCAACCCTTTCTTATCTCTTTTTCTTCCAATATTAGTTTGAGTCGAGTAGACGTCAGAATTTGAGATTGCCGTTTTCTGTTATTCATGGTCCTAGTCTTTGGAGCGGACAACGAACAAATTTCAGTTAGAGATGTGCTTTTTATTTGAATAGTTAAGTCCTCATCATCTGTTACATCATCATCGAGAACTTCCTGGAGCTCACATTCTTCCGAATCAGATGAAATATCATCGCTTAATGGAGAAGTGTTACTTTGGCGCCGTCTGTTTCGAGTTAATAGAGGTTGTAATTCTTTAGGATTCCAACTGTAGCTTGGTGGGAGGTGTGCGATTATCAATTCCACGATCATTATTTGTAAATAAACTACTTGGACCTGAAACTGAAGCGTCTCCTCTAATGCCCGGTTCTTCGTTTTCGTCTGTTGCTAAGTGTAGTTTAATAAATTCTTCTTCAGAAAATATGTACTTATCCATAGGATAAATCCTTTTTCTATAGTAGCAACTCTATTGAAGGCTCTTCCGAACTGTGTTACGTCAGACAAAACAATTCTATCGTAGTTTTTGGATTTAATGTGCTGATCACATGTTTGATGATAAGCAGTCTTTAAAGGCCCCAAGAACGACGTATCTAGGGACTGTAGCAAATTGCATGCATTTAGATTAAAGTGAGTACTGTGGTTGTCTAAAACTAATGGCACTGAATCTGTAATTAGAAGCTTTCACGAAACGAGCAAAGTGTCTGAGCCACTCGAGGAATAAGGTCAGTCCGGATGGAGAACATTTGTAAAGTGAATGCTGAATTCCTTTCTTTGCACTATCTTGACAGCGCGTTGCTTGAATTCTTCGGTCCAAGATGGGCAAGTTAGTCTTCTGACATACCTTTTCGGCATCTAAAATTTTGTAAACAATAATCAATGTTGATTCGGAAAAAATCGACCAGTCATGGCTAATATCGATTACCTAGGTCGGTATTACCCGCTACACTTTCTTTATATTGGATTTATCAGGACTACCTAACCTAGTACCTTTCAATCAATCTAACCACATCAAAAATTTGTCAGTTATAACCCCTCAACAATGAAAGAAACAACAGATTCCGCTTTTTCAGTTCACAATACTGTTAATTCAGTTTTACACCTTTTTCCATGACCAACCTAGGAGGTAATAAATTTGTATCAAAAGATACAACCTTATTGGATATGTCTACGGTCTCGTTATAGGATTCCCCCTCAAAATTTTTATATACAAAAAAACCTATAAAAGTATCCAATAAGCCTACCATATGAAATAATTTATAAATAAAATTAAACTGATAATGTCTTTCGTGTACACATCCAGCAGCTGGTAAAAAATATTTAACTATTAACACTCCATAAAATTAATTTAAATTAGTTATAGTTTGACTATCTATCCTCAATTATTCGACAGCATTAATTCGTCAGTATTGGGTATGATACAGGATTATAAGAAATTTAAAATAATTACATGAAGTAAAGTATTATATTACCTACTCAACTGATGTAACCAATATAATTTAGTATACGGTGTTGGATGTAAGCGAAAGAGATCAATTACGAAAAATGGTTACGCCTATGTATTAGAATAATCTACATTCTCAATATTTACAGATTCACTAAACCTAAATGTAAAATGGTGATAGTCAATAGGTATAAACATATATATATATATATATATATATATATATATATATAAATTAATCTACTTCCATGAACCCATTTTGGGGTGTATTGATAGCGTAATGTCCCCATGGAAGTGTGTTAAATGAATTAGAAATCTGATACCGTTTATCATCTTCAGGACTTCAGCAATCTTTGTTTGTGTTATGGAAAAGACCATATGCTTATCTGATCGAATCAAATTTTGCGAGGTAGTCCTTTGTTTAAAGGTTTCGAGGCATTCTACATAATCATCGAATACAATTTTTGTCTCTACTGATTTCTTTACACCCTTCGCCTTCTTCGTAATGTTTTTTCTTATTACTTAGCGTTGTCATAAGTTTCGAAATTTCTTTAGATTTAATTGGAGGTTTTAAAGGTTTCGGGTTAATATACAATGGACAGAAGGACAAGTCTTTATGTGCATCATGTAAAGATGAGGATATTCCAGATCTACTTCCGATATCAGTCCTTCGCTCGCATCATCTGATATTGTAGTGACATCTACGTTGTTATCCACCCATTCATAGTCACCGTAAGGGAGACATTGACTCATAGTCCAGCCGTATTGATTATTGACGTCGTTGTATATTAGATACACGTCAGATTTTGATGAATCATAAGTAGGCATATATATATATATATATATATATATATATATATATATATATATATATATTCTAATGCAGCTTGATCTAAACTGCTCGAAGATATCTGCTAAAAGGAAAATATCGATCTTCACATATAAGTCTACATATTCACCTAAGTTATTACAGCTAAATCTGTTCCATAATTCCTGCGCTCTACGATACATTTTTGAGGGCAAGGCTTACATTCCAACTTTTTATAAAAAGCATCTTGAGAAGGCAAACAGGGTTCATTAAAGCGATCAAACTAATCAAAATAATCATACTGCATTACACCTTTCTTAGTTAAAAGATTAAATTGGTCTTTAGGTAGTAATGGAAATTGCAATTTGAGGTTTGGAAATTCTGTTAGATACCATGATAATTTATCCAAGGATGATGCTATAAAACGAAAACTGTCTATAAACCTAAAGTTAATGTGTGATTCATTGATGTGTTTAGTAAAGGAGATATATTTCTCTTTGGTAATAGGAAACAAATCGATACAACCGTCAATTCTAGTGGCAATGTCCGTTATAATAAAATGAGCATCATATGCGCTTAAGTTATAGAATATGACTGATATAGTGTGCATGTCGTCATAGTTGATGTTACATTCATCGTGTGCTGCACCGCAGTAATTGTTTTCTAGGATGAAACGATTATGATCTCGAACTTTTTTCTGTCATGACGTAAAAGGCTGCTCACAAATGTGGCAGTGAGTGGCTGCTTATGTTTAAGATTAGAAATAACCCCAGTCCGGATACGGCTGTTAAAAGCATAAAAATAGAGTCATCCCAACTAACGCGATGTTTTGCGGTTTCTTTATTTAAGCTTGTTCCCTGCCCCTTCTTTTGTTCTACTTTTGTCAGTTTTTTCATCGATTTAACATTACGTACACATACCTCAAGATGTTGCTTCTCACCTATTGATGACTCGCCACGCATGACCTTTTGAATTCTGCGAAGAGCCTTATTGCACGTCGCAATTCCATCTTTAACCGCTTTTTGGCTGTAATCTGCCCTTAATAATCCTAGAGTGATTATTTCTACAAACATCTTATATATCTAATAAACAACTAAAACCAATACACCTAACCTCACTTTTGTACTGTAAATGACTGAGTATGTGGAACACTAATACACTGTACAATAATTAAACTCACCTTTTCGCTGTAATCTACCCTTAGTAATCCTAAAGTGGCGGCAATGTGTTTGCATTGCGGTAATTGTTTTCTAAGATGAAATGATTATGATCTCGTACTTTTTTCTGCCATGACGCAAAAGGGTGCTCACAAATGTGACAGTGAGTGGCTGCTTGAAAATCGTTCTTCCGCTGAGGAGTCATGTGTATGTTGTATGGACAAAGAAACACTGTAGAGACATCTTCAGCAAGCTGTTTCATCTCATCGGCAAACTATCGCATACAATTTTCAGCGCGGCAACTTTTATAAAAAGAAAGGGATTCATCGTATGAACATTTGAAGTAGTACCCGACAGCTGCCGGAATGTGCTTTTGGTATGCTATGATAGGCTTTAGAACAATCTCAAGATCTGCGTAGACAACGAACGGGGTTTGTATTTTATTTTAAAAATTTTTAAACTTGAGCGTCTTTTCGCTTTCTTCGGGAATCTTGATGGCTGTGTTAGTCTTTTGTGTGCAGTCTTCCTTATGGTTATGTAGTTTGTTTTCGGATCGGAAATAATGAAGACATCTGTCACAAAAGTACTTTTGTCCGTTCCTTTTGTTTAACTGCTTTGATAACAGGCATGAAAGGTTTTTAATCCAAACGTAATGATACTTAGTCGACTGATCATTGTTATAGTCTTGTATTAGGAGCAGGTACAAATGGTTATCCCTCTTTGTTTCAGTGAGGTATGTTGGGAGAGTGATGAAATCTTTTTTATCCTTTTTAATATATATATATATATATATATATATATATATATATATATATATATATAATTCACTACCTGTACTTGTTTCTGGACACAATTCTTTTAGATTTTTTGATTTTTCGTCGCTAGTGTTTGCCATTCTTGTATTATGAACGGCAATTTGAAATAATTTTTAAGAATACTAAAATTTACTGTGACAGTTTTCTAAACTGTATATATATATATATATATATATATATATATATATATATATATATATATATATATATATATATATATACATTCACCGAGAGATCGTTTTGCTTTTCGTAGTTAGGTATCTGCTTCATGATCATAGGGAACTGAATCCTTTTTAACTTGTAACACATGCGAGTAGTGAGGTATTGTGTTATTCTTTTTGGATCTTTATCTGCAGGATACGAAGCTGAGACCACTGCCCATGCAAAGCATGCATCATCATAATTCTTAGCGTTGATA
Source organism: Vesta saturnalis (assembly GCA_036346205.1). NCBI lineage: Eukaryota > Metazoa > Arthropoda > Insecta > Coleoptera > Lampyridae > Vesta > Vesta saturnalis. The sequence continues at coordinate 194,534 of JARFJB010001703.1, forward strand.
CAAGTTTCTTTCCTCTTAATTTGAATAGGTAACTCGATGTATGAAGATCCAAGCTGAGGTGTAAATTTATTAACGTTAATTCCCAAATTAACAACAGCTTTCAGTGCCCACCCACTATCACGTTCTTGAAATTCTGACAATTTCCTTAGTATAGGTTTCACAACCTCATCCTCAAACCAATGGTCTATATCAGTATCCCTATATATTGCGACATTCATTATCGTGAAATACTCATACTCATTAAGGATTTTCTCCCCTTGCGCAATCTCAAATTCACCACAGAAAATTGTATTAACTTTCACAACCCCATCGTTCTTCAATGCTTTCTGAATCAGTCTTTTGAAGATAGCTTTACAGTCGATCAAGAAGCTTCTCGGGTCCTTATGTTTAAGATTAGAAATAACCCTAGTCCGGATACGGCTGTTAAAAACCGAAAGAGTCATCCCAACTAAGGCGATGTTTTGCGGTTTCTTTATTTAAGCTTGTTCCCTGTCCCTTCTTTTGTTCTACTTTTGTAATTTTTTTCATCGATTTAACATTACGTACACATACCTCAAGATGTTGCTCCTCACCTATTGATGACTCACCACGCATGGCCTTTTGAATTCTGCGAAGAGCCTTATTACATGTAGAAATTCCATCTTTAACCGCCTTTTCGCTGTAATCTATCCTTAGTAATCCTAGAGTGGCGGAAATGTGTTTGATTGTATCTACAAACATCTTACACATCTAATAAACAACTAAAACCAATAGACCTAACCTCACTTTTGTACTGTAAATGACTGAGTATGTGGAACACTAATACACTGTACAATAATTAAACTCACCTACACAGCTACCTACAACCAAGAGAACGACCGATCACACCAACGGACTAACTCAAAATGAAGACTTTCCACACTTACGAACAGTATTAGCTGCAACAAAAAATAAACACTTAGAGCACGTCTGATCACAACAAGCGACTATCTTAGAACGAAAACTTGTACCACGTAACGTGTACTTATACTCGCGCGCGAGAGCATAGACCTAACCTAAATCACGTGACCACCATGAGCATAGTCGCTTGCAGAAGGAATTCAAGACGGTTAATGAATACAAGATGGATGATGAATGTGAGATTTCAGACTTCCGGTCTGTAGATTTTAAGTTGAGATATCGAGTCTGACGTATCATTTAACTGTATTTTACACTTTAAGTGGACAGCGAGGGTGGCTATTTTGAATTCGTTAACTGTCTTGAATTCTAACAGACAACCTCGACATCTTCTTTCTGCAAGCGACATGACCCATGATCGTTGCTCGTGGTGATCTTCACATGATCGATCCCCATTAGACGATTGGAGTGAAAGACTTGCATCAAACACGCGCCGTGTGATTTTAGGTTAGGTCAATGTTCGGAGAAGTAACCGATGAAGTCGAAGCTGGAACCTGAACTAGCTCTTATATCTGCCTTAAAGCTAGCATTAGGACACTTATTAGAATACTATTTCCATCCATGGGGTCACGACAGGAGGGGGCGCAGGCCTAACACGCGGCCCTGTCTTATGAAATAGCATTAGGGCCTCGTTACCATTTCCAACCAGGGGCCACGACATGGGCTAAGGCCTACACTTGTCTTACGAGACTAGGGCCTCTTATTAGAATAAAATTTTCAGCCAGGGGCCAAGACAAGGGGCGCAGATCCTGATACAAGTCCTGCCTTAAAGTTAGCATTAGGGCCACTTTATTAGAATAAAAATTTTGTATGACGGGGGGCGAAGCCCTACACCTGATTAGGTTAGAACCCACATACAATTGCACCAAGGATGCCACGATAGGGGCCAAGTCCCGAGAGCTAGTTTCTGCACTTGTCTTATAAGGTTAAGGCCCCATTTCCAACCAGGGTGCCGCGACAGGGGCGAAGGCCCGAAAACAAGATTTGACGTGCCTTACAAGTTAGAATTATGGCCACCTTATTAGAATACCATTTTTTATGACGGGGGCGAAGGCCTACACCTGTTTTATAAGATTAGGTTAGAACCCTCATACAATTGCACCAAGGGGGCCACGATAGGGGCCAAGTCCCGAGAGTTAGTTTCTGCACGTATAAGGTTATGGCCCCATTTCCAACCAGGGGACCGCGACGTGGGCGAAGGCCCGAGAACAAGTTAGCATTAGGGCCCATTATTAGAACACAAATTTCCCGCCATAACCAATCAGAATGCAGAGACTTAGTCATCCAATCAGACCACAGCGGCTGAGTGGTGGGGCTAAGGACCAATAAGAAGCCAGAGAGGCGGGTGCACACACGACGAATCAGTTAAAAGGTGAGGCGTGGCCTAGTTTTAATCCCTCTAATAGAACACTGCATGTACGCGCAATTGCCTAACCTCCAAGAGGTATACAGCCAAAAAGGCTCTTAATATTGCCAAAAGGACCTTAATTATGGGCTCCACTCCGCACAAGGGTTGAAAGAGGCCCCCGAAAAGAAGCCGACCCCACCCTCAAAATATACGCCCCTCACGTGGGCGAGTACAAAAAGTGGAGGGGAAGGTGTCCCAGGGGGCGGGGCTTGTGATGTAAACAAAGTGGAGGGGATAGTGCCTGTCTTCCACTATCATTCTACATTAGTAGAAAAATTACCTTCAAGTAGTTGGAAGAAAGAAGATCTTCAATTTTTAAGAAAACACAACATTCCTCATTCGAATGATATCCTGAAAGTGCAATTATTACAAATTGCCAAGGATTTACAAGATCCAAAAATATATGCAAATGATGAAATCGCTCATCAATGGGGACATCAAATTTTACGTTTACCTCCGTGTCACTGCCAATTCAACCCTATCGAGTTAATATGGGCAAATTGTAAATAGTATTACAACAGAAACGTTGGAAGGCAGGGCTTCAGGGACGAGAATGTTTTATCGTTATGGAAGGATTCATTAAACCAAGTAATTGGAGAACTGTGGCAAAAGTGTGTTTTACATGCTGAAAGGAAATGGGCCAGTGGTGGGGCGTTCAAAAAAGAGCTGAGAAAATGGTAAAACATCTGGTAATCAATGTCGGAGAGTCGAGTGAAGATGATAGTGAAAGTGAAGGTGATGACTAAAGAAAGGAATATATTCAAAATGCATATTTCATAAAATGCACATATAATGGTCAATATACGTAAATATGCATAAATAATTGCTATTAAACTTAAATTACACCAATTTTTTTTGCATAAGTTGCATATTTGAACTTTGAGTCTATTTATTTGCATAAAATCAATCTTTTTTTAAAAGTATATATTTGATTTAAGAGTTTAAATAAATTCTTTTTGCATGCTACTAATTTGCGTTTTCCCTGAATGAGTACCCAGGTAAAGTATACTACATTGTATATAACAACTTTAATCCAATTGTAAAACCGGTATTCTACGACAGGGGGAATTAGAAAGTTTCTTAGAATACGAAAATAACATATTGTTGCTGTTTTTGCTCATTTACAATATTGTTTGTTATAGTTATAGTGAGTGTAGTGTCGATATTATCCAGCATGTCTTTTACAAAATTACATTCCTGGATTAAACCATATCCTGAATTTATTTTGGATGGAGAGAAGACTTTTGCCGAGCATTCTCTAAAATCTTTATTATCTCAATTTTTTTTGCATTTTATAGTGCTTATTTAATTTGATAGTTAGATCTTACGGATAATACTAAATTGTGCAAAAGCATAGATTTCTAGTAGTGAATTTTGAAAAGCATTTAGTGATAAGTTAATTTTATAATAATATAAATAATAATTAATAAATACGTTTTAATAAGTTTGATTGTGTTCGGAATTGAGCAAAATAAATGTTTAAAAACTTGTCTATTGGTCTGCATATTTAAAAAAATTATTGCATATATTTAACAAACAACGTGCATATACATGCGCATATTTTACGGATAAATCACTGCATATATTCCTTTTCTCTAGTGATGACTTTTAATTATAGGATGTCCAATATTTGAATTTAAGGCAAAAATTAGAATCTTAGTTACTTTATAACATTGTAAAGAATTATTATATTTAACATATATCTCTGTAGCTGTACTTAGGTTTACATTCCTTTTACATCTATATTGACAATTATATTTTTATTTATTATTTATTATTATATATATTATATTATTAACTAATAATAAATCTAATTTTTAACATCCAATACAGTGTATTTATTTATGACAAAATCGGTTATTTATAAGTGGCTTCGATAACCAAATTACAGCCTTGACTCTTTTGACGCAGTGAGATCTGTCGGCTAAAAACGATCCTCCGCAATTAACCAAACTTTTCGCACTCCATTCGGGCACTGCCTACCGTTAGCTAATTCGTTTCTTATTGAAAATTATTGATACAATCAATTTGAAAAACAGATCCAAAACGAAATTTTGTTGACCAGCTCTCGGTTCTGATAATCGTTTACAGTTGTACAATATATTTTTATTATACGACTACCCACACTCGGTGGACTTTACATGCTAGAATAAGTGCGAACAGACCTTAAACGAAATTCGTCTTTATTTATACGAGTGGGTGGGGATTTTTAAGACCTTTAGGAGATATTCGAACAATAATTTTATTTAAATTTGACAGCGTGGCTTTAATTTGAAAATAACCTAGAAACATTGACGATGGTTTGTTGGTATTCAAAATTACTAACTATATGTACTAATAACGACACACGTTCTTAAAATCTTAAACCATGCTTTACTAAAAGATGAGTCATAAGACACCTCTCGCCGGCCCGACTATAAAACGAATAGTGTCAATCTTGCCCCCATGTCAATGTTGGACCAGTTTACCTTACATCATATAGTTTGGTGATTCGAACTTTTCGTTGTTACTCCTTTCACTTCATGTATTAACTTCAAATGTTTATTCAGATTCATAAATAACGTACCTCCAATTTTGCAACGTTTATCAAAAATTTCCACGAGGACTAAACACTCTCGTCGGTTTTTAGCCGCGTCCCATAAATAAACGTAGAGCGCGCATTCCAGTTCTGTATCGAGTTCAATGCGGGACATCAATCGCCGGGATGGGATGCACCGTACTAAACCGATGTATAATTAATTATAGTTACTTTTGTTGGCAATACCATATATGTTAAATACTGCGTTGTTTGACCTAAGTTTTGAATAAAGTGTATTTAGGAAACACCAATTCTTCGAAATGCCTTATGAGATTGATATGAAACTTGTTAAAGTCGAACCAGAAGAGGAAGAAGGAATAAATTCACTTGTAACCCAACATCTTATAGTAAATAGTGAACTAATACAAGGTAAAATTAATTATTCTTGAAGTAGTAGGAAATTTAACACTTATTTTTACAGATAATGTGAATATTAAGAAAGAAGACATCTCTTCTCTAATAAAAGTTGTTAGCTCAAGTGAAGCATATCATTTGAATGAAAACGGTGTCAAACACATTACAAACATACAGTGTGAAAGTAAATTTAATAATTCTTTAAGTTATGAATTTAAATGTGACCAATGTGGTTATGGAACAAACCGCAAACGTAATTTTAAAATTCATCTTAAAAAACACTCTTTAATTAAAGAATTCAAATGTGACCAATGTGATCATGCAACACACCGCAAAAGTGATTTAACAGTTCATCTTAAAATACATTCTTTAAGTAGAGAATTCAAATGTGACCGATGTGATTATGCAACGCACCGCAAAAGTGATTTAACAGTTCATCTTAAAATACATTCTTTAAGTAAAGAATTCAAATGTGACCTATGTGATTATGCAACGCACCGCAAAAGTGATTTAACAGTTCATCTTAAAATACATTCTTTAAGTAAAGAATTCAAATGTGACCGATGTGATTATGCATCACACCGCAAACGTGATTTAACAGTTCATGTTAAAATACATTCTTTAAGTAAAGAATTCAAATGTCACCTATGTGATTATGGAACAAATCACAAAGGTGCGCTGAAAATTCATCTTAAAAAATACTCCTTAAATAAAGAAGAATTCAAATGTGATTATGGAACAAATCAAAAAGGTAATTTTAAAATTCATCTTAAAAAACTCTCTTCAAGCTATAAATTTAAATGTGACCATTGTGATTATGGAACAGATCTCAAAGGGAGTTTTAAAATTCATCTTAAAAAACACTCTGTAAGTAAAGAATTCAAATGTGACCAATGTGATTATGGAACAAATCATAAAAGTGCTCTGAAAATTCATCTTAAAAAACACTCCTTAAATAAAGAATTTAAATGTGACCAATGTGATTATGGAACAAATCAAAAAGGTAATTTTAAAATTCATCTTAAAAAACACTCTTTAAGTAAAGAATTCAAATGCAACCAATGTGATTATAGAACAAATCACAAAGGTAATTTTAAAATTCATTTTAAAAGACACTCTTCAATTTATGAATTTAAATGTGGCCATTGTAATTATGGAACAAATCGCAAATGTATTTTAAAAATTCATCTTAAAAAACACTTTTTAAGTAAAGAATTCTAATGTGACTGATGTAATTATGCAACACACCGCAAAAGCGATTTAATAGTTAAGTTTAAAGTACATTCTACAAGTAAAGAATTCCATAATCACCAAAGTGATTATGGAACAAATCACAAAGCTGCTCTGAAAATTCATCTTAAAAAACACTACCTATTCAAGTTATGAATTTAAGTGTGACCAATGTGATTATGGAACAAATCAAAAAGTGCCTTGAAAATTCATCTTTAAAAACACAATGTGATTATGCAACGCACCGCAAAAGTGATTTAACTGTTCATGTTAAAATACATTCTTTAAGTAAAGAATTCAAAAGTGACCATTGTGATTATGGATCAAATCACAAAGGTAATTTTAAAGTTCATGTTAAAAAACACTTTTCAAGTAATGAATTCAAATGTGATCATTGTGATTATGCAACATACCACAAATATAGTTTAAAAAATCAGTGTTTAATTTATAGGTGTATTTTCGTTGGTATAGTGTTTACGTTTAATTTATGCTAATATTGTTCACAGTGCGCAAATGTTTACTGCTGTGTTAATATTTATAGATAAATATGATCATTCATCGAACTTTCAAATGGATGTAATATAAAGTAGATCTTGTTAAATTAACCCTTGTAAGGCCGACAGGGGTGCAAATGGACCCCAAGTACTCTTTTTCTTTAATATTTTTTAAACTATTTTATCTTACAACACCTTATTCTCAGTAGCTGTCTTGTTTTATCATAGAGACTGTCTCAAACCTCATGGGTGATTGCGCAGAAACCAATATTACACCGAATACAAATATATCAACTAACGTGAAAATGTTGGCATTTGTCATTTTGTGTTTTACCTGTTCATATCTATTCTACAACTTCCTACGCTTTTGCTACTTTTATTTGATATATTGTATGTGTGTGGATTGTCTCATTAAGAAACAGTCTTTTTTAAGACTCCTTCAAGGTAAAATTGTTATTAGGTGGGTACAAATTGCATTAAAAGTTATCAATTACTAACGAGGTATTTTTAATTCGAATTACAAATTTCTAAGGCAGATTTTTGGTGTAATAAACTAACACATTGTATTTTCTGGCCAAATTCAAGATTTGTAAGTGCTTTTCCATACTAAAAATAATGTTTAAAAAAATTTTGCTTTTTTAACCTCAATTTGGTTAGGAGAATAATTTACAGTTTAGAGACTAAAAACTGTTTATGATGAGCGTTTAATGATCTTTTTGTTTGTATTGATATGAGTGGTTTGAAATAGGCAATAATGTATAAATTTTGTTGTCAGGTTGAAAATGAATAATCGAAAGGTAATTCATAGTCAAGGGCGGCAAATTATCTACAATGTTTACCAATTTATGAAAAAAGAAAAAGAAGGAACGATGACAATGCCATTATCTCAATTACAAGAACGTGTTGGTGAAGCTGCAGGTGTGGGTCTAAACACTGTGAGAAGAATTATTAAAGAAGGAAACAGTACACCTGGACCAAGTGACCCTGGCAACAGTAAATTCTCTTCACCACGAAAAACTATCAATAAATCAAGCCCTAAGTCAACGTTAGATGCATGCGATGAAGAGATAATAAGAAAAATCATCTACTCATTTATCAATACCCAAAAATGTGCTCCGACCATAAATAAGGTTTTACAGGAAGTGACAGAAAGAAAAATAGACTCCCAACAAATAATCAAACAAAGAATTAAATACAAAGACTGTATAAAAGAATCTATACAACATATAGATCAACAAACAGAATTAGATTTGGAAACTCTAAACAAAGAAGTAATAAAGGGCTTACTACAGGCAGCGGAAAATACAAAACGACATAAAAAGGAAAAGAACAAAAGCTAAGTGACGAAGCACTAAACCTAATTGAAGAACGAAAACAATTATTAAAAACAGAACAACCAATAGAATACAGCTAACTGAAATAAATAAAAAGATCAGGAAAACAGTAAGAGGAGATCTAAGGAAATACAAAACATGAAAATAAAAGAAACCATAACAGAAAGGAAAAGTTTAAAAGATCTACGATCAAATTTAAGTGAGGAAAACACCAAATAACCAAACTAATAAACAACAAAAACAAAGAAATAACAGAAAAGAAAGAAATAACAGACACTATAGAAACATTCTATCGAAATTTGTATGAAAGGAAAAAGCACCACCACCAGGAAAAAAGAAGAAGACAGAAAGAAAGTTACAAATATAGGATCCGAGGAAATGCCAGAAATAACAGAGGGTGAGATAAGCAACGCATTAAAAAGATGTCCAATAACCGAGCACCAGGAGAAGATAGAATAGAAATAGAGATGATTAAATATGGAGGTGAACCTGTTTTAAAACAACTAAAACGAATCTACAATAAATGCTTAATGGAGTCCCGAATACCAAATGCCTGGTTAAATGCCGTAGTAGTCTTAATATTTAAAAAGGGAAACAAATATAAACTAGAAAATTACAGACCAATTAGTCTTCTGTCGGTACTGTATAAACTGTTCACAAGAATAATAACACAAAGACTAACAAATAAACTGGACAAGTACCAGCCACGTGAGCAGGCAGGATTTAGGCGAGGCTACAGCACGATAGATCATCTACAGACAATGCGAATATTAACTGAAAAAGCCAACGAATATAATATAACATTGTGGGTCGCAATGATAGATTATGAGAAGGCCTTTGATTCAATAGAGGTATGGGCAATTCTAAATGCTTTAAGCAATTGCAGAATAGACGAAAGATACACGGCTCTTATTAAATACATATATAAAAACGCAACGATACAGATAACAACAGATACACAAACTAATAAATTTAAGACACATCGTGGTGTAAGACAGGTGACCCAATATCCCTAAACTATTTACATTAGCGTTAGAGGATATGTTCAGGATGCTAGATTGGGAAGACAAAGGCATAACAATAGAGGCGAGAAGCTCAATCATTTGCGATTCGCCGATGACATAACATTGATAGCAAAAGATAGAACAGAACTGCAAGAAATGTTGGAAGAATTAAATGAAACATCAAAACAAATAGGAATGAAAATAAACATGCATAAAACAAAATACCTAACAAATGAAACAGAAGACAACAAGAAATTATTCTAGAAGACAACACGATAGAAAAAGTAGACACATTTGTATATTTAGGCCAAAAATTCCAGCTTTCAAAAATAACTTGACAGCAGATCTGAATAGAAGAGTATCATTGGCCTGGTCAGCATTCGGAAAATTACAAGACATATTTCTCTCGGATATACCAAATACTCTAAAAGCAGAGACCTTCGACCAATATGTGTTACCAGTTCTAACATATGGTACAGAAACATGGGCCCTTAATAAAAGTATTACTCACAAACTTCAAGTCACTCAAAGATCAATGGAAAGAAGGATGCTGAATGTCAAACTACAGGACCGTATTCCGAACATCGAAATAAGAAGAAGATCTAAAGTCACAGATGTCATAGAAAGGCTATGTACCTTAAGATGGAATTGGGCAGGACACATAGGCAGGATGGAAAACAACAGATGGACACAAAGAATCATAGAATGGAGGCCCCGAGAAAATAAGAGGAGTAGAGGAAGGCCACAGACCAGGTGGACGGACGACATAAAGAAAATGGTAGGGTACGATTGGATGAGGAAAACAACGAACAGAGAAGAATGGAAGAATCTAAGGGAGGCTTACATCCGACGATGGATGGAATAAGCTGCGAAAGAAAGAAAAGACAAGTGCTGGTGTTCAATTCTATGGAAAGAAAACCACATTTTGGAGGGTGTTAAGAAAGCTAGGATTTCGTTGGAAAAAGACCGAGGATAATAGAAAAGTATTAGTGGAAAAAATGGACATTAGAACTAAACGAATAGAGTTTCTTCGAAAATTAAAGAAAGAAGAAGGAAGAAATTTGGTGTATAGTGATGAAACTTACTTACACAACAGCCATACTGTACCGACAACATGGGACGATGGAAGAAACCGTTGTTTGAAAGCTCCTGTTACTAAAGGCCAACGATTAATTATTGTTCATTGTGGAGGAAAAGACGGCTTCATTCCTAATGCTTTTTTAATGTTTAAGGCAGGACAGAAAACAGGAGACTATCATGATGACATGAACCACACAAATTATATTAAATGGGTAAAAGAAAAGGTCATACCAAATTTACGTAAAAATTCAGTTTTTGTGATTGACAATGCATCTTATCATAATGTAAGTACAGAAGCTGCACCCACATCAGCTTGGAAAAAAGATGACATGCAGGCTTGGCTCTCTGATAGAGGAATAATTTATGAAGCTACTGCATTGAAAGTAGAGCTATACGAGAAAATTAAAGAGCACAAACCACAAAATAAAGTATATATTCTAGACAAGCTACTAGCTGAAAATGGTCATGCTGTCCTTCGTCTCCCTCCGTACTACCCTGAATTAAATCCAATTGAAAAAATATGGGGAATTGTGAAAAATCGTATAGCAGCGAGGAATGTGACGTTTAAAATGGAAGATGTTAGGCAATTGGCAAACGAAGAATTTGAAAAAATTACAGCTGAGAACTGGAAGAAAGTGTGTGAACATGTAGAACAAGTGGAGAGTGAATATTTAAAAAAAAAAGTGATATTGGATGATGTTGCCGAACTGATAATAAATGTTAATAATGACAGTGACGAATCTGATTTCTCATTTTCATCTGATGATGATTTAGATTGTGAACCTTTACAATGACATTAAAACATTTAAATGAATTTTTAAAATTGATTTGTGATTAATCAGAAATCGATGTACTATGGTATATTTGTTAAATAATATTAGTGAAAACAAATTACATGTATGACTGCATAGTTTATTATTATTATAAATGTGTACATTCAACATATTCAGCACAAGTAAGCCACTTACACAATTTTTTCTGTAAGCTTTGACTGTACCCTTTGATAGATCATCACAAATACATTATAATGGAAAAAAGAACTTATTTAACTTAATGCTACATATCACTGTTGCATTGCATTCTAATTTCAAAATAGAAGCTTATTTCAGATTACATATCATTGAATTAGTCCTTTTGTATGGAACCACTCACCAAGTCATTCTATAAAGCAATTAGGAATACATAAAATTTTCCAAAGATTTATATATTACATTTAACTTTTAAGCAATTAAAGATTGTCATTTAGGTAATGCATACACATGCAACGATGTCAATAAACATTAAAGGAAAGTATCGAAACATCTGCTTCTATAGTGTGGTGCATTGTTTTTTTTAGATCTCAAATGTGCATGCAAATGAGATCAATTCATCTAAAATACAGTAAATTATGAGTAAAGATTTTCATTTATGGCACATACATACACATATAACGACATCACGTAGAATTGAAAGCAACTATCGTAAGGAGTATCGGAACATCTCTTTAAAGTTGATTAGTAACCATTATTTATACACCACATCATTATTACACCTAAAATATTTCATTACTTCTTAATTAATTGAAATTGGGGCTCATACTTACTGTTGAAGCTCAGATAAAAAAAAATGCTGGCTTAAATACTTACTGTTGAAGCTCAGATAAAAAAAAATGCTGGCTTAATAAACATAACCACAAACTTGGGTTACTCACAGTGTATGTGCCTAGAGATACGTGTTATGTAAACAAACAAAGAAATTTTATTCTAGCCATTCATTCAATAAATTAATTTTTGTATAAAATCAAATGAAAAGTGACATCATGTGTACAGCTGATATTTTTAATATGGAATTTATATTACATCTTCGTCAACTTACGAATTTTCCCGACGCGCACCTCACCACCCATGACATTTTACACGATCTCTACCAACATAATAAGTAAATAAATAAATAATCTAGAAAAAAAAATATTTGCTATTTTTGGGAGTGGGGTGCATCAGCACCCCGCTCGGCCTTTAACGGCAGCTATTTTTTGTTTTGTTTTTTCCTTTGTACGCTCTGATTTTATGCTAAATATTAGCTGTATTCGTTTTATAGTTTGTGGTTGACTTAGGTCAACTCCAGTCAATTACAAAACATTCGTTTTATCCTTGTTTATAATGTATATAAACAAGGATAAAACGAATGTTTGTATTTGAATGGAGTTGACGTAAGTCAACCACAAACTCTAAAACGAATACAGGTATTGTATACATGGACTTTGTACATCTCACTCAGCAAATTTGAGCGACTGCGCGGGAGTGGAAGCTGATTTCGTTATGCAGTCGTCGTCCACAGTAGTATTTCAGTTCTTCTTTTGCTTCTAAGAATATCGGTACGTTTCGCTCGCGACAGTTGTTTTATTGTTGTTATAATATGGCTAATTCTCGATTTGGCAACGAACGGCACCTTACAGAAGAGGATCTTTTGTGACTGCACAATAATTACGATTCTGATTACGATGATACAAGTGATGCGAGTGATGTTGAAAATGAAGATCATGTTTCGGACCATGATGAACTTGATGATGAAATTTTCGCGGATGAAAACTACGAAGAGGTAGAAGAAATTGTTGAACAAGAAGCAGCTGGTTTACCGTTTTATACATCCAAAGATGGAACACACTGGTCTAAGGTTCCACTACGTAAATGCGTTAGACGTGCGCAATCAAATAAAATTGTTCCTCCAGGACTTACAGCTCAGAGTTCAGCAATTAGTAGTGTCAAAGAAACATTTTTATTATTTTTTTCCGACGATATAATTGACATAATTGTTCACGAAACCAATCGTAAAACAAAACAGTATTTTGATAAGCACAATATAGCCAATCCTAACGATACCAAAAGATATATACCAACTAACAAAATTGAAGTTGAAGCATATATAGGTTTATTGATCACCTTGGGAGCGTTACGAAGTAATAATGAACCTATTGATTTTCTTTTTACTGGGGATCCTGCATACTGTCGGCCTATAATTCCTGCAACCCTTTCGAGAAATAGATACAAATTTCTTACAAAATTCTTAAGATTTGATAATTTTGAAACTGGAGACGACAGAAAGCTTATAGATAAACTTGCACCCATTAGGGAAATTTTTGACAAGTTGGTATCAAACTGTAAGAGTGCATTAAATCCAACTGCTCATATGTGCGTAGATGAACAACTCGTCCCATTTAGAGGAAAGGCTACATTTCGGATCTACATGAAAAGCAAACCTGCGAAATATGGGATCAAAATATGGGCACTAGCAGATTGCGAATATAATTACACTCTCAACATGCAAGTCTATTTAGGTAAACTATTCTAGTGCTATATTGTTTCTTCTTATCAGATCTGTATTTTTGTTTCAGGGAAAATAAATAATAGACCATAAAAAGGACAAGGAGAACGAGTTGTTCTCGAACTTACTGAATATTTGAATCAAGGCTACGGGATTACAACCGACAATTTTTTCACAACTATTTCATTGGCCGATCAACTCTTGCAAAAGAAAATAACACTCTGCGGCACGCTGAGAAAAAACAAAACGTTTATACCGAAGGAGCTAATGCCCGAGCCTTGGAAAAAAGAATATTCATCAATATTTGCTTTTAAAAACAATTGCACTTTGGTATCTTATGTGCCTGATATTGTATTACACTATCATAGCACCAAAGGTGTAGTTGACGCAACTGATCAGGTGGTGCAAAAATATACTACCCAAAGAAAAACTGCTAGGTGGCCCATGGTAATATTTTACCACATGATAGATATTGCTGCTCTAAACGCATACAAAATTTGGAAAATTCTTAATCCAGATTATGGGCGGGGATATTTAGATGCAAGAAGAAAGTTTCTACTTGAATTAGGAAAAGATTTAGCTAAAGACAATATGAAATCACGTTACAAAACTATCACTTTGCATAAGAGCATAAAAGAACATATCCTGAAAATTCTTCCTGAACTTAAGCTCCAGGAAGATGTTTCAGAAGATGAATCACGTACAACAGCAAGTCAAGGAAGATATTTTCTTTGTTCCAGAAAAAGAGATAGAAAATCTCGACAGTATTGTGTAAAATGTAAACGTTTTGTATGTACTGAACATTCATTGAAGTAAATATGTTGTCTTGAGTGTAAATAAACAATCTAACTATATTTTGTGTATATTTTAAACTATATTTTATGTGTATTTTTTTATTTTTTGTTCGAATAAAGATATAAATACTAAATCTTTATCATCTGTTATTTTTCCATCAGCATCACTAAAACCAACCGTTAAAATAATGTGGGGTACAAATGCACCCCTGTCGGCCATGCAAGTAAGAAAAATTTCGGTCTTACAAGGGTTAACAGTAGTTTTGTTTTATAATTTATTTTTAATGTTGTCTGAGTTTTAGATTTATATGTATAATTATCACAAGCAGCGTCCTCTTAAAACAGAACATTGTTATGGTTAAACGTTATACTTTGGTTTTTAGAGGACATTTCTCCCGTGCAAAATAAAAACCTAGTAAGTCGAGATTAGCAGGTTTTGGAAAATCAATAAAATAAGATTTTAGAGATCAAATTTTGCATAAATTTTTTATTTATTAAGATATACAAACTTGAAATTTAAAACTGAAAAGACTAACTACTCAAGCTGCAATGCTGTATTCTCAAAATATTTAAATAATTAACATTTTCTAAAAAAACCTCTGCGAACATTCTAAAACCATGTTTTTTAAAATGTTCGAAATATTTACAAATCAAAAGTGTAGCAAATTTCTTTTAAAACTGACAAATTTAGTATCGTTACTAACTAATTTAGAATTTTACACTTAAAATATGTAGTAAGTTATTTTTTGGTCTGGAAGTTCGAAGAATTTACAAATTAAAAGTCTAGTTAGTTTTATATGTTTTAATATAGTTTTGATTAACAATTTATGTAATTGAAAAACATGTTTACATAAAAATAAGACTTTGTATTTTAAGGTACATGTAAGTAAAGGTTACTGATCTTCTGCCAAAACAGTTGTTGATTTACTGTGGTCGGTAGCACTTTCTGAGACCGGGAGTTGCTTCCAAAAAATTTGTTTTTTTTTGGTGGCATATGTCTAATCAGTTACTTAATGATATTATCTTTTTTCATTTTGTTTATGCCCCCTGCAGTAGATACCTGGGAAACTTGGGGTAACATATTATGTTTAAACTTTGGCTTCAGGAATTTGACTTCTCTGAAATCAGTGTCTTCTAGTTCTGACTTTAAAAATAAAGATTCCTTTTCTAAATTGACATTCTCTTATATTAGCTAGTAACGGAATGTTATTGACCCCTTATTTTCTGGCTTTACATCCATTTTCAAAATCTAAGAAGTCCGATGCGTTAAGCTCAATTACTTTTGTATTTTTGCAAGAACTTTTTATTAATTGAATTAGATCTTCAAAATTAAGAACTTCTTTTGATTTGTTCCATTTTTTCTCAATGGCTTCGTGAAGTGCATCGGTCTTCATAAATGAAAAATCGGAATGTTATGGTTTCAGAACCCCAATCTTCATTTACAAAAAGTACGCACGAACTAAGCAGCGTCCAATTTTTGTTTTGGGCTGCACAGTTATCACCCCAAAATATAACGTGTTTCGTTTTGTCATTAAGTTGTTTTAAAATGTCGAGACTACATCGGAACCTGCGCGACCCTTAACTGCTTCATGCCACAGCATGCAATAGTGGTTTCCAGTCTTTTTTAAGTTCGCAAAGATTTAATTTAAACAGACTAATCTGCTCACAAAGAATGAATTTTTTATCGTCATTTTTGGTATAATTAATATTTTTTGCATATCTACAGCAAACAAATCGACATTAACATCCCAAGTTTTATTTCTGTCATGGTCATATAATTTGCAAGCAGCAGTGTATCTTTTCTTGTGCTTTGCATATTTTTGACAGGTTTCACACTCTTCGGTACGGTGTTCCATAATTTCTGTTTCTTCATTATTTCGTTGTTGGTCGCAAGTTATTTTATTTATATTGTTTATATAAACCACAACTTGGACATTCATTTTGGGATGGCTTTGAAAACCCTGTTCTCTTTTTGAAAAACCTTACGATATGTTGCACAAATTACCGAACGCGCGCAAGTTTTTTTATAGTCTTCCCAAATCTGATAAATACTAAGGTCGGAAGGTAAATATCTTCTGAGCGGTGCGTGAGATAAATTATAGTGAGACACTGTCAGATGGCAAGAATTGATATGTGTTTCAATTGAGCTATCATTTCATCATTTTTTCTCATCATTTATTTCCTGAAAATAATCAACAAAAACGTGGTGATAATACAGTCTGTTTTGTTACATTTTTTCTCAATGGCTCCGTGAAGTGCATCGGACTTCATAACTGAAAAATCGGAATGTTGTTTCAGGATCCCAATCTTCATTTACAAAAAGTACGCACGAATTAAGCAGCGCCTAATTTTTGTTTTGGGCTGCATAGTTATCAGCCCAAAATATAACATGTTTCGTTTTGTCATTAAGTTGTTATAAAATGTCAAGAATACGTCAGAACCTGTGCGACCTTTAACTGCTTCATGCCACAGCATGCAATAGTGGTTTCCAGTCTTTTTTAAGTTCGCGAAGATTTCATTAAAACAGACTAATCTGCTCACAAAGAATGAATTTTTTATCGTCATTTTTGGTATAATTAATATTTTTTGCATTATCTACAGCGAATAAGTCGTCATTAACATCCGAAGTTTTGTTTACGTCATGGTCATATAATTTGCGAGCAGCAGTGTATCTTTTCTTGTGCTCTGCATATTTTTGACACGTTTCACACTCTTCGGTACGGTGTTTCATAATTTCTATTTCTTCATTATTTCGTCGTTGGTCACAAGTTATTTTATTTATATGTTCTTTATATAAACCACAACTTGGACATTCATTTTGGGATGTCTTTAAAAACCCTATGGTTTCTTTTTGAAAAACCTTACATGTTTCACAAGTTACCGAACGCGCATATATATATATATATATATATATATATATATATATATATATATATACACCTTTATTGAACAATAGAACATTGTTGTTGGTTGTATCTTACAAAACTAGTACAACATTACTAACTAACATTCCTTTCTACCTGGACCCTTACATATAGAGGTGGACAAAAGGTTGCCTCCAAAAGTCCAATAATATACAAATAGGAATATACAATTTAACAATTGAATAAAGAATAAAATCTCGGTAACATGCGGCCCGCCTTGAACTTACACACTACACTGAGTTCAATATAGTTATTTACTTCTTAATTGCACGGCAAGATACAAATTCTTGCAACCGCACGTTTCACTATATGGTTATTCAAACGCACCGAAACTACACGTACCTACTGTTCCATCACTTCCTGGGTTAAGCTCCGTTACTCGGGCCATGGGTGAATGGAGGTAAATTTTCCTCTTTGATTACAACTAAATCGCCCACCCTCGTTTCTGGTCCACTGGCCTTCCACTTCTTCCTTTGTTGCAATTCATTCAGATATTCTTTATGCCATTGCTTCCAGAAGTTTTCAATTACACTTCGCAAATGTTGGTAATGATTGAGCCGATTATATCGAATGCCATCTACACCTTGTTCTGGTATTGCCGTGAGTGTTTTTCCAATAAGGAAATGGCTTGGTGTGAGAGGTGTGGGATCATTGGACAAGGGATTTAACGGACGGAAGTTTAAAGTAGCCTCAATTTGTGCTAAAATTGTTCTGCAACTAACTTTGTGTCATTTAAAACTCGTCTCAGATGATTTTTGTACGCTTTTAACGCCCGCTTCCCAAAGACTTCTAAAATGAGGTGCACGAGGTGGGATGAAGTGCCAATGAATTGAATCATTTGCCATTGTGTTAATGGTTGAATTTGATTCTTTCTTTAAAAAGTCTGCTAAAATTTTATTGGCTCCCTTAAAATGTATTCCGTTATCGGAATAAATATTTACGGGTTTCCCTCTGCGTGAAATGAACCTCTTTAAGCAGTTCAAAAAGGTTTCATTCGAGAGATAGGTTACCATATCGAGGTGAATAGCCTTTGTTGATAGACAAATAAATAAACAGATGTAACATTTTACTAACCTACATCTTCTAGTCTTTTTATCTTTTATTAGGAATGGACCCGCATAGTCCACACCAGTATTATGAAATGGTGAGTATTGTGTAACACGCGTTTCTGGCAAGTCATCCATTATTGCTTCGTACATCTTAGGATTGTGCTTAAAACATAATACGCATTGACGAACCACATTTTTAGCCGTACTTCGACCTGATAAGGGCTGAGCTCCACAATGCATTAATCGTTTGTGCTCGTTTTTCATTATTAGCATAGTTAAATCGTGACCTTTTGGGAAAATTGCAGGGTGCTTTTGCTTAGTACTTATCTTAGCGTCACGCAACCTTCCCCCCACCCTGATCAGGCCATCTGCATCGAGAAATGGATTTAAAGATAACAAATTGCTCTTTTGATAATTGTTTTCTTTGTTTCAACTTAGAATAATCATCAGAAAAATGATGTTTTTGACAAATCAAAATTAATGTATTTAATGACGATTGCAGTTCATTTACAGTAAGCGGTCCAATTTTTTTATCTGATTGCCGTTTAGAATTGTGAGAAAGTCTTAAACAATACGCCACAACTCGTTGCAGTTTACTAAGTGAAGAGTATTTAGAGAATGTGTTTAAATCGTCATGTAATAAACCCACTAAAATCGTCGTACGCTGCTCTGGTAGACAGATATTGGAATAACTGTCAAATGATTTTGGAATTTGTTGCTGCAAAACCAAAAATTGTGGACCATGCCACCACGTAAATCTTTAGTAAAGACGCCCCGGGACAGAAAATCTGCTGGATTTTCTCCAGAGGGTACGTGATACCACTGATGTGGTTCCGAAGAATCTTGAATCTCGCTTACGCGGTTCGCAATGAAAGTTTTCCGCTTATTCGGAGGTCCGTTAATCCAACCTAGAGTGATGGAGCTATCGGTACAGTAACATACTCTCACTATTGGAATCGTAAGTGTGTGAAGTACCTTTTTCATCAGATTGGCTAGCAAGACTGCCGCACAGAGTTCTAAACGTGGCAAGGATATTTGTTTTAAAGGCGCCACTCTTGACTTAGCGCATAATAAGTTACAATGGTAAGTGTCGTAATTATCTCTACTTCGAACATAAACGCAACCACCGTATGCCTTCTCTGAAGCATCTGCAAAGCCATGCAATTCGACAGATTGCGCATCAGGAATTATAACGTGTCTTCTAATATTTACATTATTTAAATTAATTAACTCGCGCCTAAGCTTAACCCAATGTGTTGAAATGGTTTGTGGTATTGGTTGATCCCAATTCAACTTTAATTGCCACAGCTGCTGCACCATAATTTTGTTTATAATTATTACCGGACGTAATAATCTCAGAGGATCAAAAATTTGACACGTAGCTGACAAGATTGTTCTTTTGCTAACTTTTGTATTAGAGATATTGTTATTGATTGAAAATTGAATTGTGTCACTACATGCATTCCATAGCATCCCCAAGGTTTTATTACATTCGTTTTCACTTAATTGCAATATGTTTGCCTCTAACTTATCATTAGTTCTAAATTGACCGTAAGAATTTTGAGTGTTTGGTAGCCATTGCCTAAGTTCGAAACCGTAATTAGTCATTATTGTGTAAATATTGTTTTGAATTGTAATTAAGTCATTTAAATTATCGCTACCGGTTAATAGGTCATCCATATAAAAATCGTTGAAAATTATATTGCTAATATGAGGGAAATTTACTCAATTTCGCAAGCTATTTGCTGTAAAGCTCGCATTGCTAAATATGGAGCTGGCGATATTCCATATGTCACCGTATTTAATTTGTAACACTTAATTTCATCGTTTGGGTTAAAACGTCACAATATTTTTTGAAAACATTGTCATTTTCATTTAACCTTCCGGTGGTCGCGCATTTTTTTTCTTTAAACTTTAGTCACCCCGGTCCCTTAGATCAGGTGAGCTTAAAAAATAGAAAAAAATTTTTTTTTCATTTATCGTGTAAGAATATGAATTAATGAAATAAAATGACTCATTTTAGACAAAAAACATTATTTAAACTTTATTAGTCTACATGTAATATAGCTTTGAACAAAACGCAGAAAAAAAAGCATGAACATGTTACCCTGTATAAAAAAAGGAAATGCAAAAAAGTAGCAAAATATAAAGACTCAAGTATGGTAACTTAACATATTTGAAACAAACTAGTACAAAAAACTTATAGCTAAGCATATTTATTGCTGCTCCCTGCAGTTCTGACAAACACCTATAATATGCTCCAAACACATAAACGCATCACATTTGTAACATGAAAAACGAGTCTTTCTATTCTTTTTCCAGCCATAGTAAATACATCTGCCAGCGGGTAGCGGTTTTTCTTGGACTCCCCCTTCTTCAATTTTTGTAATTTCCATAAGTCGGAGCTTCAACGTCTTTGGAAGGTTGGTAAAAGTTGCTCGTCGTTTCAAATGTGGATGGATTATGGCATTTGCCATATCTCTCAAAAAATGTCGCCGTCGTAAATAATTTTTATGCGGGTTGTTGGCTTTGTATATTACTTGGCAATTGATTCCTGCAATATTCAAAATAGTATAGAATATGACCATGGGCCATCTTCTGTTATTACGGGAGCAATCGTAAGAAGCGCACAATTTATCCACGACATCAACCCCTCCTTTTGTGCTGTTATATGTAGTGACTATTACTGGCTTACATTTCAAGCCACTGTCTAAGTCAATGTCATCATGATGATGCATACTAGACGTTAAAATAACATAAACATACTTGTATGGTTGGGACATTTATTGGGATTGGAAAACTCGACTGGGAGTTCTCTTTTATTTTTTCTTAACGTCCCAATAGCGGTTATCTTATAATCTCGAAATAATTAAAAACAAGAGGGATTGATGTGAACCAATTGTCCATTGTCAAGTTAATATGTGAACCAGAGAGATGTTTGCACAGTCTTAAAACCACATCATATGGGCTGTTAGAAAATTTATATGGGCCATCATGTTGGGTTCCCACGTACACTTCAAATTTGAAGTGTAAAATGTTTTTGCGTCACAAACTGCAAACAACTTGAGGGCCATATTTTGTAGGTTTAGAGGGAATGTATTGCCGGAACGAACATTTCTCTCTAAAGGCCGGAAGCATTTCATCAATAGTAACAAATGCTGAGTGGTTATAGCCGTTCTGACAATTTTTTACGAACTAATCAAACACCGTACGAATAGGCGCTAATTTATCAAACTTTGTGCGTTCTAACCTTGTTGCCTTATTGTCAAATCGCATGCAACGTAAAAGAAACCGAAATCTTTGTAAAGTCATTGTAAGATAAAAAATTTCTACACCATAACCATCTCTCCTCCAAAGATCTTCTGCGTTTGAGCGACCGGAGTGGCCTAAATACAAGAGTCTAATAAAAGCACGAATTTCAATTTTGTCAGTTTGATTAGCGTCTCGCTCTCGTTCAAAATTGTCTTGAATAGAGACTATATATTTATTAGTATTTTCAACGATAATACCAATTATCGTGTCGTCTAAGAAATAATTCCAAATTTCCTCAGCGTCCTTCAAACTTTTAGTGGTTGGTGTTGAACCTGGTAGGCGAACTAATATGTTCTAATAGTTTTTGGCTTTGGAGGATGCTTTTTCCAAAGCGTTTTACCATCTTTGCCTAAAATAAATTAGTTTAATTTTGTTCGCTAATTTATATTTTTTTTATATACCTTTAAAGGTAAGCGAAGCAGACCTCTTCCGCTTCATCTGATTCATCCTCGTAAGCAATTAATTGATCATCATCATCATTTAGGGCCGGTTGTATAAAGGTTTTTTCAAGCGGAGGTTGGCCAACCGTCGGTAAGGTGTCGACTAGTGGTCGAAATTGGTTTTGTTGTATAAACGAAAATGAGGTTAAGGGTTGAGTAACCAAAGGTTGAATTCATTTCGTAAAAGTTGGTAGTGGTGATATTTGGGGACTTTCAGTGAAATGGCAGTATTTTATTAGTTTCCCTCACTATTCTAATAACCTTTTCGTGCTTCCTCGTTTTCATTACCTTTATTTAACGTTATTTTATTATAATTATTATTACTTAATTGTTGTTAGTCGTTAAATATTAGTGTTTCTACTCGTTTATTATAGTTAGTCGTTAAATATTAGTGTTTCGATTAATCAATCCTGCCATCAACAGCAACAAGGTAAGGTTGAGCTATCATGTAGTTCATAAGATTAATAAGAAACTTGTTAAAGTGTAAGAGAATATCGTTTACTGATTCTGATATGCACAGATTGGTGGATTTTGTACAAAAATATTCATCGGTGGTCGAATAAAAAAAAAATGACGCAGTTACCTACATGGAAACAGAAGGTAACAAGTTTATGCAATTCTTGTTAAACATAAGTTTATTTTCATTTGTTTATTTCCATTGCATTAAATAGGTAGCTGTTTGGGACAAAATTTGTACAGAATTTAATTGTTGTGTAACTGACAAAAAAACTACAGATCAACTAAGAACAAAGTTCGACAATTTAAAAAAAGAAACAAGACGGTACTTTGCAAAGCAGAGGCAGATGTTGTATAGAACAGGAGGGCGCCCGCTTGAAGATGACATTAAAGAGGCAATTAAAAATTTGTGTGCCAAGATAAGAGCCATTATAAATTTTTCAATCGATGCATGTCAATAGCGATACTCTTGACACCGATTATATGGTAAGAGAATGCACTACTTGTTAATGCTTTATTAACTGTTTATTTTATAGATACCCGATGCTCCGATAATTGGGGACATATTGGAAACATCGGAAAGTGCCACACCTGTTCCAACTGAAGAAATTACAGATGTTCCTCAAATGACAAAACAATCTGGCCTTGGTATGTAACTACTTGTAATATATTTTCCAAATTTAATTAACATAATTTTTAAGGCTGTGGAGGGACAGAAAATATTTTGAAAAGAAAATAAGACCCCATTTTAACAATGGAGAAAAATAAAAAACCAAAGACATCCCTAGAGGTATTAAAAGATGTGACATCATCAAAGGCGGGCTTAAATAAATTAAAACAAGAGCTGTTAATTAAAGAAGATAGGAGAAACGAAGAAATCCACACAGAGAAGCTCAAAGAACTTCAACTTGATAATGAACGGAAAAGATTAGAAATAGAATTACTAAAAAAAAATTAGCACAGTAAATATTTTTATTTGTATCATATTTCAATTTAAATTAGAAAAATATGTAATAAATTCTTGGCCATAATCTATTATGTCTTGCTGATTAAAATAATTATCCTCAATTTCAACTGGTAATGGTATATCATCCTCATTGTCTGGTTGTTGTTCTTTTCTAGCAATTGCTAGATTATGTAACACAGCACAAGCCACTACAACTGCTTGAGCTGTGCCTACCGACAAACGTATTCCCAATGATAATATTGGAAAACGGCGTTTCCATACTCCAAACAATCTTTCAATTAGGTTGCGAGTTCGTATTTGTGATTCATTAAAAAGATGTTCACCTCTCGTAGCGGGATGCAACAATGAGGTTATTAAATATTTTGTGAGTGCATAACCTGAGTCTGCCAACAAAATATTATTAAATTCATTTCTTTCAAAACGACCTTTAATTCTCGAGTTATTAAAAATCGTTTGATCGTGTGTTGCACCGAGCCACCGTGCAACAACATCTCTAATTCGTAAATTAGAGTCTCCAACCACTTGTACATTTAACGAAAAATACCCTTTCCGATTTCGGAAATATTCTGCATTAATGCCTCCTACAAAAAATTTTATTTATAAAAGTACTGCTACTCTACTATTATATAAACCTGGTGATTCTAACTTGATATGAGTACAGTCAATTGCTCCGACAATTCTTGGAAATCTAGAAATGTTATAAAAGTCCAATGCGGCACTTGTCATTTCATCATCATTTCATGGCATATAAATATAATTCGGTGCTAGCAATGTAATTGCATTTGTCACTCTCTTTACAATCCTTCTAGCAGTAGATTTATCAACACCTGTAAAGTCATCTACGCATACTAACATATTGCCTGTTGCATACAAGCGTAACGTCAGCATTGATTTAATGGTGAAATTGCGTGATTTCTGAAATTATTCCCGTAAATGTAAGTAGTAAATATAAACAAAGGCATTCACTAACCTGTTTGTCTCCGGTATCAACTGTTCCTCAATTTGCTGTAGTAGAAATACGACACTATCTTTTGTTAGACGAAATCTAACAAAAAACTCTTCTTCTGACCAATTAGCAAAGTGATCAGGCTGTGGACGAAACACACGCTCATTTCGTGCATGACGTTGCAATTGCAACAAAACTTCTTCTGACTATAAACACTGACTGTCAGGATTAGAACTATCTTCGCTAGAAGATGAAGATAAGGAACTTGAATTTTCCATTTAAACTATAAAAAAATTAAAGTAATTCAGTTTTAAAAAAAAAAAACTTAATCTTACCTGGTTGCTGTTGACGGCAGAATTGATTAAAGAAATACTAATATTTAAAGACTAACAATAATTAACGAATAGATAATTGATAAAAAAAAAACACAACCAACTTAACGAAGATAAATAAACGATAACAACAGGATTTATTTATTTTTGACAACAGCAAAGGAAGAAAACAGACTGCTTTAACCTCAAATAACAATTTCAGCCGTAGCTTCAAATCAATCTGTTGAGGTATGGATCGGGAAGAAAATAACACTTTAATTTACTAACGGCTTTATTGTATATAGAATAACCACGGCGTGTGTCTCTCACAACTTTTCATTACTTACTACCTACAGAACATATGCTTGCGCATAATTACACGTAGTGCTCATGCGCAATACAATCTTACAAAAACTGTTAAAATGTGAATGTAATCCCAACACAATCAAACTCAAGTTTTCTTGCGGTTCTGTCAACCGCGGATTGAATCTCAGGTTTAGTACCAACCGACGATTATACAACTAAAATTTCAAATCAACCGCTGGTTGTGTTGTAACCGACGGTCAACCCGACTTTATACAACCGGCCCTTAGCTCAGCATCTTCTAAAAGTATTTGTAAATAGTTTTGCTCTTTTTCGTAGGCTGCCATGACTAATAATCAAAAATATCTCATTAAAATAATACAAAATAAGGATATATATAAAACTTACCTTTTTTAAATTTTATCGTCGCGCCGGTCTGAGCCACCCGAAACCACTATAACTCTAAGCACTGTTATACGAGAATGGCCATCTAACGACTAAAGGTCGATCGCAACAAATGATGAAGGTAGAGGGGCACCCGACCGTTTATGTTAGCCCCTCCACTTTTTATACCCGAAATTTAACCAACCCGGTATCTCAGACAGTGGCGCGACTATACGAAGGTTAATGGAATATTTCGGTACATTTTGGAGATATCAGCTGTCATAACGTATGTATACTGCCTAAATCTAAACAAAATTTCCATAACATCGTTCTGTAAATTCGGACCAGGACATTGAACGTCGTTTAGACAATAGCCCGAGCTTGTTTTTGCAGAACCATCAAATACCACTCGAACTTTCGTAGTAAGACTACTATTTTTTACAATATTATTGTTTTATTACATTCAACATTTAATTTGCTACCGCATCCTACAACAGGTTAAGTTCCATTAATTATTCAATACAACGCTACATTGTTGTCACACTTTACATTTCGACAACATCTCCCCTTCAAATATAAACAAAACAAATTTCCCACAGTTAACAAACGTAATCCTTAAATCTAACTGGTCGTCTAATCAGACGCTTAACTTTTCCCGGTTCACTTTCACTGTTAAGATTTTCCACTGTTTCACTCTCATTCTTTTCTTTCTCACCATCACTCGAATCCAAGTCTGATGTCTTCGTATTTACTTTAGTTTCAATTAGCGTCTCTCTCAAGTGATAACTATTTCTTCAGTACATATTTCCATCTTCATCTTGAATTACATACGACCTCGGTGTGTTGGCTCTTTCAACAACCTTTGCTGGTACCCACTGATTATTTCTGTTTACAGTTACACTCTGTTCAGGTTTAAGTTCTTCTCGCTCTTTAGTTTTTAAATCATAGTATCTTTTTGCCAGTTCTTGTTTTTTAATAACCTTACTTTCTATACTATCTCTATCTGTTATTACACTACTTAACAAATTTTGACTTACAGGTAATTTTGTTCTTACTCTACGATTAAACATTAACTGTGCTGGTGTCAATCCAATACCTATAATAGATTTGACAGCATGCCTTTAATTTTATTAAATGATCGTTCACACTCGCTTGGCCACACAAACAAAATATCTTTCTTAAGCAGCTGCCTTAAGGGTTTAGCTGCTTCAGATAAATTTGGGATAAAACCCCTAAAATAATGGAACATTCCGAGTACTTTTTGTACTTCTATCTTATTTATAGGAGCTTTTAGACTTGCCACTGCTTTTACTCTATCCTCATCAGGACTAACTCCCTCACGTGAAAATTTGTGACCCAAGTATTTTACTTGACTTACCCTATATTGAATTTTTTCCTTGTTCTCTGGCCCTATCTACCACTTTTTGTAATGTTCTATCATGTTCTTCCTCTGTTCTCCCCGATACCAATATATCATCAAAATACACAATTACGTTTTCAATGTTACCAAAATTCTTATTATTAATTTCCTGAAACAATTCTATACTTAAACCGAAAGGCAACCTTTGAAATTTATAGAATCCAAACGGTGTGCTAAAAGTACACAGCCTGCTAGACTCTTCCTCAAGTTCTATGTGATAGAACCCATTCTTAAAATCTAATACAGTGAAATATTTTTTTTCTGATAACTGGCCACAAATTTCATTTACTGTTGGAATCAAGCACTGTTTACATTTTATATACATGTTTAAATCAACTGGATCTAAACAAATTCGTAACGACCCATTGGGTTTTTCTACAATCACCAAATTGCTTGCCCACTCCATAGCACCATTTACTTTTTCTATAATTTTATCCTTTTCTAAATCAATTAGATTCTGTTTTAATTTATATAGAAATTGGTACTCTGCGAGGTGGTCTTACAACTGGAATTGCACCTTGCTTTAATTCTATCCTACATTTATCTTTAAATTTACCTAAGCCAGTGAACAAATCTAAATTTAATTTTATAAAATTTTCCTTACTACTAATTTCATGTATGCGTTTAATTAAATTTAATTCGACACAAGTATTCAACCCAAACAATGGCACTGACTTATGTTCTGTAACTACAAAATGTTGTAATTTCTTCAATTAGTTTGTTTCACAACACAGAGAAACAACCCCAACAGGCTTAAATTTATAACCCCCATATGCCTCTGATAACAAAGTAGTTTTCTTTATTATGTATGTATCTTTTAACTTATTTAATACAAACATTGGTATTATATTTACCTCCGCCCCCGTGTCTAATTTGAACTGTACTTCTACATTATTAACCTTAATTGTTTCGTACCATGTCAGTGTTTTAACTTCATGCACATTGACGGATGCTGCTTTAATATGTTCCACTGCTAACCATTGTTCTGTATTTCTTGTACATCGTTCACTCCACAAGCTTTCTTCACTCTGAATGACACTTTGAAATGATTGAACTTACCACAATTTAAACAACTTTTCCCAAATGCTGGACATTTATTGATGCCATGAACTGTTTGACACCTGCTGCATTTAAAATTTCTTTTTTCTGTATTCACCTGTTGTTTCTTCACTAAATTAACATTTTTGGACTCCTGTACAATTCTAATCTGATCTTTTGTCACCTCGCTGTTTTTACACAATTTGACAGCTTTATCTAAACTTAATTTCTCAACCGATAACAATTTTTCTTGTAGATTCTTATTCTTTATTCCCAGAACAATTCTATCTCGGACCATTTCTTCCGGATCTTTAAATTCACAACTATGCACTAATTTTTTTAACTCACTTAGAAAATGCTCAAACGGCTCCCCATCTTCTTGTCGCTTATTCTAAAACAAGAATCTTTCATAAACTCATATTTTTCTCTTTCTTCAGCTTACAATTTAAAATTATTGAAAATCTCGATGCCTTCTCTACCCATTAAAGGAGGGGGCACGTTTTAAATGTAAAATATCTTTCGGTCAGAATTTAACCAAATTTTGATATGTTCTAGAACTTGACCAATTGATCAAATGTTTTCTTTGCCCGAAAGCTCAAAGCTCAACAGTTTCTGATATACAGGGTCTGCAATATCACTATTTGATACTTTCAATATATCATAAAATGGACATTATTGCCAATATTAACGCAAAACTTAGTGCAATGTTATTTTTTTGTGCTACGGTTACAACCTTTTCTTTACTTTCATTATTTTTGTACATACACCTGATATACAGGGTGAGACCAAATACATGTATCTGAAAAGAATCATACGGTTGTATTGTTTTGATATTTTGGTGAATGGAAGTTAACACGTATATGTCCATTTAAATTATTATTGCAAGTTAAGTGCCCTAGACGTCCGTTATACAGAGTGTTTCATTTCTTTAATAGATTTAATTGAGTATTATTATACTTTCTAGTTAATTTTGTGATAACTTAATAGAAATGTCTATATTAAAATAAACTATTTGCTAACTGTATATACCTACATAATAGTCACGATGTGTTTATACTGATACTGGGTGTCCAAGTACAAAGGACCAAAGCGATATCTTAAACTTCATATAGGTACGGAAAAAACCGTTAACATAAAGAATTCCTTGCAATTGGATGTCGTTGCGAAATACAAAGATTTTGGAGATTGACAGATAGAAAGGTTAGATGTGCTTCATTTATTATGCTCACTATTTTCTAATAAAGTTTTCAGTAGATTCTTTTGATAAAGAAGGCGCTTGTCGAAGTTCATCTTTATTTTGCAAAACTAAGAAAAGAAAATTCTTTAAGATACTAGTGTCTTCACTGTTCACACCATCGACAAACCGGTTTCGCAGGTCTACCTCCATCATCACTACCGCTTTGTACAGTCATTGGAAATAAGAAATGTTTATATAGAAACGTTAATGAACGTATTTTAATATATTAAAAACATCTAAGCTTAATAAGATATCAGTTAACTGAACTGATGAGGCAGAAAACAGTAAATCATTTTTGGTCTTGATATAACCATTGCCATAGAAATCAAAAAGTTGCATAATCAAATGTTAAATGTCTATCACCTCCACATTATTTGCATTTAGTATATGATTGAAAACAATTGTAGAAAGATATTTGATTAGCTCTTGATACCTAGCGTATCCTAAAAACCATAGTACAGCTGCCACATGAGAACAAGTACCTAAAGTTCTGGCACCAGTCTTGCAGGTGCAGTAAGTACCTAATATTGGGTTAGGTTCTTCTTCCTCATTATTCGGCACAACTGGTAACGAGTAGCATTTCTGAGGCGAGAATATATCCTTACCCGTATAAAACCGGGTTCGTAGTTTTCATCAAATTGATATTGAACCTGGCGGTCCTCTATTTCATTGTCTTGTATATAAGAAGGAGCAAGCTTTAATTGAAAAATACCTACAGTTAACTCTTTAAGATAGTAATGTGACAAACGTGGGAATGAGGGAACGATAATTTCATTTAAATCAACCCATCTGCCCCTTCTAGCGCGTAAGTTTTCCTCCTCAACCCTGGCTTGAACATTTGGCTCTTGAACTTTTTGAAGAATATTTTCAGCTAGCTTTATAGTAGCATCTTGCATTAAAATGGGTGGAAAATATTTTTTTATAATTGCTCCAGCAATCTTAAAAAATCAGCAATATTACAAATGTGGGGTGTTTTTATCTTAAAGCTAAAAAATTTAAAAATTGATTTTAAGTGCCCATTGCGTGCTTCTACGATCCACCTGGTTTTCGTAACGAGACGACTATCATTAGCCTCTTCTGTGGATAACTGTAGCTGATCTATGGGCAAAAAGGCTGGCATTTTAAAATTAATACCTAATCTATTTAAAGCTGGAATAGCATCCAAGTACCCGCGGTCGAGAATGAAAATATCTCCTTCATTAAACCATTCACATCTCTATTAAATTCACTTATAAGTATGTTAGCATCGTTGTTTTCAGAATTTGAGAAATATGGCCCTTGAATGTCTAGAATAAATCCGCTCGGGGCAACAAGCAGAGATGGCTTGATAAGATGTTTACCCTTATAAGTACAGTAGGACTGTCGCAACACTTTAAAACAAGAACTTTTCTCTATTTCTAGATAAGTACAGTCATTATACACTATAACTTGAGGCCGATCCAGGTTTTTATTATATAGACGATTTGCAAAAGGAGTTACATGATTTTCGATGTAGCTGTCTCTTGTTGTAGCAGTAAATCCAATATTTTGTGGTACAAATCTTGCAGAAAGAGATTGTCTAACTAGAGATATAGCTAAACTGGCTTGTTGTCTTGTGAAATAATTAAAAATAACCGCTAAAAAACTATCACTAAGACCTTATCGTAACTTGCACAGGAATGCTAAGAGATCTTTTTTACTTACATATCTCAAAGAATTTCCTATTCTAATGGGGTCACAAAAGTTGAAAAGATTATTAAATTGATGTTTGGTTATAGGAGAAACTGCTTTAAATTGAGAATCTCTGAAGTTATTTTCGTCTTCGTAAGCCGTGTGGTAGCTTTTTTTCTTAATTTCCTTACGTAATGCTTGTAAAAAAATATAAATCTCATTACCTGCTAATAATGGCTGATTTACATATCGTAACCCAGGGAGCAGAAACTCAAACAGATTACCATTCTGATCCAAATGAGTATTACAGCAGTACGTATTTTCTGGCGCGTATATATATATATATATATATATATATATATATATATATATATATATATCTCAACAAAAATATTAATTCTACCTTTCATGGATATTTTATGTATATCATTCCCATCGTTACAAATGCAGCATAAGTGAGTTGACCTTTGTAGCACATTTAATCGCAAACAATTTGGATTATTGTCTATTGCTTGAATTTCCCTTACAATAGAAATATTGCAGACATTGCAGATTCGAGTTTCTTCTATTATGACCCACTCTGGTAGATTTGCTTCGCGGCGACGTGCAATCACAATTTCCTGCTTTCTTGCATTTACCTCACCACTTATTTTCACCATAACCCTAGTAACTAAAGCATTTCCACAAGCAAAACATGGAATTCGATTCATTTTTCACATAAACTCTTCAACGATTTTAATTCAAAAAGTAGATTTGCAACTAAGCATCAACAATATCACTTAATTAGTGGATTAATTTTTGACGTTTCATAGCCACCTACTATATTGTTGTTATTTTATAAGTTTGGGAATACAAAAACATAATAATTGTAGTATGAAAAACGGAAAGAAAAGTGCAAAATCAGAAAAAAATCTAGTTGTACGAATAAAAGCAAAAGAAAAAGCGCAATACCACATTAGGGTTTTGGTTTAAACGAATAAGTAAATACTAAATTAAACTTTATTAGAAAATAGTGAGCATAATAAATGAAGCACATCTAACCTTTCGATCTGTCAATCTCCAAAAGCTTTGTATTTCGCAACGACATCCAATTGCAAGGGATTTTTTATGTTAACGGTTTTTTTCCGTACCTATATGAAGTTTAAGATATCGCTTTGGTCCTTTGTACTTGGACACCCAGTATCAGTATAGACACATCGTGACTATTATGTAGGTATATACAGTTAGCAAATAGTTTATTTTAATATAGACATTTCAATTAAGTTATCATAAAATTAACTAGGAAGTATAATAATACTCAATTAAATCTATTAAAGAAATGAAACACTCTGTATAACGGACGTCTAGGAGACTTAACTTGCAATAATAATTTAAATGGACATATATATATATATATATATATATATATATATATATATATATATGTATATATATATATTCAATGTTAACAGAATCTTGAGTATCAGGATTTAGAGGTGATGTAGATGTAATATTGGCCGAGATGTTGGGAAGATTTTGAGTTATTGGTAATTTTGAATTTTGTTTAATAAGGTTCTTCCAAATATGCGGTATCCTAGAACTATCATCACGTTTGTTAAGGGCATTAGGCCTCTTCTCAATTTCAATGGCTTCTAGTAATCCGCTGGTGTAAATTATATAAAGGAGCAAGTAATCGAATATTGTTTGTGTTAATTTCGTGTCCAGTATCTAAATAATGATTAGCCAAAGATGACGAAGGATTTTGTTGTTTGATGGCCAGTTTGTGTTCATTAGCTCTCACATGTAATTTTCTATTTGTTTGTCCAATATAACTTCTTGTGCACCCGTTGCAAGG
Source organism: Vesta saturnalis (assembly GCA_036346205.1). NCBI lineage: Eukaryota > Metazoa > Arthropoda > Insecta > Coleoptera > Lampyridae > Vesta > Vesta saturnalis. The sequence goes on from JARFJB010001703.1 coordinate 227,317, forward strand.
TATCTCGTATACTCCTTGATTTTCATTACAAATTTTGTCTTTCGGATTCTTCAAAAGTTGGTGTAAGGTAAGGTAAGGTTTAAAAATCTTTTTTTAGATCACCTTAACCAAATTCATAACAACATTAAATTTACAATGGAAATTGAAATAAATAACTCTCTCCCATTTTTAGATACACTTATAACAAGACTTGATAATGGAAAATTTTCACATAGTGTTTACCGGAAACCTACCCATACAAACAGAAACCTAAATTCTCTTTCACATCATCACCCCAGTCATTTACATAGCGTTATGAACTCTTTAATATTCCGTTCTTATCATCTATCAGATCAAAATTCTAGAAATGACGAAATGAATACTATTCATAATATTTTAATTCAAAATAATTACAGCCAGAACGAAATAATCAAAATTGTCAATAAAATCAGAAAACCTAAAAACCATTCCAACTCATTAGATACTGAACATAAAATTCCAGTAATTTTACCATATATAAAAGGAATCACTGATAAAATCGCTAAAAAAATTTCCCAAACATGAATTTAGACCCGTTTTTAAACCTTACCTTACCTTACACCAACTTTTGAAGAATCCGAAAGACAAAATTTGTAATGAAAATCAAGGAGTATACGAGATACCTTGCAACGGGTGCACAAGAAGTTATATTGGACAAACAAATAGAAAATTACATGTGAGAGCTAATGAACACAAACTGGCCATCAAACAAAATCCTTCGTCATCTTTGGCTAATCATTATTTAGATACTGGACACGAAATTAACACAAACAATATTCGATTACTTGCTCCTTTATATAATTTACACCAGCGGATTACTAGAGAAGCCATTGAAATTGAGAAGAGGCCTAATGCCCTTAACAAACGTGATGATAGTTCTAGGATACCGCATATTTGGAAGAACCTTATTAAACAAAATTCAAAATTACCAATAACTCAAAATCTTCCCAACATCTCGGCCAATATTACATCTACATCACCTCTAAATCCTGATACTCAAGATTCTGTTAACATTCCGGCATCTAATACAATTCCAAATTCAACGTCATATCTTGGATCTGCAAATCGAAGCAGAACTCGTTCATCAAAATTATTATAATTGATTAGTTAGCTTGTTTCATATTTCATTACTAAATATCATTCTTGACAAAGGGGACATAGTAAGTCCCCGAAACGTTGAATATTGTATATTTTCACGTTAATAAACACAAGTTGTTCCGAATAATGTCTTTATTGAATAATACTACTTGTGGAAACTTAAGTAATAACATATATATATATATATATATATATATATATATATATATATATATATATATATATTGTGTGTGTGTGTGTGTTAACTTCCATTCACCAAAATATCAAAACAATACCACCGTATAATTCTTTTCAGATACATATATTTGGTCTCACCCTGTATATCAGGTGTATGTACAAAAATAATGAAAGTAAAGAAAAGGTTGTAACAAGTAGCACAAAAAAATAACATTTCACTAAGTTTTGCGTTAATATTGGCAAAAATGTCCATTTTATTATATACCTATTGAAAGTATCAAATAGTGATATTGCAGACCCTGTATATCAAAAACTGTTGAGCTTTGAGCTTTCGGGCAATGAAAACATTTGATCAATTGGTCAAGTTCTAGAACATATCAAAATTTGGTTAAATTCTGACCGAAAGATATTTTACATTTAAAACGTGCCCCCTCCTTTAGTAACTTAGCAATTTTGATTTCGTCACCTTTTTTCTCATTTTACGTTGCGATCACATAAATTTCAAATTCCTGCTTGAACACTTTAAAATTTTCCACAATATTTTCATTAAATTTCATTTGTTGCGGTAACCTGGACTCCATATTTCCTTTGTTCGATTCACCCTGCGTGTTCACGAATTATCTTATTCACGTTTTTTTTTTCAACTCGAATCTTAAAACTTGTTTTAGCTTATATTTCAAAATTTCTTTTTTACACCGACTGCGCCATGTTTTATCTTGTTTATATTAAAATAAAAGATAAATTATTGTTTTATTACATTCAACATTTAATTTGCTACCGCACCCTACAACAGGTTAAGTTCCATTAATTATTCAAGGCGACGCTACAGTGTTGTCACACTTTACATTTTTACAACAGTGGATGAATTTAGTTTAGGGTATCCTGTTGCATTTTGATTTTCTAACAGAGTGGATGAAGTTATTTTTAAGTTATTTTTTGAACAGATTAAGTTGAAAGCAGGTATAATTGCAGCAAATGTTTTTATATCGGATGATGATCCTTCTTTTTATAACGCATGGTCAATTGTCATGTCTCTTGTACCTAACAAATTATTACCCACCTGGCATGTAGATCGCAACTGGCGTAAAAATTTGTCCAAAGTTAGTGGTGGGTCTGAAATCAAAGTGCTTGTGTATAAAACTATTAGAGTTCTTCTTCAAGAAACTTGCATTAAACAGTTTGAATTATACGTTCCTCAGCTTATGAATGAATTGTTTCCGATCCTAATACTGCAGCATTCGCTCAATACTTTCAAACATATTATTTAAATTGCGAAGAGTGGGCATATGTTATTGGGTAGGATTAGGTATCAATACAAATATGTATTTGGAGTCTGTACATAAAATTTTGAAGCATATATATTTAGAGGGTAACAAATGTAAGAGGCTCGATAAATCCATTAATGCAGTTATGAGCTTCTGTCGTGATAGCATATATAAGCGCATAATAAAATTAGCTAAAAATAAACATACTGACTATTAAATACAATTAGAAAAAGTCACAAAACCTGTTCCTGTATTAAAACAGAAATGATTGAAACTGTTGAAGAAAGTCATGAGGTGGTGGTGTTAATGTCCAATGCATGAAAGAAATACTCCATTTCAAAACGAGAAAAGGATTCTACCATGAATGCAATATCTGCTTACATGATTTTAGTTGTTCTTATGTGGATAACTTAATAAAAATAAATATTTTTAAACATATACACGCATGTGTTACACATACAAGAAGTACCTATAACCAAAAAGTCTGGAAATATTTTGATTGATAATTCTACTGAAGTTAATGAAATTATAAATAATGAGTTAATGACTAACATTTTAAATGTTGGGCTCTTAAATATCACTTGGCCTAGCTATTTAAAAAAATGTGAGCTAATTACTGCCCAATCAGCAAGCAAACATTAAAAAAATATTTTTTTACACGTTTTTGAAATATTGCAGATATGTTTTAGAAAACATTGCTAAAATCTGTTAATTGCCAAAAACACGTTGAGACTGTAATATTTAAATAAAATATTTGTTAAAATGTTTTTAAAATGTTGAAAATATTTTTAAAAAATACTTCTAAAAATATTTTTTAAATGTTGAAAAAATGTTTGTTAAATGCCTATACTAATATTTTTAAAATGTTAGAAAAATCAGTAATCAATGTTAAAAAAATATTTTTTCAAATGTTTTTGAAATATTACAAATATGTTTTAGAAAACGTTGCTAAAATCTGTTAATGGCCAAAAACACGTTGGGACTGCAATATTACAAAAACATTATTAAAACGTAAATAAAATATTTTTAAAATAATAAAAAAATATCTGCAAAATCTATTTTTAAAATGTTGAAAAAGTGCCCGAATAATTCCTATAAAACTTTTCAAAATCTCAATAAAACATATGTTAAAAGTATTAAACTGTGAAAAAATTGACTGCAAATTATCGATTAAAATATCTTTTAATACAAAACAAACATTATCATCACAGAATAGTTATAATAGAGGTTATAATGTTTCATCGTTTTCACGTACTCGCTTTGCCTCCGCTTCTTGTGCTCTGTAAAATTTTAAAAAGTTTTAAAAAACTGTAACATTTGCGTATTTATAATACCTTTTACAACGAGCTGGAGATTGGGCTAGCCATAATTGAATTGATTTAATGATTTCATTTCTGTTTTCGTTAGGAAATTTTTTTGATACAGATTCTGAAAAATAAAAAAATTCGTTGTAGCTATCACATTCTTGATATATATATATATATATATATATATATATATATATATATATATATATATATATATATATATATATACAGTGGCCGGCGTATAAGAAGACGAGGAGAGGAGCCGGCGCATCGCGAAGAACTACGGCGATTGCTGATTATAATAAAAATACTAAGCAGTGGCGTATCACATTTGTATGTTTAATTATATGTATATTGGAAGAATGCGTATGAAGATGAATAATTCCAATATTTCCATTGTTAACTAACTGAAAAGTTAGTTATAAATATGGGTGAAGATAGTGACAGTGATTATCAGTTTAGTGATTTGAGTGACAGTGAAAATGAAACATTTTAGACAATATTATTTTAGTAATAGTTATCAATTATGTGTAATGTAATAACATATTGATTTTATTAACTTAATTATAGTATTACTTCCAGTATAGCTTTTAATTATAATAAATTGCGTATTTACATAAAATATGGTTCTTTAAATTGCTTTTAATATACCATTAAAATATACATTATGCACCATGTGACGCCTCTGAGGTAAACGAACGCGGGAATTTGAACATCATAAAGTCGTCTTTCGCGCATAGGCGGGCTCGTCTTCTTACACGCCGGCCACTGTGTATATATATATATATATATATATATATATATATATATATATATATATATATATATATATATATATATATATATATATATATATATATATATATATATATATATGTATAATGTTGTTCGGAATTGCGGAATTCGCCCACTGCCCGAAATATTAGCCACAACACGTTTTTAACAAAAATGGAAATAATAAAGAAAACTAAAATCTACAGTAACCTAGGTTACCCTAGAAGAACTTCCAACTCAGAATACACTGAAATATGTATGTGGTTATCTTATTAAAAAAACCTTACAAATTCATAGTTGTGATATGTGCAAGGAATTTTCAATTAAACAAAGGTTAGATTTAGATGTGACTACATTATTGACATATTATCGGTTTTAGAGTGATAATTTTGGCAGTCTCCATGTGCCCACAGAAAACTATTTTGTGTACATATATGCATTAGAACAAATATTTATAAATAATTTTGAAAAGTTTTCTTCAAGTTCCCAAATAGGTTTTAAGTATCTACAACTTATGAGCAAAATACATTTTATTCCTCCATGTCAGTCCTTCCCATCCCAGTATTTGCTTAAATTATTTGTTAGAATGCATATATTTTATAGTTTAAAGTTTATAAATAGAGATTTTAAAAGTCACACTAACAAAACGAATAGAAAATTACTATAAAAATTACTACATTGTCCCATTTGTAAGATTTATTTCGCAATAAATATTTTTTATTGTGTACACTTATTTAAATTTTCAATTCTGTCACTTCCTGATTATCCATAAAACTATTTTTCATTTTTGCATATTTAAAGTTACCGCCTTCTTGTACCACTGGCAATGTGGCGTCTTAATCTCAAGGTCACGAAGTTAGGTACTTAAAAAAGCATGGCAATTGTCATTTATGACGCCTCTGGTGTGTTTATTCTGTGACAATGTAACGGCTAGGGTTGCCAACTTTCGGTTATTGAAATAAAGGACACATTGGGAAATTTTTTTGGGTGCCACTGTACCACTCATGAAAACATCCATTTTGTACTCCCGAATACCATTTTTGGGTATTTACCTTAGAATATAAAATACCAGGAAGGAACGTTGGGCTATATACCGTATTTAAAAATTGCGACCGAATTCGCCATATTGAACATCCAAGTATGACTCATTCTTGGTGGTTTGATCGAATAAAGTGGTGTTTATAAAAGTGTTTTGAATATTTTGAACTGTTTTCAAGTATCCTGTATAATAATTACTGGTAATAATCAAGTGTTTATAATAGCGTTGTATACATTAAGTAGTGTTGTACAATAAAATATTCAATTTAGGTTATGGTTTTAATTCATAGGCGCAACGATCATGTTCTGCAAGATTTAACTTTAAAAATGTCATAATTTATATTTTTAATTTTATTGTATCAGGAAGTGCAAATATTTTTTCAAATAAATGTATGACTAGTTATACCGTAGCTTAATAATATATTCTAAATATTAAATAAAAATATTTATATATTCATTATTACGTATTATTAACCGGAAACTTGTTTTCCGGCATATGCAACACCCATCCCGGACGCACATATAAATGACAAAAACTCCTTCCTGGTATTGTATATTCTAAGGTATTTATTAAATATTCATTATAAATCAATATAAATAATTTCTACCAATATGAGATCAAACAAATCTGTTTTAATAATTTTACATAAAAAAACCCAGAAACTAACAAATTACTAACATAGTAACTAAAAAATTTAAACACTAAGTTAAAAAATCCTAGACTGGAACAAAAAACGTGATCAAAATTTGCATACAGTTACTTTTTTAAATTTGTATTTATTTTGTTTTTTGGGATTACGAAATAAACCCCATTATTTTTAATTGATTCATAAAATTTCAAACAGTTATCGTTTATGTTAAAAAAAATATACAGTGGGGAAAAAGTCTGGAACACCTGGAATATCTCGCAAAATACGTTTTTTCTCGAAAAAACGCTCGAAGGGGTCAAAAGGTATTTTAAATTTGTCGTCTTTTGAAATACTTTAATTCTATGTACAGTAACGTACGTTGAAGTATTGTAGTACAAAAATTTTAATATGTTACATAAACAAAGTTTCGAGAAAAATACAAATCAAGTTTTAATTGTGAAGATTGATTTATTTACATATAAAATGAAACAAAACAAATACATTAATTAATAAGGTGTTCAAACTGTTGCTCATTAACTATTTGACAATGTCCTAGTCTAAAAATATTTTTTTTCTGCACTCTGTAAGTATTATCGGCTCGATATTGCTATTCCTGCCGAATACGTTCTTTCAATTTTTTTGTTTTCGGGGTTATTACTATAAAAACGTCCACTTTTCTTGGATGCTGAGTATGGGACTCCTTTATCCACCGGGGATTCTGTGAAGCCCAATACCTACAGCCCTGTCCATTGGCCATTGAATCAATGTTACTTTATAATGGTGAAATGTATTTTTGTGTAAAACATTAAGCACTGTAGCATGACTTAAATTCATGTCTAAACCAACCTGACGGGACTAGAATGAGGATTTTTCAACTCTCAAAATGTCAAGTTGTGTGGCAGAATTGAATGTTCGGCGGCCACTTCTGGGTCTGTCACATGTCCATGCACTCTGTATTTACGTAAAATGTTACTAACTGTAGAATGTGCGATAGATGGGATATCTTGAGGAACTTCATTAAAGAGAGCGCAAAGTTCCACTGCATTCTTCTCCTATCTTGATAGCCATACATCATAAAAATTTCTAAGCGATCCTTTTCCGGATGAGACATTATTACTAAGTTTTTTTTTTTGGACATCAGATAACAGAAAAAGCACAATCATCAAATTTATCTACAGCAAAATTGACGTAACTGATATTAAATCAATCGTTTCAGTGCGTTCACGTAATACTAAAATAAATCAATCTTCAGAATACAAACCTTATTTGTATTTTCTTTTCCAAACTTTGTTTATATAACATATAAATTTTTTAATTACAAAATTTAAATAAATGTGCTCTTTCAATATATAGCCCCCCTTTGGCCTCTTCAAAGTACATAGAATTAAAATATTTCAAGACGACAAATTTACAATACCTTTTGACCCCTTTCAAAAGAAATATATTTTGCGAGATATTTCAAGCGTCCCAGACTTTCTTTCCACATCATATAATTCGTGTCGAAAATAGGAGCTTGGGAATTTACAGACATTTTTCAGATGTTTCCAACTTTAGATTTTATATTACATTGTAGTCTTAACTTAAAAATAAAGTATTTTTGTGGTGTATGGAACTCCGTTTTTAACTTATTTGTTTCCTAAATGATCTAATTTATATTTCCAGATTTGCAGTCCTTTGACACCTTTCAAGAGGACAAAGGAGATCATCTTACAATGAAGGACTGTCCGTTTAAATAAAGGACGGTTGGTAACCCTAGTAACGCCTAAGGAAAAGAACTTGTTCCTTGATCTGATTTAGTATTATGTATATATTGAGATGGTTAGAAGTAAGCATAATAAAGGGGCTAGAGTTGTCAAGCTTATATTCTTGATGGTGTGCAAATTTAATTAGAGTTGAGAATGTATACAGTTCAGTTTAATGAGAAAATTAGTAGACGAGAGGGAAAATATGGTTTTGATTTAACAAAACAGGCTTTGTGGGATGTGCATGAGTTTGTTTTATTCATAAAAGCAATTGAGCTATACCAGCAGTGTATGAGGAAGGTCAAAACGATTGATATTTGTGGGTACGATTAGTTTCGGTGAACATTTTTAAGAAATTTTACAATTTAATCAATATATTTGAGCAGTTTAAACACTTTACAGGTATTAATCACATGATGTAGGTTAATTCTAAAATGTAGAGCATAGGTACAATGCAGGAACTATATAAACTTTAAATAAGTGTTATGGTGCGAATACTGTATATTTATATTTCACAGACAAAGTGTATAAAAAGTGCAGGAGAAGTGGCAGTGATGTAGAAACATTGATAAGAACATGAACAACATTTCTACAATGTGATATTTAATATAAAATTACATTTTGTGTACAAAATTTACATAAATGTGTTAAACAATATGGATTTCTGAAATGACAAAGTTATGAACTATGGACTAAAAGTAAACAGTATTTGTGTTATAGACAGTTATAAGAACATGATAAATTAACATTTTAAGTGATTTAGACGTTTTAAAACGTAAATTACAAGTAAAAATACATTAAGTTAGGTTAAGTACTATATTTAAGAATTTTGCAAAATTTTAGTGTTTTTAGGATAAGTTAAGTTTAGAATAAAATATAATAGCACATATTAGTAGGTTTCCCTTGTTTTCATTAAAAAATTTACAATATACAAGTAATATGAACATAGAATTTAAAAAAGTTGGGTTAGCTACCTAAAATATGAATATGAAAATGGAATTTCTGTTAAAATTAAGTTAAATGATTTGAAATAATTGTATTCTGATATAGTTTTTCATATAGATTCCGAATATGTATTTAGTTTAGGTGTAGAATATCGATATAGGTAAGTTTGGATTTTGAATTGTCAAAATGCAAAGTTTCGAAGCGAAATAGGGCTTATGGGGTGTCCTTTTATGCGTAATTTTGCCCTGATTCCAAATCTGTATTCAAAAAGCAAATCCGACTTGTTATAAAAAAGTTATAGCATAATTTGTACTTTGGTCAAGTTTTGTTTAGACCAATCAGATGCTTGGATTATTTGTATGTAATGTAGAAAAAAAGTTGACAATTTGGTATCCAAGTGAAAAGTATAAAAGGAATTGCTTCTGATTTCTCGCTCTCTGTGTTTTCTGTTTTTTGTGACTAATAAGTCATAGTGTTGGTGTTTAACGAGTAAGTTACAAGTTTCGTTTACATTTTCGGTTTTTGAAACGCGATCAACGTAGAATCGAGATCTCAGAAACAATTGTTTTAGCCTATAACAAAATTAGAAAAATTAGGTTACCGATTATAAGTGTCGATTATAATATAATTGTTTCAATTTGAATTCGTGTTCAAATATCGGTTGAGGTGTTTTTTTTATGTGAATAAATTCATGCAATTATTTTGGATTTGATGTTTATTTTTCTTGCAAGTGACGCATAGTAGTGAATAAACTGAATTCCATAACGGCATCTAAAATAAAAGTGCGACCAATTAAAAATTATATGAAAATAAAATATAATTTTAAATCCGAAAAATTTTGTAAATATTTAAATCAACATCTAAACATACAATTTAAAATAAAGTGGTTATCGAAAAATATTTGAGCAATAACCCATTATTGCATTGATTCTTTTTTCTTGATGTCCTGTATTTTTGTTTTATTGATTATGTATAAATGTTTGTGCGACATGTTATAAATATCTGTAAAGTGAATGAATCGGTGTATTTATCAACATTATCATTTTATTTTGAACAAAATAAAGTTGTACTCACATTTTGAAGATCATTTATTGAAATTTTTGACAGGCTGCATTTAATTAAGTCAGTTAGAACGCAACGCATGCGTTATTGTGCAGGGTCAACTAAAGTTTGTTTCACACAGAAACCATTTAGTATAAATTACAATTTATTGGACGTAAAGATGTGCATGTGTATAATAACATTTTCGTAATTACCCGTTTACTATATAAATGCAGTTATAACAATTTAATTGATTTAGAAGGTTAAATGTTATTAATGATTTTAAGTTGCCAACAATTAAACTTTAAATACAAATTGAACCCTATCCCCATTTGAGATACTGAGCTAGTCCGGAAATAAAATTAAATATTTTAAAAACCAATATTAATAATTAAATATTTTTTCACATTTTAGTCCCCACGTGGTGGATATTGTAATCATGCCTAGATGAATTAGTGTATTTTATATGAAACGTTGTAAAGGTTTCAGTTATTATTTAAAGTGAATTTTTACAATAATACACATTTCTGAGGGTATTTAAAATACAATTGAATTGTTCTGAAGTGCAACTTAACCTACAATTTTAGGAATATAAATAATTATGCTAAAAAATTGACTCAAAACCAATTTATTATGTAATAATTGACAACATTTAGACACAATATTAGTAATTTAATTTTTCATATTTATTAATTATCAACTATGAATATTATGTAACAAATTAAATAATTTTAATGTAGGTAAATATTTTTTATTATATTAATTAACTTTAATCAGCTGTCAAATTTGCCATAATAGAACTTGACATCCCACCGATACTTTTAATCGCTCATAATGTCTAGAGTGCTGTCTGTGATTATTTTTCATGTAAAATGCTTGCTTCAATAGATATTTATGTATTAAGGGCATAATCAGAAGATTATGGCTCGAGGGAATGTTAAAAGCCCGACGCGAAGCGGAGGGCTTTTATATTCCTGAAAGCCATAATCTACAATTATGCCCGTGGTACATACAATGTTTTATTTTATTTTGCATCATGAAACTGGAACAAAATTTTAAAAAGATTCAGCATTTTCGGCAAGTGTTTAAATGCAAATGTAGTGAAATAAAGTCGACAGTAGGCTAATTTGTTGTTACTAAGATACTGTGATATTGCTAAATTGTTGCTAAGGTACTGTCTGTTTGTAAATAATTTGCATTCTAAAATGGAAGGTGAAAACGCAAAGACTAATTTGTTGTTACTAAGATACTGTCATATTGCTAAATATCCATCCAACTGTATTTTCAATTTTTATAAAGAATAAGTTTCATTAATATTATTATTGTTAAATTAATAAAGGTTATATAGTAAGGTTGTTGTTTCAATAATTCTTTCAACTTACGTGAAATATCATGTCATGGGTCAGATGTCAATCATGCTGCTTAGCAACACTGACATTTCCGTGCTATAAAGACCACATTACGCCCGCATTTGGGGGCGTATAAAGAACATTATGGTGGCAAAATAAAATAATAGATATTTATGTATTAAGGGCATAATCAGAAGATTATGGCTCGAGGGAATGTTAAAAGCCCGACGCGAAGCGAAGGGCTTTTATATTCCTGAGAGCCATAATCTACAATTATGCCGTGGTACTAATGTTTTATTTTATTTTGCACCATGAAACTGGAACAAAATATTAAAAAGATTCAGTATTTTCGGCAAGTTTTTAAATGCAAATGCAGTGAAATAAAGTCGACAGTAGGCTAATTTGTGGTTACTAAGATACTGTGATTTTGCTATTATATATCATGTCATGTGTTTGCTGTCAATCATGCTGGTTAGCATCAATGACATTTCCGTGCCATAAAGAGCACATTACGCCCGCATTTGGAGGCGTATAAAGAACATTATGGTGGCAAAATAAAATAAAATAAATTAATTAAACAGGTCACAAATTGCACTACAATTTTAAAAACAAATCATGAGCTGTCAAGTTTTTCATACAAAGAACCTGAAAAAATAAATTTCTTTCACAAAGAAGCATATTTTATTAAAGTCGATTATACAAAATTTCATACATTGATAATGGAATGTACAGTCACATTTATGTATAATAAACTTAAGTGCTTACATTAGAAGGTTAGAAACGCGAGGATCAAAATGGCGGATACCCATACCTACACAATTTTAGAGCTCTGCCTAAATTCCTGAAAGAAAAAAAAAATATAAAAACAAGAACCAAAAACGTATTCAAGACGGTAAAGAAATAAACTAATACTTTTTCATACATGGTCAGCTACCACTGAAAAAAAAAGAGTAGTGGTAAAACAAAATTAACAACTCCAGTTATTAAAATATTTAACAGAATCAAGGAAAAATATGTATAATAGCCAACAGCGACGGAAAACCAAAACTAAATTCGTAAAAACAATATAAGCTAAAAATGTCGTTTGTCTAAACAGGCTATAAAATAATAAACTAATTAACCCTTGTAACCTGTTTGAGACGGCCTGACGGGATAACTAAAATAAATGTTATGATCTGACAGCTTAAATAACAGATCGTACAAGATCCAAAATTATAAAACAAAATCAGAAAAAAATATTGGTAGTTAATAATCGGCTAGTTGCTGCTAATAAAAAATTACAACTAAATTCCATAAAAAAGATAAAAACACAATGGGTTTGTTAGGCACTAATAAAGGCGGTGCACACCAGAATTGTCCCACACCAGAATTGAATAAAAACGAGTGTTCGATTTACTCTCAGGATACGTCAATTTTTAGTGTTCGATTCAACCACTTAACAGTCGGACATTTTTCAGCAAAATGGTAAAAAAATTGTCACTTTTTTTTTCTTTTCATTTAACTACATTTTTTAATCCTATTAATTAATTAAAATAAATTTATTCAATAAGTAGTTTTAGTGTGAAATATTTTGAAACATTCAATACACAATCCTACATCAGAATCCGAAATAAATACTCTTATAACGTACGTAAGACCTGCACCAACAAGTTAAAACAAAAGTTGCCTGAACGAGACTCGGGATCGTCAGTGTACGGAAAAATGTCACGCCCGAGTGCAGTTCGTGCAAAACTATCAAGTGGTTAAAACACAACTTGCTCCAAATCCTAACATAGGGCAATATTTTTTGCAACAACTATTGAGTTGGTGTGTAAGTGCTCTTGTCTAGCGACAATGTCCTATTTAATAGTGTAACGAAACGCCACTGGTTTTCTTCGAGAAAAATCGAGATACAAGTGAGGAATATACGGGAACCGGCGATGCGAATGTTCTGGCAATTTCTAGGCTCAAAAAGGGTATATAAAGTTCCTATCCGGCGGCAGCCCTTTACAAAATTGCCAATTGCTCTTTACTCTTTGCTTGTATCTTTGTGAAATTTTTATTAGCTTTGGCAAAAGATTCTGTGTATTATTAATATAATTTTATATATTTTTCATTAATATGATGCCGACTTTTTTGCCTTCTAATTATAACAAAAATTACAATAATGCACCGATTTTGACAACTGATATCTCAAATGGGACTAAATATAAAAACTTGAAATTTTCACATATTAAAGATCAAACAGCACTTTATACGTGCTATTAATTTCATTTTGTGTTTTTAATCTAGAGAAAAAATATTAACATCGGATATAGTATATCCACATTATAATAAGCTATCATTACATGGTAGTTTTGTTTTATACTAATTTTTATACTAGGGACTAAGAACAAGAATGATATTAGGTTATTATTTTTAGGTCAAAAATCTCTAAAACGGAAAAAAGTTCATGATGACAGTAGTGGAAGTGCACTTATTGTGATGAAGATGAAAATAAAATGGTCGGAACATCAAAATCGGAATCTATTTTTGAAGGAGGCTCAAGTAGTTCTTCAAATCTACATGAAGCTGTCTCTGGAACTGGGACCTCTAAACAAACTGAAGAACGCGATGGCTACCATGAAAATGACATTGGTTGTTATGTTAATTGTGCCAATAACTTGCCTTCTGAAAAAAAGAAGGAATCGTTGACAAACCCTTGGGTTCCATCATCCAATTACGATTTTGCTTCTGATGCCATTCACTTGAAAAGAAAATTTAACCATCGCTGGTTAGATCAATATACTCCATGGCTGGTGTACTCAAGTCGTTTGAAAGGTGATCTATGTTTGTATTGTGTTTTATTTCCGCCAAGAATTGCTACAGTTAAAGGAGTTTTGGGGTCATTTATGATAAGGCCTTACATGAAGTTTAAGGATATACATGAAGATTGTAGAAAGCACGTTGGCAGCCATTACCACAAATCTTCAACAGCTGCTGCAAAAGCATTTCTTGAAAATGCTCCTGTTGATGTCCAGTTGCAAATAGGGCACCATAAGACGATTGAAGAAAATAAACAAATATTGTCAGCAATTATTTCATGCATAATATTTTGTGGAATTCATGATTTGCCGCTTAGAGGAAAACAAGGAAATGAGGGAGTTTTCTTTGACCTTTTAAATTTGAGCATTGACTCTGGTGATGAGAAGCTAAAGAGCCACTTGGATAAATGTCAAAAAAACGCAGTCGATACCTCACCAACAATTCAAAATGAGATCATACAATTATGCGGTGAAGTTATCAAAGAAAAAATAATCGAAGACTGTAAACGGGCAAAAGCTTATGCTGCAATGGCTGATGAAACAGCAAATATCGCTGGAAAAGAGCAGCTTTCTATTGGATTAAGGTTCTATGATGAAAGCCAAAAAATAATCAGGGAGGAATTTGTAGGCTACATTGAGTTAAAATGTCAAGATGCTTCTACAATCGCTAGCGCAATTCAAATTTTTTTATAAGATAATAATTTTTCCGCCGATAATTGTGTGGGATTAGGATTTGACGGGTGTTCCACGATGGCCGGCAAAGAAGGTGGTGTACAGGCCATTCTTAAAAAAAAGTACGCTAAATCTTTATTTTTCCATTGCTCCAGCCACAGACTAAATCTTGTGGTCAATGATACTAGCAAGCTACCAGAAATAAGAAACACAATTGCAACGGTTAAAGACACAATAACCTTCTTTCGTGAATCGCCAGCCCGTAGGAAATCAGTTCCAAATCTTTCAAGGCTCTGTGAGACCAGATGGTCGGAAAAATATAAGAGCATAAAAAAATTTTCAGAAAGCTTCACTGACATTGTTAAAGCACTAGAACATCTATCTGTCGAAGGAAACTATGCCACAAGAAAATCTGCCTACCAATTGCACTGTACAGTTACTAAACCAATATTCATCTTAGGTTTAAACATAATTGCAAGATACTCTGCAATCTTGGAACCCGTTGTAAACGTTTTACAAGGTAAAAGTATGGATATGGTTATGGTGCAGAAACATATTGATGATATTCTAGATGTAATCAAAGAAGATCGACAAGATGTCGAAAATGTTTCTTATGAATTATTTAAAAAATCACTTGATATCGCAGAGAAAGTAGGGGTTGAGTTGTCAGTACCACGAGTCACTCAAAAGCAAGTACACAGAAGTAATCCACCATCTGAGTCTGCAGTTGAATACTGGAAGCGGTCAATAATCATCCCCTATCTTGATTCTTTAACTTCGTCTTTGGATGCTACATTCTCCAACGAAAATACACCTGCTTTTGCTTTAACTTATCTTCATCCTTCAAGCATGCTCAAAATGGCTTCAAAAGATTTCAAAAATGATGCAGAATCTTTCATGCAATTTTATAAGTTGGGTGATGTCTCTGCAGAATTAGATTTGTGGTACAATATGTGGAAGAAAAAGAATTTAACAGAAGACAAATTAAAGGACATTGAAGTGGCTGCACTTTTGGAGGAAGCTAATGTTTTTTTCCCTGCAACAAGGCATGCACTGCTAATATTAAGTGCTTTCCCATCCACTACTGCTACCGTGGAAAGATCGTTCAGTACCCTGCGAAGGGTAAAAACCTGGCTCAGGAGTACAGTGGGTGATGACAGACTCACTGGGTTGTGTTTGATGAGTGTGCATCGAAAATTTTTGAAGGAAAATCAGGACTGCATAGTGAAGAAAGTTTTGGATAAATTTAGTTTAAACCCAAGAAAAATGTTATTAGTTTAATTTAAGTATAATTAAAATCTCAAAGTTTTGTTTTCATTTGCCTTTTCTTTCTATCCTAAAATTTTACATTTTGAACGACCATGGACCATGGTTTGCCCCCTCCCCCCGCTGTTATAAATTCTGGCTACGCCCTTGGTAGGCCTGCAAATCCCCCCCCCCCCCGCTGTTATAAATTCTGGCTACGCCCTTGGTAGGCCTGCAAATATTTAGGCCAAACTTAATGTTGTTTGAAAACAGTTTTATTTGTGAACGGTTACCCACGAATAAAATGATCACCTATAAAGGTATAAAAATAATTAACGTACAGATAGCCAGCTTAATATTAGTAGAAAAACGGACTTAGTTAAGACGGAAATGGTGGTGTTTCTCAGCCGCAGAGAAACTCGTTGATAACACGCGTATCGGATAATTGCACACGTGCAAATACAATTTTACTTAAATATGTTTTCCATAAATGGAATAGCTACACATATAAGGTTTACTACTTGTATCTTGTTTAAAAAAAACAACGGAATAGTGGACGGGAATTTATGAACACATCAACAGTAGTAAATAAATCAAATTAATTTACTTAATCAATAGACATACACGAATAGATAAGGCATGCACATGCACTCACAAAACTCCTAATAATGTTCACTCTGGCGGTGTTAAACGTCTCATATTCAAAAAGATAACAAAACTTGTTTTGTACCTGAACTATTTCGATGTTCAAATGTAGAAAACGTCATAAATTAAAATTATGAATTTATAAACTTATAACGGGAATCATTTAAAATAAAATTATTGCATCTTGCATTTCAATTAATCAAACTGCGTGTAAGAGTATTGCATTGGAATTTATTCACTAAATCCATTTTTTGAAATTAGAAAAATACCGGGCGGTCACATAAATAACAATTTGTCACAAAGTAAGAATATATTTTAAATCGTTACAACATAATTACCAGAGTGTCTTTCTACATGAATTTTTAAATTAGTATTTTGATATATTGCCAAATCACAATTGGTTACATTTAGATTCATAACTTGAAGAATATCTATAAGAGGGATTTCTGAACTAGTTCTTTGGTGTAGCATAAACATATTCATTATATTTGTATTCATGACATGAACAACGATGTTTAAGATGAATTGTTAAACATTTTTGTGATATGATGTATTCCAAAACAGTGTTTTTTAAGATGAAATGTTAAATTAGCTTTACAATATATTGTATGTATAATCACATTAATGGCATTTGTATTTATAACTTGCAGTGTCTTTTAAAATGAATTTCTAAACTATATTTGCAGTGTGTTGCATAATGACAACGGTCGTTTAAATTCATAATAAAATGTGTTGAATTACATTTCAAATTTGAATTCTTGTTAGTATTTTTAAGGGGGATAGGAATAGAGAATAGGCAACACACATTTCTTATTGAAATTTGCAATAAATCTTAAAAGTTTTGAGTAATTTTGTGGCCGTAAATATTAATGTGAAAGTGCATTCCCCATCTCATTATAGTGGTGTACAATAGGCCATTGAATGTATGCATTTTTTTTTCTCAAAAATTGTTTCAAATTTATTGTAGGGCCAAATATGTCTATATCCATTTCTTGACATATATCCTTTAATTTTGAAGATATTAAAAAACAAAATGCATGCATTTCACCGGGCAAGTAAGTGGAATAAAAAAATCCATGCAGATCGATTCCAAGTTTATGCGTTTTTTTGTAATTTTACTCAAAAGGACCAAATTTGATTCGTACGCAATCAAATATTGAAAGTATAGCGACCCTTCCCTGCAGCAATATTTAAATATCTTGTACTGTTAATCCTCTTATGTAGATAAGAATAGAACGCTTTTGTTCTCAGAAGTAATATATTTTTCAGGTAATAACACTAAGAAGGTTAAGTCTACTGGTGGCTTATATAACAAATGTATTATAGTTTTTAATATTTGAAGTAATAATATTAAAAATAATAAGATTTATAAATTATAACACTTGATATCAGTGTTGCTACTTAGTTTATATTTGAAAATAATTACAATTTTACAAAAACAATTTAATTTAAGTTCATTTTAATTAATACTATAATAATTAATAATAATAATACATTACTGTAATACTCAGCTGTCACATTTCAAACTTAAAACAAAATGAAACTACTGATTATGTCAAATAAATATTACGAATATCCTGTTGACGACATCTCCTTGAGTCTATTAATTCTGGGAGTAAGCAATTCAGATAAAAGTGGCACAACCGGTCTTCCATGTTTTTTGTCCAAAATGTATCGTCTCTGAAAAATGTTATAATCATGAATACAAAATTAAAAAAAAACTAAATTACCATTACCTAAAAATTTCCTCGATGTGCAGTCCTCCTCTAGTGTATATGACAAAATAGCAGATATTTCTTTGTTATATGCAGTAAACCCTGAACTTGATAAAAATAATTGTGATTACGTTTCAACACAATTCTGCCATTTTCTAATGAACAATAATCAATTTTTTTCTGCAGTACTGCATCGTTTGGCGACAAGTTCCCGGTTTTGTCCGAACTTTTAATTTCAATTATTGCGTTATTATCAATTAAACCGTCTGGTGAACACGCCAAGTAAGGAAAATTGTTGTCGATCACCAAACCACTTTTGCGAACAAGTATGCCAGTTTTCTGGTGGAATAATGAAATTGCCGTTTCTTCATTATCCAGTCCAAATCTAGTCGCATTTGAACCTGTAAAAGTCGAGTATAATAGTGAACAAACCGTTTTAGCTGTTGATGTTGTTTTCCTAAGTTTACAAATTTTCCCAAAACTAGAAGCAGTTATTCGTTTTTTTCTTTCGCTCTTCCAAATATCACAATTTGACTGTAAGACTTTACTTTCAAAGATTACTTGCTAATTTAAGGTTCCGTAAGAATTCTTCGCGTTTTACCATGAAGACATCGTCTTCCATATCTGGAACATAGTTTGATGCGCTTGGCCCGTAGAATTCATCAGTTGTAGCGAAGGTTTTCTTCTTTCCAGATTTTCCTAAAAGTAAAACGAGGGTTGGACAAATAACACATTCTAAAAAAGGAATCACCTTTCCTTCGACTTTCTCTTCCTTTGCATCTCATTGCCCGATATTTTTGAAAATGAATCCCTTCAGCTCCTTCACAACTTTCTTTAATATGGTTCCTAGAAAATCTCCATAAGTGTTGTAAAAAACAGCAGCAGCCAAACATCTGGTTTGATAAGCACCCTTCAGAGAAAAATTAATGCGTTTTCCTCCCACAAATTTCGCAACAATAGAATTGTAGTTTTCGGCCGAGTTTGTGTCGACATCATGTAAAAGGCTTCCTGCGTTGTTTGCTATTCTCATATTTACACTTTTAACTACATCATATAATCCGCATATTTGTAAATCGGGTACTAGATTTTCCTAAAACAAAGAGCTATTGCAATATGTACTTGTAGCTACAAAACAATATTCTTTGATGTAAAAATATAATATTTACCTCTTCTTTATTTATGCAGAAGTAACTGTCACATCCAGTATGATCACCAAAAATATGGTTTGGCCCATTTAAAATATCACGTTTTAATAAATTTGCTTTCACAAAGAATGACCCGTTTTCGTTTTTTCTATGCTCTATGGCTTTAGTAACGGCATTTCTGAACCTGCCCAATGTATGTCACTTTTTTTCGAAGTAACACAGGAAAGTTTGCATTCTTCGAAATTTCTGATAATTTGTTTAAATAATTTCTGAGGAGATGACTGCGACATTCAATCTTTTCTATAATAAACGTTGGTCCATATGGTGCTGCTGCTGTCAATTTTTTGTAGACACTACTGTCCCCGTCGCCTATTACTCTAACATAAATCAAATTGTGCATTTCTAAGGACTTTTTGAACCCTTCAACAATAATGTCTGCTTCCATTGCTGTAGAACCGTTACTCCAATTTTTAAAGCAATCATGATTTGTTGCTGAACTATTGGATCTTGCATACATAGCAGTATTTGTTAAACACCTCACTATAGTAGCTTTTGTTTTGCACCAATTATACATCCCTGTCCATACAAAAACATCAATAAGTAAACATGCCAAATTATAATCAAAAATTATATATACTTACAACTTCAGATAACGCATTATAGTTTGTCCGATATGATCGTTTACTCCAGGCACCGTCAACAATGACTGATATTACTGGTACACCGTCACTATTGACATCCCCCGAACTTTTAGCTAATGTTGCCTCTTCTTTCCCTGCGGTTATCATTAATTCATTGCTAGTTACATGTACGATAGATGATACTTCATTATGATATTTGTTATATGTTTTGTGTGATATGGCGGGAACGTCTAATGTAGCAAGAACTTCTGAAAGTTGATAATACCCTATGCCACTACTAATACTACCAAGTACGGCCAATAAGTTTGAATTGACACTATCATTTGGATCTTCGCTTTTTATAGTTTGTATGGTATTACATACTGCACATTTAAAAGAAAATACACTTTGCAGGCCCTCTATTTTTTCAGATACAAGATCCAAGTCAAAAAAGGAACAGTCGTATCCTAAACACTGATATTAAATGATGTACTTTTTGCTTCATCTCTTTCACAGTATAGTTCTTCAAAATCACTTTCACTTGTTGCACCATTGCTTCCAGACGAGTTTACAATATTGCCAGATTCATTATAGACACGCTCATTATCATCAGTATCAGAACAAGGGTTTTTATTTGAAACACTAACGTCGAAAACTGATTCGCAGTCAGAAACTCTGTATGCGGCATTTTGGATTATGTCGATGTTGCTAGGAGTGTTAGTTTGTACCACACTTTTACGAATAATTGTCCTCCTATCTTTCTTTGCAGCCTCCTAATCGGCAACAGCTTTCCACCTCCTGAAAAATTAAAATAAGGGTAATGTAGAAAACGGTTACAATACATACATTATAATTCAACTTTTCTAATTAGGTATATACAATTTTTAGATAACAAAATGTATACTTACCGAAGAGCTATTTTTTTCATAAGTAATTTTTTGCTTTTTCGTGGTTGAGATAGTCGTATTGTGCCTTTTCCCATTATATAAAATAACTTACAATAACTCAAATTCAACCGCAACAACAATTAATTACCGCATAAATGAATAAAATTAATACATACTTTACTATTTATATTGAAATTAATATGGTATTAAAGTAGTACATTAATTTCAAATTAGTCAATTATTTTAATTATCTATCAAAATATATTTATCTTTATTTCGCTAATGTTTATTATAAACTAACAATTACAACCTAATTAGAGCATTTTATTCCTCCCAGTAAAGATAAAATTTAATTGAACAAACCACAGGTAGGTAGGTATACAAGTTTCTAAAGAGGATTAACTTTCAACCATTGTTAGTCATCACAATGCAGGTACATACATATTGAAAATCACTTTATAAATTGTATTATGAGTTGCATATTCACTAGGCACAATACAGATTTTTCGTATCTGTTGCTATCCCCCTTAAGATGGATTTTTAAAAGATATTTGTGATGTGTTCCATAATTGCATTGGTCACATTTGAATTCTTTACTTAAAGAGTGTTTTTTAAGATGAATTTTTAAAAGATGTTTGTGATGTGTTCCATAATTACATTGGTCGCATGTAAATTCTTTAGTGAACAAATGTTTTTTAAGATGAATTTTAAAATTACTTTTGCGATGTGTTCCATAATCACATTGATCACATTTGAATTCTTTAGTTAGAGTGTTTAAGATGAATTGTAAAATTATCTTTGCTATTTGTTCCATACTCACATTTGAATTATTTACTTAAAGAGTGTGTTTTAAGATGAATTTTTAAATTATATTTGCGATTTGTTCCATAATCACATTGGCCACATTTGAATTCTATACTTAAAGAGTGATTTTTAAGATGATTTTTTAAAAGTTATTTGTAATGTGTTCCATAATTACATTGGTAACATTTGAATTCTTTACTTCAAGTGTGTTTTTTAAGATGAAGTTTCAAAGCACCTTTGTGATTTGTTCCATAATCACATTGTTCACATTTAAATTCATAACTTGAGGAGTGTTTTTTAAGATGACTTTTAAAATTACTTTTGTGATTTGTTTGATAATCACATTGGTCGCATTTAAATTCATAACTTGAATGGTGTTTTTTAAGATGAATTTTAAAATTACCTTTGTGATTTGTTCCATAATCACATTGGTCACATTTGAATTCTTTTGTTAAAGAGTGTTTTTTAAGATGAATTTTAAAATAATATTTGCGATTTGTCCCATAATCACATTGGTCACACTTCAATTCTTTAGTTAAAGAATGTTTTTTAAGATGAATTTTAAAATGACTTTTGCAATTTGTTCCATAACCACATTGGTTACATTTGAATTCTTTACTAAAAGAGTGTTTTTTAAGATGAGATTTTAAAAGATATTTGTTATGCGTTCCATAATTACATTGGTCACATTTGAATTCTTTACTGAAAGAGTGTTTTTTAAGATGAATTTTAAAAGCATCTTTGTAATTTATTGCATAATCACATTGGTCACATTTAAATTCATAACTTGAGGAGTGATTTTTAAGATGAATTTTAAATTACTATTATGATTTGTTCGATAATCACATTGGTCGCATTTAAATTCATAACTTGAATGGTGTTTTTTAAGATGAATTTTGGAATTTGTTCCATAAACACATTTGAATTCTTTACTTAAAGAATGTTCCTTAAGATGCCTTTTAAAATTACCTTTGTGATTTGTTCCATAATCACATTGGTCACATTTGAATTCTTTTGTTAAAGAGTGTTTTTTACGATGAATTTTAAAATTATCTTTGCGATTTGTCCCATAATCACATTGGTCACACTTGAATTCTTTAGTTAAATAATGTTTTTTAAGATGAATTTTAAAATTACTTTTGCAATTTGTTCCATAACCACATTGGTTACATTTGAATTCTTTACTAAAAGAGTGTTTTTTAAGATGAATTTTTAAATTATTTTTGCGATTTGTTCCATAATCACATCGGTCACATTTGAATTCTTTACTTAAATAGTGTTTTTTAAGATGACTTTTAAGATTAGCTTTGTGATTTGTTCCATAATCACATTGATCACATTTGAATTCATAACTTGAAGTGTGTTTTAAAACATGATTTTTTAAACTTCTTTTCCACTTTGTTATAAAATCGCAATGGTTACACTCATATTTTAAATTTTCTTGCATTATTGTTGAACTATTAAATTTACTTTCACATTGTATGTTTGTGATGTGTTCGACACTATTTTCATTTATATGATATGCTTTACTTGAGCCAACAATTTTTACTAGAGAAGAAATGTCTTCTTTTTTAATATTCACATTATCTGTAAAAATAGTGTTAAATTTTTGTATTACTTGGAAGGTTATTAATTTTACCTTGTATTTGATCACTATTTACTATAAGATATGTTCCAATTGAATTTATTCCTTCTTCCTCTTCTGGTTCGACTTTAACAAGTTTCATATCAATCTCATAAGACATTTTGAAGAATTCTTAATGATCCACTTTATGCAAAATTTAGGTGCCAACAGAAAGCGTAGCTTCCATATTCTACTCTATAACCTTGATGTAAAAAGACGTTTGTTTATAAGAGACGTGAGCCACCGTGTAAGCAGGGTTACCAGGTCTGATATTTAATAGTCGCAAAACCGGTAGAAAAATCGCCCAAAAGTTTCATATCAATCTCATAAGACATTTGGAAGAATTCGTGTTTCTTAATGATCGACTTTAACCTAGCTGAAGTTACATTCGCATTCGTTTATTTTACAATAGCAGCTAAAAATACGAATTGGCTCCGTGAATAACGAATGCGCTATTCAGGCATCAATAGTTTTTGTTTATCTAGTTTAGATACATAAACAAAATTACTGTAACCTAACAGAAAAACCACCACCATTCCGAACAGCGCATGCGTTCATGCGTTATTCATGGAGCCAATTGCTACCTTTAGCTGCTACTTTCACTACCTTCACTGTTTTCACTTCTTTTGTTGATTCTGTTTTAGGTTTGTGGATTTTAGTTGTTTATGGATTAATGACGTTTTCCATATTGATGGTAGTCTGAGAGTATCGTTTTTTGTGTTGAGATTATGTGGGTGTTTCTCAGCCTATATGGTTTCTCAGACAATTCTAGCTGTAAAGTGCTCGATGCTTGCCAAAATTTTTGCGTCCTCAAATTTAATGTTGTGTCCTGTTGTGGTTACGTGTTGGGCCAAGAATGATGTCTCTTGAATTTAGTAACCACGAAATTAGCAATCGCCGACGCACACGGACAGATACATCAACGCCAAATCGCATCATCATCCAAGTCAACTCAAATATGGCATCAAGACGCTGATAAATCGATCGAAGAAATTAGCAGACGCCGAAAACATCAAAGGAGCGATGACAAAAATAAGAGAGACTTTGATTAGAAATGG
This sequence comes from Vesta saturnalis, assembly GCA_036346205.1. Taxonomy (NCBI): domain Eukaryota; kingdom Metazoa; phylum Arthropoda; class Insecta; order Coleoptera; family Lampyridae; genus Vesta; species Vesta saturnalis. Next base: position 251,898 of record JARFJB010001703.1, read on the forward strand.
ATTCCACCACCACGACATACAAAGGACTTGAAAGCCTTCGAGTAGAAAAGACAAAGAACCAGCTAATCCTGCAACTGCCACGGCATACCTACCATACATCAAAAGGCCAACGGTCAAGATTAGGCGTATTCTTAAAAAGCATAAAATCGGTACAACTTTCACGGTGTATCGAAAACTTCATTCGATCTTAAGAAATCCTAAGGACAAGATCCCGTTGGAGAGTCAAGGAGTGTACGAGATTCCATGTGGAGGCTGCGGACTATCGTATATTGGACAGACCAACAGAAAAATCAGCGCAAGGATAGGAGAACACAAAAACGCGGTTAATAAAGTTCAAGCGATATCATGACCCAACATGTAACCACAACAGAGCACAAAATTAAAGTTGAGGACGGAAAAACTTTGGCAAGCATCGAGCACTGTACAGCTAGAATTATCAGAGAAGCCATATAGATTGAGAAACACCCACATATCAATATGGAAAACATCATTAATCCCTAGACAACTAAAATCCACAACACCTAAAACAGAATCAATAAAAGAAGAAGTGAAAACAGGGAAGCAAACAGTGAAATCAGTGATAGTAGTGAAAGCAGCAGAAGCAGTGAAACAAGTGAAAGCAGTGAAAGCAGTATGCAGTGAAAGCAATAGGGTACACAAGCAGCAGCACACACAACAGGAAGTTAGTTCAGTTCGAGTAATTCGAAGTAGGGACACAGTTACCAACCTGAAGATGGCAAATGTGATTTTGCCGAAACGTCGTTTTGCAACAAATGGTCTTTTGGAGACAGATAATCTATGTGGTTCAACATCCGAGAAACCATCATATATATATATATATATATATATATATATATATATATATATATATATATATATATATATATAATCAGTAATATTTTAATTCAGAAAGGCCTTTCGTTTCACAATATCCAAACACAACTTCAATTATATAAATAATCGGAGAAGCTTGTTCAGTTCACTATATTAATCCTAGCAACATATATAAATAACTAACCAAGTAAAATTAGATACCAATGGCCTGAACCCTTTTATCCATAATGAAAGAAAATCTGTACTTAAAAGCCAACAAACATAATTTAAAATAACACGGAGTCCGGCGCTAAAGTTTGGCCTTGATATATAAATAATACCAAATAGACAATCGGTATACACAATTTATGCTTTGAGTTTCTGCTACTGCGCAACGGTAGCGTAAACAGTAACTAATAAAAGAAATTATTATTCATTTTATTAAATACATAAATAAAAAGTTTACCTCGAGTACGATTTGAACCTACGACCTGTACTTTACATATTTACCTTTGAACTTATTCGTTCAAAACAAAAACTTATAATAATTTAGTAACTAATAAAGTAATATAAAAAATGGACGCTAAATTCTAACACATCACTGGGTGTTTGTGTAAAAGTTCAATAATAATTACTCTAAATTTGGTTAGAGTATGTGCACCAAATTTTAACTAATAGTTCGATCAAATTATAATAACTCTACCTTAGTGAAATCTTTATCCCAGTTAAATGGATTCGAATATCAATTGGACACCGATATTGAAACAAATGTAACCAGTTCATTAAAATTACTTTGTAATGTGGATCATTTAAATGCACTTAATCTCTTGTAGAGGCTGTTGAAGGCAGCGTATAATTTAAAACAGGTTCGGAAGTAAACACAGCAATACAATGTTTATTAGTACATGCAATAAAGGAATAATCTGGTCTGCTGTTGAGCGAGTACTTGAGCTTTAGTTAGTATAGTTTAAATTCCATTCTCGTAACGTCCAGTGACAATGTAACACCAAAGATAACGAGACGAAAGTAATTGTAGCACAGATACGTTATTTACGACCAGTTCCAGTTAAGAGAACATCGTAGCAAAACCAAAAGCGAGACGAAAAGGTATATGACCTATAATGCCAAACGAATACGTAAAGAAAACTAAAAGAACAAAAGACGAAAAGAGAGAGCTAAAAATAAGGTAAGACATATAATAGCAATTTATTCGTATAACGTAGTTTTACCTATGTAGAGCGAAGACGAGCTATGTGCGATGATTTAACCCGGTCTGGTCAAATGATAATTCTTTTAAGAAACAGTATTTAATTTTCGTATATTAAGCCTGAAAGAAAGATTCTAATTACAACGAAGTTGAAAGAAGCAGAACAAACAGACCTTTTGTACACATTTTTTACATCCGCATCAATAGCGATTATATTAATTTGCAAAGTAAATAAATATTTTCTATGAAAAGTTCTCATACACCCAATAAACAGCAACAAGAGAAGTTTTTCTAAAAAGTATCACTTCACACAAAATGGCCGTTTTAGAAAGAACCACACCTTAGGAAAAGGTTGTTACGTGCACAAAAGGATATTGGTAGAAATTGGTGACCAAGGTGCCGTAACAAGGAAAAGAGGAATTAGCCGGAAGCTCAGTCGGTCGGTTCAGCACTTGGATGCATGGGCGTTTTGGCAGGAGAAAGGAAATACATAAAGTTTAAAAAAGGGCACCACTTGATTGACTTCTTTATCGCCCTCTATCAAGAAAAGGGCTACGGCCACCTAGGACAAAAGAGACAGCTAAAAGAAAATGGTGAACTAAGTCCACACTGAGGAGGAACTGGTTAGGAATGGAGTCGTAGATCACAGGATTAATGAAAGAACGTACAATCGTTTAACACCACTTGTTTAATATACCCCATCGGTAAATAGCATAAATGTTACAATAACAATCAAATGTTCATAAATATCTAACACAAAAATATAATCAGAGACCATGTCTCCATGAAATAAACCACCAGCAATCAACTTACCTTTCCGCCATAACTGAAACACTATGAAATTTACTTGAACTTTACCTACTCAGCCACAATGCGGTTCGGCATCTAGTGTTGACCCTAAAGAAAAAATAATACCCAAAACATATATTTATAATTATCCGAAATTGACTTCTTTGTTTGTTTCCCGAAATTCAGCGAAGAGCTCTCCGTTGGATTAACTTATCAGTTTCCAATCAACCGGACGCAAATAAACCCCAAATATAAAACAAAAATTTTTAGCACTAGATGTCTACCCTGTTGTTTACTTATGTAAGCACAAAATATTATTAAATTTAGTTAACATGAGCATTACAGAAAAATCAATAAGCATAAAGCATTTAGATAAATTTTTGAAAGGCCAAGTTGATTACCAAGTTGGCAAGTAAGCATAAAGCTACAAAAAAAAATTTCGATTAGTAACTCCTACTTCAGACAGTTTTAGAATAAACAAATATTAAAATTGTAATCCGAAAGAAAAATTATAAATGTTATACAACCCCAAAGCTAGTAAATAAATATTCCGTTTAATTACGCAGTAATTGAAACCCCAACAGTTAGCCTAATCTTATGACATACATTGTATATTTAACTCAACGAGCAGCATTCAGTGAAACAAACAGCTGGTTGTATGTACAGTAAACACAGGTAATTCTAACCGTTTCACAATTACGGTTATTTAGCAGAACAAAGCCAGCATACAAGAAAAGTAAATAGATGATATATAAATTCTATTGTAAAGTTAAATGTAAGTATAAGCCAAACTTGAATAACCCAATTTATCTTTTACAGGTACAAATGTATAGTATTACTCTCGATTACTCAAAAAAAAATTGTTTAGCAATAAAGCATAAGCATTAAGTTCAAGATTAAGAAAATTGCAGAAACACACTAATACAAGTAGTAGCACAGTAATATAATGGTTATAAACCTTCAGTAAAGTACAGATAACGGAAGCATCGTTATCCAGAAAACAATCAAAGTCACTCACCATAGGTAAAATTGTGTCTGCGTGTAACAATAATACTTATCGGAAACTAAACGTAGGTGTAATGTATATTTCTTCTGTTAAGTCGGAAGATATTAGGAGAAGGAGTAATTGTAGATGTTTTCCATTCAGGCTTGAAGACCGCTAACTAATATTTCATCCCTCGGACGAGTGATATCCAAATGTGTTGTCAGGAACGGTTTAATTATTCCTTATGGAAGCACGAAATATGTTAATCTTGAGTGAATGTGTAAAGAACCAAAAAGAACCTATATAAGATAAATGTGTTAGAATTTAGATTGATACCCCAATTTTAAAATATGATCTTTAGCTGTAGTAACAATTTCAAAACATGTACGCATGCATTTCAAAACTATGTCTTGTAAATAAGTAACGAAAGTGAGTAGCTTACCTCTCGATCGAAGCCAAAGTGTAGCAGAAGCAACCAAAAAAAAATTAAAGCCGAACTAAATTTGAAGTCCCCAACAGGACTTATTTATATGGAAAAAGAATAAAACCAGCAACAGGCGCTGAGTTAAAAATTTTCTTGAACAATTCAATCCAATTTTTAGGAACACCTTTTCCAAATTTTACATGTGCTTCCCACTACGCATTTTACCCAAAATGGCGTTTTACTTCTTATCTCGAAGTACCAGAAAACAAAAAAAACCCATAGCCTGATTATTTTCACCAATCCAAAATTTTAAAGTATCACGTGTTTGAAATATTTTAAATTGAAACGATATTTAGTGACAATGTTGCCGTTTTCCAACAACATACACGAGGAGTCGCAAATTAAAGACCATAAATTCATCAACCGAGTTTTACACGTATCAAGGTATTCAACAAAATTTTCTTACCAAATTTTGTAATGGTAAAAATGTTAACCAGATGTATTTCAAATGAACATTTCAGTAATATGTAATTATTTAATGGTACCACCATCTAGTGATGATTCAGCAAAGTAACAGATATCTGTAAGTAGATGATGTAAAACTAACCAGAACCCACAAACATCGCATAGATGGCGCTAGTATGAACTTTTATGAAATAGAAGAAGGTAAATACGCTAAAGGAAATAATTTAATCACTTATGATTTATTGAGAAATAGGTAACGAGTAAACATTAAATAACAATCCTAAATGTTCAATTCAGATACCTCTTTAGCTTTGTTTTTCTAACAGTAATCAGAGAACATTTTTAAGTCGATACCAATAGGTACAATATCGATTTTTGTACGTTACAACGCATCAAAAGTAAATACCAAACGAAAATGCTATAAAGGAATGCCATGATCCAAGCAATCCGAGCGGTCAAAGAACAAGACATAGGGTATTTGCTAGCAGGAAAAACATGCACACAACACTTTTCAGGCATTGCCAAAAGGATGCAGATCCGGCCTACTGAAACAAAACTAGATCGACCAACCGTGCTTACAAAATAATTAGAAAATGAAGATGTTTGCTTCATATGGAAAGTAAATATTATGGTTTGACCACAAAACGTTAGGTATATGGCATATCAACTTGCTGTCAAAGATAACCTGCCAAATTATTTTGGTAAATAAACAGCCCGTGGCTTATACTATTTCTGAAGTATCACTCGAACAATCTGTCGTTCAAAAGACTAACAGGGACATCCTTTCCTAGAGCAAAGGGATTTTACAAAGAAAACGTTCAATTATTTTTTGACATTTTAACAAGCTAATTTGAAAAACATTATTATCCAGCAGACGAGTTTTTAACGTTCTGTCTATACGTGTCATCACATATACCACAGATTGTGACACTTAAAGATAAAAGACAAACTGGTAGCCTTACTTCCTCTGAGCGAGGGTCACTAATTACTATGGTATTTTTTGTGAGCGCAGGAGGCCATTTTACCACCCGTAGTTACATTCCCTACAAAAAGTTAAAGTCGGCAGCTTACAAAGGGCGTCCCTCCCGGGACGAAGTTCGAGTGTCATCCATCAGAGTGGATACAAAATAACATTTTCACAAAGTGGTTTAAACATTTCATAGCGACAGTGAAGCCTGAATTTCCAGTTTTACTCATATTGGATAGTCATAATTTGCACACTCGCAATATATATCATCAGCATGGTAAGGGATAACAATATTACCATTGCGTGTTTGCATAAGCTTCAGCTCCTCGACAAGTCATTTATGGAACGAATCAAAGCGCATTATGCTGAAGAGATGAGAACCTGGGCACGGCAAAATGTGCGCCCAGTAAGTGCATATTTTCGGTAAAGTTTATTTAAGAGTTCAGCGTGGTGAAATTGTCATTAATGATTTTCTAGTCACCGGAATTTTTCCTATTGATCTTTCGGGAATCTGACTTTCTTGCCTCCGAAACCATCTAAGAAGGAGATGCCGTTGCACATCTTCAAGTACCTCAAGCTTCAAGAAATCCTACGCTGCTAGTAGAATTGGTAACTCCTGAGATGGTTTCGCCTGTTCCGTACATACGCAAAAAAATCAGTAACCGCGGAAGGAAAACGGGGAAAGTTATCGTAATAACTGAATCACCTTACAAAACAGTACTAGAATCATCTATAGGTTGTTCAGCTCCAATTAGCTCTAAACTTCAAGTAAAAAGAAAAATTCGTCAGAATAAAACAAATTTGACTAATCTAGCGTCCACCAGCACATTGACCACCATGTTAAGTCAAGCTAGACGTAGGATAAAAAACAGGGTACAGTTTAAACGAAGAGAGCAGTCTTTCTAAAAAGATTCCGTGGCAGCTGATGATTCAAGTGATTGTTTCAATATGAAGAGAAAACCCCGGAGGTTGAAGAAAATCCGGAACGCCTGTTTTCTGATGGAAAGTAATAAATCTGAAAAACAGTGGATACAGTGTAAATCCTATGACTCACGGTATCATTTGCAATGTACTTCCTATTGTTACGGGTCAAACAAAAAAAGTCACAAAAACGCCATTCAAACTTCAATAAAACCTATGCTTCATCTAAAATCCGCCAAATGGCGATAATAAAACTGAAAACTCATCGGTGTCATAATACCTAATTCGAAAAGTATACAGCTACGACACAACAAATAAATAAACTAGCTTACATTTATCACAAATCCGGGCAAATCATTGACTACAGTTGCTAAATCAAATCTTCAAAAAATAATTTGCGAATACTCGCAAAACAATCATTGGCGAGCAAATGGGCCAGATGTTCGGTCAATGACCTATTCACTTTATAATTACGTTACGGTACCTTTCAAAGCGTCTTTTAAAGTAAACCTGTATCTTCCAAAATCAAAATAGCAAATACTTTAGTCTAGAAATTCTCATTAGTCATTACGTTAAAGCTTTCCTTAAATAATAAAACACTTCAAAAAAATTGCCACTGTAAAGTTGTTGTGTAAATCAACAGTGTTGAATGAACGTAAAAACATTATCGTTGTGAGTAACGATTAGGATTACAAAATATGTACACTTAAAGAAAAAAACACTAATTTAAAGCCACTATTCATATATATTCAAAATAACAAACAGCATGGAAAAATATAGTCTGCGAAATGCCTAAACAGACGGAATAAAATTTCTATAGTCCGATTTTGGAATAATTCCTGCAGGATTCCAATACTTATTTGTTTTATATATCATAAATTTTAATTGACATCAAAAGAAGAAAGAAAACGTCTAAATTTTACAAATCTTACAGTACGTAATTTTATATAACATAAACAGAATGAAAGAACCAATGCAGCCAGACATAATTAGTTTACGAATGAATATGCTTTATACATGGAGTTGATATCTAAACGTTACTTAAACGAAACGGCAATAACTCCTTCCCGTATTTTATCGATGACAAACAACAGCTTCTTAATTCGTAAAGTAGCTTTACCCAAACTTTAGCAAACCGTTTTTGACTTCCATATACACATTGAAAGGAACTTTATATGTACATAAACTAATTAAGCATTCTATTACTGCAAGTTTATTATTTTTTCGAGGTCCGCTGTGTACGCGAAACTATCAGTTAACTAGGAACTTGTTACAATAAATTCCAAAATGCGATGCAAAAAACAGTTCAACAGATTAAAAGCTCAGCACTTAACAAAACACTAGAACCCATTCTGTGTATTGAAAATCTCACTATTGGCAAACAAAACGATATGATTCTGCCGGGGTATGTGAATCTTCAAAAATATCCAAACAAATGGAAACAGAAAATCTTCCTGCAGTAACCCTCGGTATGTCATAATTAAAGTTCCAACTTGCTACACCCCTTTCGCGTACATTGCGTGAAACTTCACCTACATCTCTATCAAGACTGACATCATCCAGATATCGCCATGTTCAATTTAATCCCCTTTATATCGCAATTAACAAATACTACGATTCCAATACTTTAAATCGTACGTGCTAAAAACGAAGACAAATCGGCAAAAGAAAAGGAAAATTACGTCATAAAAAACATTTAACTCTGCTCAAGACCTCATCATATCTTATCAATGAAACCTGATATCCTCGTCAACGGAATTCCTTTCGAAAATCAGCCTTAAAATAACATGTATAGAGTCCAAGCTCTTTGTTTAATTAAAATAAATTTGTCGACGTGAAATTGATTCTTTTAATTTTTAAATACCCTATTCTAACTATCTTAACCATCGAAAAAACTTTTAAACAATTTCAGTCCTCAATACATTCACACTTTGAAAGAAAACGTTTTAAATATATTAATGTTTAATACGGAAAAAGTTATCGGAGGTCCGTTGCTTAAAATTTTCACACCAGGCGACACTATGTTTCTAGCATCTAGATTTCTGCTTTCTTCAAATAGAAATAGATTTTAGTAGTTTCCTTTATGTTCCACACTTGGTACCCTTATTTTAAAAAGGCACAATATTATTGTGTGTGTGTGTGTGTGTGTGTGTGTGTGTGTGTGTGTGTGTGTGTGTGTGTGTGTGTGTGTGTGTGTGTGTGTCTGACAAGAAAATTAATTTGGAAGACTAAGGTATTTACAAAACTCCATGTGGAGGTTGTGATCGTGTCTGCATAGGCCAGACTAGCAGACGCAAGAGTAGAGGAACACAGACTAGCAGTGAAGAAAAATACAACTTTATCGTTAGCACCTGTGCAAAACACTAAACACGGAATAAATTTTGAGGAAACGAAAGGAATAGCTGGCCAGAAACACTTAACAGAAAGTCTAATACAAGAAACTATAGAAATAGAAAACACACTAGCAATCTAAATACACAAGATGACGCCCTAAGACTACCGGGTACATGGTGATTGGTGTTAATCAGAGTGAAGGAACAACAAACACCAATAAAACCTAAAAACACAATAGTGAAACATTAAAAAAACAGAAAAGAAGATAATGACGGCGAGAACTAAACAGTGGACGTCAGTTAATTCCGAATAACAAGGAGTAGAGCTAAGTTATTAGTGACCTGAGGATAATAAATATGATTTTGTCGGAAAGTCGTCGAAATAATTTAGGCTCTTCTACAAACCTCATAAACACGAGATGGAGGACTCGGAATTCGTGGAAATGGAAACATATTTACTTTGCACTAACCTTTTTTGCGTAGAATAATTGCAATAACTCTAGATAACATTTTAGAAGACACAACTCACACAGATTGCTCGATGATCAGCCAGTCTGCGCACCAACAGCAAACCAAATAGTTTATTTTAGCAGGTGTACGGGGGATACAACCCAACCAGATTAAACTATCGACCGATAATTTAGTCCGTAGTGTGCAATTAGCCTAATATAAACCAAAACTGTTAGGAACAATGTACCTAAATACCTGTAAGTGTACGAATGATACTTTAGTTAATAAATATTGGGTATTGTGAGGTTATTTCCTATTGTTCTTATGTACATACATGCAGATACTAAGTCTAGCGTGCACTGAAACTATTCAACTTGTAGAAGATTATACCTTGACGAAGCAAAAGAAAAACATTTTAGGCACACATATGGATTGTGTGTCATGAAAACTAAGTGGTTCGTTCAATTGAATCTTTGCAATTCGCTTTAGGTTGTATTAAAAAGATTGTCGGAGAAAATTATAATATATAAAAAAATAAGAGTGGGTGTCCAAAAAATGATATATTTTTGTACAAATTAAGAAAGTCCTTAAGATGGCTATTAAGACTTATTTGGATTGGTACTAATCTTATACATAAATATCAATCTTAGAAGCTAAAATTTTAAAGTTTGATTCTTACACAATTTTTGTACACTACACAATTTGGTAATGTAGCATTTCTACAAATGAAAGTTCTTTCTATAATGCTTACCAAATACACGGCAAAAACTTGAAGATGGCATTCAAAAACTAGTTTTCGGTTTATAGCGCCGGAACGACTTGAATTATCGCAACCAACTTTGGGGCCTAAATTTCTGCTAGTACAGCCAATTATTTGAGACCACTAAGAAAAGCTCGCAACCCATAACAATTATCTGTCTTAATTCATGCTACCGGTTTTTCACCGTTTTTAGATATCCTCATAGGTAGTAATCTAAAGGATTCAAATCTGGTGACCTTGCTGGCCATGAGTGAGGTCGACCTCGTCCAATAATAATAAGATTAAAATTGTTAATATCACATTTACAACTAATACAATTCAAGTTGCGACAAACAGTAAAAATAGGAGATTTAAACAATAAGTCTCTTCGAGGAATACAATAATGAAAAGTTTTTGAATTCCGGTATGAAGGACGAGGAACATGAAAAAGGATGTAACTTAGGAGCTGCAGGCAGTCAATAAGATTATGTAATAGACTATAGAGAAACGTGATACCGTTCATGATTCTCCTGGAATCCAGTGACAAGAAGTGCAACGTTCAGCATGATTAGTGCCTCTAGTGGGATAGATCCCGTACATTTTAAAGTGCAAAACTTTAAAAACTTCCTCTGAACGGTCTCCAAAGCAGTTTTGTGAATGCTATAAACCGGATTATAAATTAAAGAGCATTATTCAAGTTTAGATAGAACTAGATGAAAGTAAGGCGATTGTAGTGCCGATTGATTTAAAATTTGTTTACTGTTACGAATGATAAAGCCCAGAAAACGGTTTTCTGAACGGCATACTTGACTTATATGGTCGGAGAAGGTAAATTTACTATCATATATCACACCTAAATCTATTACTGATTTGCACATTTGTATTAAAATTGAATTAATCGAATAACTGAATATGACCAGAATAATTCTACCAGTGTATGCAATTACCTAACACTTATTCATATTTAGTGTCAAAAAATTGTTATTGAACCATTCTGATAATAAATTGATATGTTTTTTAAGTTCTAGCGTTGACTGAACGATTCGTTCAGTCAACGGTTCTAGACAGTTCTTAGAATTATTTATCGATGAATATACTTTTAGATTATGAACAAACAATAACTTCCGACAGCGCAATACATTAGTTAGATCATTTACAAACAGCAGTGGTCCCAGATTAGATCCTTGCGGCACACCAGAAGTTGCATGTATACGAGGGGAGTTAAAGTTGTTAAATGTAACACACTGAAGGCGATTTTCAATATATAATCTGAAGAAATTTAAGGGACTATAGTAAAATCCATAAAATTCCGGCTTATCGATTAAGATGGTGTGTGGGATATAATCAAATGCCTTAGAGATATCTGTGTATACAACATCAACTTTGTAATAGGATTTTCGTTGGTGGCAAGTGAAGCTCGCCCTCAACGATCACCAATACAAAAATTAAACAAGATTTGGGCGCCACCCAAAGATTAGATAATGTCCAGGCGGTCGTTGGGTCCAATTCTGAACTTGTACGGTTTCCAAACTGTTGCTCCAGGTATCTCAGTGGGGATAATACTCATGGTTTTATCCTGCGATGCACCTAAAACAAAATTACTACTGACGGTAGGCGGATACGGTATTTGACAAAGGTTACAGGTTGACAAACAAAATTCCTTCACCAATGATGGATGAAAATGAATGATTCTTAATAAATGTGAACTGTTTAAATTTCAATTATTACGGTTCAAATATGAGCGGCTATCAGTAGCAAAGCAACTTTTGCTACTTGTATTAAAACAAATTAACTAGTTTTCAAACAAAATTACAGAGCGAGTCTTCATTAAGTTTAATTCGATTAATCAATTTTTAAACTACTCTTTACCTCATACTCATCAATAAAATTCAGCTTCATCTATACGTAACGCAGTGAGAATGAAAGATAAAAATTTTGGTAATGGCACTTTCCTATACAGAGTATGACGTTAAAAGTGGGGGCGGCTGGAAATTCCATCTTTTCAACGATAAGGCGACAGCGTATCAAGCTCTTTTAATTGACATTAAATCAATTAATGAATTAGTATTTATTTCATCGTGCTAAAATTATTATTTGTGAAATAAGAGCGATTGATATATAATTCGGCCAGTTTCCTCCAACAAAAAGATATTCATTGCTTTAATTAATTATTATTAATATTTTTGTCTAGTTATAATTTGAACTTCTCAGAAGTCAATTGCTTCTTGCGCATGTGTTAAACGGTTGGAATATTACAATGGGAACAAGATTGTAATATTCCATGGTAATTGGAATTTGTATGGTTATTTCAGATTTAACTCTAATTATTTACATTGAAACTTTTATTTAACAGTGGAATTTTCTACGAAATAAATTAATCGATAATATGGAGGTGTTAGTTATAACTTGTTTTATTAATTTAAAACTCTCTTATTCATATTGACAGGATTTTAAATTCTATTTGAATGCTTTGGTTTACTTATCTCTACCTCAGATTAGTATAAGTTTTGACTGTAATTTTCCATTTAAAATGTGCGTTTTAATACAAACTAAACTATTTCTTATCGTTTAATTTAGAAATAACAGAGAGAATTTCTATTTATAGTTAACGGCAATCTCTTAGATCTTTTTAATTTTTGTTTATCATAAATGAGTGTATTTTGAATAACTAAATTTTGGCGCTATATTTATTCCACCTTTGTGCAGTCAGAATATAACTACTTGATTCTACTCCTATCAATGTTTAATCGGTGCATAATTAATTGCTTGACAGATTTAATTACGGTTTGTTATTGGCGGAGTAAAAGGAAAAAAAAATCGTCACAACTTCACCTTTTTGATCAAGTACATCAGATGTATACTGATTAAAGCATGCCAGATTAATAACAATAGATCGCTTGTTCATGAAACTGTTGATCCTTGGATTTATATTTTCTAATACTGGGAAAAATTTTATTGTATAAAATAATTTCAAACACTTTTGAAAAATTATTTATAAAGTGACCTCCGTTGGACCACCACTTTTCAGAAGGGGAATAATATTTGCAGTATTCCAAACATCTGGAAACGTGCCAGTACTTATAGAAATATTAAAAATTATGCATAATGACTTTATGAAAATATCTTTAGTTTTTCACCAAAAAACTTGGAACATGATCCGCGCCCGCAGTGTTTTTAGCTTTTAATTTTTTTATAGCATTGCTTACGTCTTTATTCGGCATATTGGGATTCACTTGTTTCCCGAGAACTTTATCAGGAGTAAAATTTGCAATGCAGGATGATACACATCTTCAGGGGTTAATGGGGCACAATCGTTAGTTACCTCACACATAAGGTTAGAAAGTACTAAATTTAAATATCGTCTACAATATTGTTGTTGATGGTGAGATTCAAGACAAACGACAAACATGGGGATTTTCGTTAACCCAAACATGCGTATTATGAAAATTTACAATACCGTCTCTTGTAAAACCCGCCTCATCGATAAACAACACTTAATTATAGAACTGATGATTTTCGCGAGATCTTTCAATAAAGCGTTGGGAAAATTCTAACCAAGGAAGATAATCTGTAAGCGGCGACAATGCTTGTACCCGTTTAACGTGGTACGGCTTCAATTGCTTGTGAAGTACTCGCCATACTGCCGAATTTGACGAGTCCGAACGATTTGCAATTTTTCGCATAGTGGAGCCTGGATTTTCTTCTACTGTACGTAAAACACATTTCTGATATGAGCTGTTCTTGCCGTTCGTGATCTCCGGTTCGTAACGTTTGCGTTAAACGAACCTATAAAAATAATTAAAGAGAAGCAATAAAATACATAACCTAACATAATAAATACTTGTTTCCCGTATCCTACAATTAATATTTTCAAAAGTTTTTCTATCTGGGGTGCGGCGGGTGCTTCAAGAGCATTGCCAAATTATCGACCATGCACATTCTGTATGGTCGATCTAATGGCTTCATTCATCGTTAACCGAAACGTAACTGTCTTTACTATCCCTTATTTAAATTATTACTGACTTATACTAAACTGACAGTTACTTGACAATATTTGCTCTTAGACATAAACTGTTTGTTTACCCTGTCTTAGCTTACGTTTTTCTAATGTGTATTGTATTATAAGATGAACTGTTAAATCACTTTTGTGGTGTGTTGCATAATCACATTGGTGACATTTGAATGCATTAGTCGAAGAGTGTTTTTAAGATCACTTTTTAAAAGATATTTGTGATGTGTTCCATAATTACATTGGCCACAATTGAATTCATAACTTGAGGAGTACTTTTTAAGATGAATTTTAAGAGTATGTTTGTAATTTGTTATGTAATCACATTGGTCGCATTTAAATTTGAGTTATAAAAATTACGTTTGTCATTTGTTCCATAATCACATTTGAATTCTTTACTGAAAGAGTGCTTTTTAAGATGAATTTTAAAATTACATATGTGTGTTGTTGTCAGGTTGCGTTGACGCACCCTGTATGTAGGATGTTATAATGACGTGTATTGTGTGTTTTGAGTACGGCTGTATTGAGTTTGAACGAAAAAAAACAATTTTTTTTGTGTGTATGCATAATGTTTGTGGGTGTATGATACGCCACTGGGAATTTAGGAGAAATATAATTCAGTATGTAGATACGTGTATTTGAATGTTATAGAGACTTTAGTGTTGGAATAATTAGATTCTGATGAATGTAAATGTGAAGAGAAATTTGTCGATGGGACTATAATGCTTGCCACTATATCGCTACTGTTTTGCCACTATATGGAATGGAATGTTTGAAGATAGATGAGTAATCTTGGTTAGAAAATGTGAAGAATAAGTGTAGAATGTTTTAGAAAATATGTAGAGAAATATTGGGTATGTTTAAGTGTTAATTTCCGAAGGGTTTTGTAATGTTGTGCAAT
This sequence comes from Vesta saturnalis, assembly GCA_036346205.1. Taxonomy (NCBI): domain Eukaryota; kingdom Metazoa; phylum Arthropoda; class Insecta; order Coleoptera; family Lampyridae; genus Vesta; species Vesta saturnalis. The sequence continues at coordinate 266,901 of JARFJB010001703.1, forward strand.
TGTTTTGAGAATATGTGTATGTATATGGGATTTGAGACCTTAGACGGTGCTGATTTTTGCAAATGTTGCGGAACGAGATCGAGCGCAGGTTGGAGATAAATGTTAAAAGTTGCGTAATGGTCCAGAGTGGCTACTGAATGAATGTGGTGACGAAAAATGATTTCTTCATGAAGTAATTGTAAAATTTGTAAGTGAGAACAAATATGGCGATGTATTGTAATTACACGCGTGCTTGTATAGAGGGTAGCATCTATTGGAACTATGGAATTTTGAATGTATACTATTGGAGAATATAACGCGGAAGGAAGACATGTTTAAAGATGGATGACTGAAGGTATAAATAGGAAAGTCAGGGATTGACAGGAGGTCAGTTAAGCTTTTTCGTTTTTGGCTGTTGGTGAGAAACGCGCGCGCGAGGTAGTGTGGGATAGAATGGGATGATGTTGGAGTTGTTTGTGAATTTTAATGAGGCAGTAATTGTTTAAACAACTGCGTAACCCGAACCGGGGAAGAATCGTAAAAGACATTCATAAACAAAACAATAATTAAATTGAAGTTGAAGATAAAATTAGTTTGTTTATTTTCAAGAAAATAATACGTGCGTAAGCAGATTTGAATATAGATAACAGTTGTAACGTTAGTAGTGTCAAGGTTAGCGCGTGTTCTTGTAACGAGATTCAGCTAAAAGTATTTATGAGACCACCTGTTAAGTGAACGAAGTGTTCGTTGTATATTAAGCCAATGTTTAAGTAACGTTATATGACATTGAAAGTTTTATTTGTATAAGGGACTAAATTGGTATAAAGGTTGCTAGAAATTTTAGGAGGCAACCAAACGTATACAGTTTATTACGTGTTATTGGACTATTTGTGAGTACAGAAAGGAATAAGTGTTCGTGAAATTGCGAAGCTTTTGTTATGTGCCTTCATGCAATTTAAGGATTACAAATGGACTACAAATAATTGATGTACGGAAGAAAGAAGAAAAGCGTAGGATAAATGAACAATTTTAAGTAAGGAATATATTTAAGTATTTTGAAAATGTAGTAAAGCACGATTATCTCTTTGGTTTAGTTCATTAGCGTAATGTGATTAAATATTAATTAGCTGAGAAACGAAAGGATAATCGTTCTCGAATTATGTTGTTTTGGGGTTGTTTAGTATTAAGAATTTTGCAGAAATTGGTAGTGACGTGTGGTTTTGATTTTCAACCACGTTGTTGAGGTATATGTAAATATCCTTGTGTATGTAAACATTTTTTTTTGATTATTTTATGCAGGACAATATATACTTATCGTTAAATTTTTATTCTGTTGTTTATTTAGCCAGGTGTGAAACACAGTTTTAACATTTACTTAATTGGTGATCTTGTTTTGACAATTTTAAAAGTAAGCTTTGCATATTTTAATTTTCAGATTTATGAGCAACCGGAAAGATTTTATTAGTCAGGTTGATTGCAAAATTTTCATGTTAGTTTCCTTAGCGCAATGCACAATTAACGGATCAGCTGTTAGTTTCAATTTCATTAAGTATAACAAAAGTTGGAGTTTTGAAACCTTAAATTATTTACGAATGTCAATACGATTCAGAAGCGTTATAAAAAGTAAATTAAATCTAAAAGATATCGTTCATGTTAAGAATTTTAAAAATTAATTACCGTTCATTGAATGAATTTGAGTGATAAATTTTATTTTGGAAGTTTTGGTATACGAGGTGTATTCAAAAAGTTTTTAATAACCTGGGTAGTGCTAAATTTATTTGAGTTTGAGTTGAATTGTTTGGGACGAGTGTTTGTTTTAGAACCTTCGTATAGGAGTTTACCGAGTAAGCATGATCCTGCTTTCCACAATCAAGTAGGGTTAATTAACATCCAGCTTAAGACAATTATATTAGCAAAGTTTCGATTGTGGTGGCGCCTAGAGACATATTTTCCCGGACTGAGCTGTTTGAATGTAGGTGTAAGGTGTTTGAGCATATTAATCATTCATTTTACTTATTATTTCGACCACGCCCATCTCCCTGTTAGCTGGCTTGGCAACCCGCTTACATTAGTAAGCATGCACGACGCCTAGTGCGGTTTGGACGTGTAACATTGTTCCGTAATCACATTGGTCACATTTGAATTCTGTACTTTAAGAGTGCTTTTTAAGATGACTTTTTAAAAGATATTTGTGATGAGATCCATGAATACATTTGACTTTATAACTTTTTAAGATGAATTTTAAGAGTGTGTTTGTAATTTGTTCCATAATCACGTTGGTCGCATTTAAATTTATAATTTAAAGAGTTCTTTTTAAGATGAATTTTAAAATTACATTTGTAATTTGTTCCATAATCAAATTGGTCACATTTAAATTCATGACTTGAGGAGTGCTTTTTAAGATACATTTTAAGATTACGTTTGTCATTTGTTCCATAATCACATTGGTCACATTTGAATTCTTTACTTAAAGAGTGCGTTTTAAGATGCATTTTAAAAGTATCTTTCCGGTTTGTTCCATAATCACATTGGTCGCATTTAAATTCATATCTTGAGGAGTGATTTTTAAGATGAATTTTAAGATTACGTTTGTCATTTGTTCCATAATCACATCGGTCACATTTGAATTCTTTACTTAAAAAGTGTGTTTTAAGATCAATTTTTAAACAATATTTGCGATGTGTTCCATAATCACATTAGTCACATTTGAACTCGCTACTTGAAGAGTGTTTTTTAAGATGAGATTTTAAAATTACTTTTGTGATTTGTCACATAATCACATTGGTCGCATTTGAATTCATAACTCGAAGTGCGTTTTAAAACATGATCTTTTAAAAATTAGCACTGTATTTTAAAACGTCATGTTTTAAATTTTCTTGGAAACATTTATTAAAATTTGGAAATTTAATTTGTTGGAAAATCAATAATTCATTGCCAAGGTTATTTGGCAAAGTTTTTAACCGCAATAAAAAATTTTTGTTTCCCAAAGCTTCTAAAAATTAAAAATTAATCTTTTGGCAAATCAACCATTTATATTGATAAGAAAATTGCATTCTAATATGCACTAGCATGCAGATTAGTACGATATTGACATGCACAAGCTTAAGACACTTACTATATTAAATGCATCAATGCGATGTTTAGGACTAACATATGTACAAATTGTATGGTTCACGTAAGAATGAGATTCCTCAGTAAACTTTAAAATGCATGTATTCGACTTGTAATCTAATGGATCATTCTAGAAAAATTAGCTTAGAATTTTAATATTCAATATTTAAATGATTGTCTTCAGAACCTTTTAACATTTAAAACTGAGTAATTAATCAATTTCGTCCTGATAAACACTTTGATGATTAACATTCCTGAATCATAGATTATCGAAAAATCAACTTTCCTAGTCTGAGGCTACACAATCGATTCTAATTTAAATGCAGAATATTATTTGATATGTGCGTAATATTTGATATAAAATCATTCAATAATATGTAGGAACTATCTAATTAATTGCAATTCTTACTTGATAATATCAAATAAGAATTACGGTTGAAAGTCATCAGTTCTAGATATAATCTAATTAGGATTGCACCAATTTAAGAGATTGTAATTGAAAGCATTTAAGTAATTCATGAACTTTTATATCCATGTAATAAGCATTAAAGCAGTATGATGCATCCGATTATTTGAATGCAATTGAATTCCAATCTTTTTATAATTTGAATGTTCATGTTTCAGAAATTTACGGAATGCTTAGAATTTTGATACTAAATACACATAGATGCCATGATAATTGCAGTGATTCACTTTGCATTTACAGTATTGCGACATGGAACAGTAAAGAATATGGGACAAAATTAATATGCATTCAGAAAGATTTCACATGAATATTAGATTATAGAAATAAATGAATCTTGTGAACATTTATTTATGACTGATGTGTAATAAATTTTATCAGTGATTATATCATAAAAGTTAAATTGAAGAAGTCAGAATCGATATACTGAGCATAAATAGATTTGAAGACAGCAATAAATTGCAGAATGAAAGATTGCAGATTGCGTTATGGAATGAATTCGATAATGATAAATCAATAGCAACAATACATTTATCTGATTATGTAATTTGAATGTTTTAGTGTATGTAAAGCGAATTTATTGCAAATTATATATATTAAACTTAGATAATAATTAAATTAAATTCATGAAAATGAATTTAAGAAGTAAAAGTTAATTTAATAATAAGATTATAATAAACTGTTAAATCATGTACTGGGTTAGTAGAATTAGAGACCTTTGAAATTAGAATTAGATATATGATCAGATCATTCATAACATAAATAGCAAATACTGCAATTTCATTCTAACTTAACTTTATTGAACTATGTTGAAACATTTCATAAATTATATAATTACTTTAGTTCATTCCTTAATTCTTGTTCAAGATATCGAAATTTTTATGAATTTTTCATAAGTAATTTCGTACTTCATATCATTACGTAAATTCTTAGTCATGATCTATAATTTCGAATCATTTTAGCATATGCATATATCTACTAATACAGTACTTTAATGCATTCTATTCGTTTCTTTATTAAACTTATACTATTGCAATTTTCTTTTAGTATAGATTAAGATAGCTTTATTATCTTCAGAATATTATTTTATAGAATACTAGATTAAGAATCTGAACTACGTTATTTTTAAATTATTATTCTAAATTTTTCTAATTACTACGTAATTATTATGCGTTTAATTACTTATCAAGTTATCTTTATAATAACTGAAGGATTTGAATATCATTTTGATAATTACATTAAGCTTGTTGATCAATTGATTAGTTTATCAGTGCGTTAATATATATTAACGAATGTATTTGAAGGTTATCAAGAATACATTGACATTAGTTAATTACTTAATTGATGAAATTACTTGACTATATTTTCGATTTAAATTCGACTTTGACATGTAATGACAGATTATTTTGTTTTGTTATAATAATACATGAGATTACTTTGTAGTTATAACATTACTAAATATTCTCAGTCTCGTTGATTATACTTTTCGATAGAAGTACATTTCTGCTTTTGAGTTAACTAATAACATATTACTTACATATGTATAAATCTTGAATTAATTTGAAATTCTCAACACTAGTTCTTTGAATAAATTTATTATATGTAAGTTATTGTTTTTGAAGTTATTAAGTAAATTAATCATAGTGTATATTATAGGTTAAGATTACAGTTAGTCACTACTTCTGAAATAAAATACATTTTATATTTATCGTATACAACGTAATTTGTGACTAATTGTAATATATTTCATTATTAATACTAATTGTATGAATAGATTACATTTTGAATGTTAATATACATGATATACTGATTTATCTATTGTTATATATTAGATTAAATATACAATTTAGGTTATAATTTTACATTACAAACTGTATAATTTCAGCTTCTATATCTAATCAAATACCTTTATACATTATTTATAAAATATTAGTTTCAATACTTAGTTCTAAATAATTTTATAATTTGTATGTAATACTAGAGATTACGTTGTACCTAATATTACAATTACAAACTAACTATAATTATTTTTCTACCATAACGTGAATTTAATTTTCTTTTAGATTCAAAGTGTATCGTCAATTTACTGTGAATATCTGACAATTTAAATTTTAGAACAAATACATTTTGCAATGTAAAAAATCAAAAAATTTAACTTTTATTAATACTTATCTCATATGAAATATAAAATTTATGCTTATAATTATAACTTCTTAGCAAAATGTAAATACAATTGGTAAAGTTATATTAAATGATCAAAATGTAGTTTAAATTTAATGACAATTCAACTTGTGAAAAATTGAGATTTTAGAAGGCTACATAAGTTTAATTGATGACGAAGTTAATTTACAAGCTTAGTCATAGTTAATGATAAGCATTAGTTCTTAAGAATTAATTTAATCTAGGTGAAAGAATTGTAAGGTAGATGAAAAATCATAAGTAATAGTAAGCTAAAGAACCTATTATCTAGAGCATAAATTCGTACAGTCAAGAGAAAGATTGAAATTCATAAGAATTTAGTAACTATGTCAGAGGTCATTGAGATAATTAGATCAAGTATAGATATATATGCTAAAAAGTAAAAATCTAAGATTTTTGAATAATTGTAGATAAATTGATTTTAGAATGTTAATATTGAATTTTAAAAAATTGAAATTATAAGAAATTAGATAGTTCTAATGAACAGTTACCGGTGCTAGTTTAATGTAATACGATATTTAGACATGTACAAATTAGCTTAAAATTTCACGACTATACCTACTTATAATTGGAGTCTTGACTAAATTACAACTTGTAGATCTTCTAAACTACAATTTGAATTGCTAATTAAACCATTCTAGTATTAAGCTGCATTGGGACCATCCTATGTACCACTAGCTAGCTTAGCATTGCTTAGTTGCACCTTATTACCCTGAATTACCATTAGATTGCTTGAAATATTGAAATTGTTTAGAAAATTAGATTTTGTAATAATTCAATTTGGTTATTCCATCATAGTTTTTTATCCAAGTAATTTTACTTTACCAAGTATTCATTTATCAAAAGGACTATATTCATTAAGACGTTAAAACTTATGCTCCTAAATTACCGGTAAATTCGCAATTTGCAAAAAAAACTTTTATGTAACACAAAAGGGGTTTTCACAGAATTAAAACAAATTTATGAAACCTAAACAAAGCTGTAATAAGATAAAAAAAAATAATATAAATGGAAACATATGATAATGCGTATATAAGAAAGGATAACAAATTCTTAATTGGCGACGTGAGGTCTGGCCAGAATTCTGCGTAACGCCGTTCTAAATTGCTTAACCTAAATATTTCGTGGATTATTTAACCACACTACTTCAGGGTCAATTGCCCTTTAATACAAAGATGAAGAGTGTGAAGGCGAAGCGTCAGAATTATGATTACTTACACTAATTAACCCAAAGCAACAACTTAATTTAAAAGGTAAACGACTCCGCTTTCAAACCTTCGTTAACAAAGAAAATAATTTGAGGTATACACACAAGAAATCTTGAAAATACTCAATAAAACACAATGTTATATTACCTTAATGTCTAGACTAGCACCTCTTCTGTGTTACAACATTCGAAAATGAACCAGGTGATGAGTGAAAATGTTGACTTATTATTCTTGTATACACAAACAGTTCCTTGATTGAATCTCGGTAAAGTGTTACTGCATTAATTAAAAACTTCTTTTAAAATAATAATAAATTGTGCGTTCAACTTGCTTGATAACTTTTATCTTTTAAATAGTTTTCTTTATACTACCAATCCAAAAAGTTATTAACTTTATTTATATAAATATAATTTTAATATTCTGCGAAAGTTTCTTTGTGCTTCAACACGCTATGCACGGCAATTAAGTGGCACTTCAAGAACGTTAATTTAATAAGTCCGCAAAAGCGACATAAACCAACGAGGTCACAGAAGCACTAAAATAACACGACGGTGATCCCCAGGTAACTTGATTACGTAAAATCAAAATCGGCACTAGGTCTCGTCCCTTGGTGATTGAACAGTTTTAATTAAAATCCCCTTACAGGTTTTCCTCGAAAAGTAGATAACTACCCTCACAACACGAAAGTTCGTTCGTTAAACACCAAAAGGTTCAATTTATCAACGTTCTAACCACCACTAAAGCCGTAACAACCAACGTCACAGTACCACTACTCGAGAGCGCTATCAGTTTCAGAATCCCCAACTTATTACCAAAATTCCATCTTGGATTTTTGAATCCCACCACTCACAAAAAATCTCATTTAATCTAGTTCCACCAATTAAGAAACGGAAGGAGAAGATAAGATATCCCCTACACACAAACTTCGTTCTCAATCGTAAGGGCTCGATAATTTTCAAAATTCAAAACGTCAGCAGAATCAACGTGAAAAATATCCCGGTAATTTCATTTAAGTTCAAACAGTTAGTCCCACATTCTATCTTGATGACTCAAAACCAACATACTCAATATTAAGCTGAACCACTGCAATTAACCGACTCCATGTCGCCAGAATGATATCAAATGCATTTAAATCTACATTCTTTCTTTAAGTTACTTAATTTTACAAAACTTTCTATTAAATTTTAAGGAAATCAAACGAGATAAACATTATTTAAACTTACATATAACTATTTACAAATAAAACGTTACTCAACGTTCAATAAACGGGGAACAATAAAGAAAACAATCTCTCAAAATTTAAATGCAATATTACGAAAAACTCCATAAATTTAGAAACCAATTACCGACGATTTCAAACCTAATTCCTATCATAGTTAATTCCTTAAATTACGAAATAGTAATTAACAAACAAACAAAAAAACTTAAGCTCGAAACACACTACCCTTAAAGGTCGCGACCCACGTAAAACAAATTCATCCATAACACTCGACTCAACAGCAAAAATTTGCCGGTAAATCGCTAGAAAATCGTGATCCTATCACAATATGTCCAATGGTTTGTGTTAGAGTAGCTAATCCAACTTCACAATTAAGTTACCGGAATGTTACAGATGAGGAAAAGTAGGTTCGCAAAAGAGTAATTTTTCCTTCTAACTCTCCAAGTCGATAGATACTCTAATCTAATCTAATCCAAAACTAATCCAAAATGCTAAAAAAAAAGAAGGGTAGGTGAGCACGAAGATAAGAGAGGTTTACGAGCTTACCACTACGTTGTAAGGCGTGCGATAAATGTTAAAACGAGCCTGATAGGTTCAAATCTAAAGCTTTATACTTGTAGATTGTATGGGTTTCGTTCCCTAAGAAGGAAGATGTTAAATTAGTACCAAATGAGAAAAACTGTAATTCTTATCCCTTATTGGACACGACCAAATTTTGTTTGAAATCCGCAAAGCTTGCCATCAATAGGATTAGAAAATTTGGTAGGAATTCCTATTGTTTTGAAATCTTTTACCAGAATCCGAAATAATTTCGTTTAGTAGAGAAAGTGTAAAAGAAATCACAAAATTTTCGTAGCGTCTACAAAATGGCGGAGAAGAAAGTGACAATTTTTGATATCAAAATCGAATTTTGTGATCTATTAGAAATATGTTCAATAAAACGATTTCCCATTGGTTATTTGATACATTAAACCTCGCCCTCTTACGAGAATTTCGTAAACTAGCTTAAAGTATTGGTGTTTACAACCATTACATAGTACAGAATTTGGCTAGACGCCGACAGATGACATACCTATTTACTTTTTAATAAAAATTATTAACATTAACAGAATTTTTGTTAAATTACACAAATGAAGACATGTAAATTACTGCAATGTTTTTGAACACTGATTGTACGAATTGTGCGTTTAGTATATATCGAAAAGACGTTAAAATAGATAATTTTCTAGCAATTAACGGAGTTATGCGCAAATGAATTTTTGTATGTTACAGTATAAAGTAAATTCTGACGTAAACTTACCCCTGACTGTATAAATTTTTATTTCGTTCAATTTGAAATTAAATTAGACAAGTAATAGCTTCTATACTTACAGATTAAGATCTTTTGGCATGCGATAATGTGCTCTATTGCCATGTTTTTTCGTTTATAGCTAGTACAGCGATACATTGCACTAACTGCACCTCGTTTAGACGACATTATTCACTAATTCACGAACTTTATTTATTTTTTAATGGAAGAAACTATTAAATCTCAATTTGACAGCAGTCACCAAGCACCTCAAGCCGCTAGAGGCGCTGATGTAGTAGTTTCTCGATTTAGGACGGAGTTGTACCTACGTATTGTAAGTTAAGTGTATTTGTTTTAAGTATCTAACTTAAGAACATTATCAAAAGTCTTGCAACTAATCGTTAAAAAACAAATTAAACTTTAACTTTGTTAACAGAAAAATTATAAAACACATTCGTGACTTAGTAAATCATAAAAGTGATGATAATCCCTATGAATTACAGGTTTTAAAGTTTGTAAATTATTGTATTTATACGCGAGAGATTGGCAGGGCATTAGGATATAATTTTTTGTCAATGTCAATATCACGCAACAACAACTGGCGTGATGGAAGTGGTGTTATCCTCAAAGTCTAACTTATACTGAACACTATCCGACTTTGTGTACCTAAGTGCTCTGATATGTGTAACACAAGGGTCGCCTGCTTTTTTTCCAGGACGTATCGAGGTAAAGTATTTTAGATGAGAGTAGTTTAACAAAAATGTATGATCGACGTATTTCACTTTGTAGGGTCCTGATTTGGAATGACGTCTTGAATCTTCGATAATCTGAACGAAATTGGATAGGGAAAAAATGTCTATTTTTTTTCTGGCTTCAATACTCGAGTATACGCTGTCGCATTCCATTCGTGAGTGCCCTTTAACTAAATATTTTTGTATAATCTCAGTTCTGTTACGTATGGAATAATTTTCAACAGCACATTGGATAACAAAGCGTTCCGATTTTGAGCTGAACATCCATCGCTATAAAATATTATAGGTTTATTTTTGTTTCTCGAGGTATTTTATTATCTAAAAAATCAACTAAACATGTCGTAAAGCAGTTGCTTTCCATGCCACCCTTGCCCTCATGCCAGACGTAGCAAACCACGGCTTTTGTGGCTATGTTATAAATCGTGTAGTTATGACATGCTAATTTTTGTTTACAATAAATAAATTGTGGTGCGAGCTGCACAGCTTGTACATCGACAGTAAATGCAGTCACAACGTTTTTGGCAATGGCATCCTCCTTATTTTTTTCTTTCTCTCTTCTTGCCTTATTTTTTTCTTCAATGTGTTTATTATAGGTTTCATTATCAACGTGGCCCAGTTTATGTGAAAAACAGAGATCACATTGATCCTTGCATGGCTGAAAGATATCAATATTTAATTTCTTCATTTCCGCCACAAAAACCTCTTTACTACTAAGTCTTTCAACTTCTTTTTTGTAAATTTCATAAACTTCAGAGTATGATGTAAATAGTGGTTCCAGATATAATTTATTGGTAGAAGCTCCACAGTAATGGGATGGTACTTTACGAAGTTTTTCAAAAAAATCCCGGATTTCCTGACGTTTTTTTTTTCGTTGACAATTTTAACTTTTTTAGGATATTTTTCAATGATATTCAATATACCAGCATTACTATTTTTTACCCAGTTACTGACGCTCCACTAACCCAATCCTAAAGTTGAAAGAAAAAGTTTTCAGATTTAGTAACCATCGCTGCAACATAAGTCTTACGTTGTTTCCAGTTCATTTCGCACCAAAAACGTTGAAATAGCTGCTGTCTATCTTCTTCGCCTATCAAATGACATTGTCTTTTACTTTTAGAGCTTTGGCATTTTTTTAATCACATCTTTTTCCCAACTATCTAGATTTGCGTTTAACTCTGCTCTTTTCACTATCTTTTCTTTTTTATAACTTATGTATTTTTCTCCCTTCATCCGTAGCTGCTTAGTTTTGTTTACTTGTAATGTGTAACAGACTTTAAAGGGTCACACTTGGGTCTTTTGTCTTTTCTTAGTCTTGCTAATGGTAAGTCGTCTGAAGATGTATCCGATTGCACATCAGTATCTAAAAATGATGTTTAATTATTGTTTTTATTGAAAAATATCAATTACAGTCGATTACCTGATGGTTTAAAACTAGACACTGAACCATTACATGGGTTTTCCTGTTCAGAACTATTATTACCGGACATTAGCATTTCTTGGGGACTGTCGAATGGCTCTTCTGTTATTATTGTAATGTCTTCAATAACAACATTCGGGATCAGAGTGAGTTTAACGGGAAAAATTGATTCATTACAGGCGATCAGCGTCTCTTGAGTAGCGTCTAACGGTTTTTCTGTGATAATAACATTGGCGACCGGAGTAAGTTTAGTATAGCAATAATTGTCAGCCGAATAAATTTGATTTTCATCTTCAGATTCTATATCTGCCACTTGATTACTTGACGAACTACGTTCGGATAATTCTACTGTTGAGATTAAGGATTGAGTGTCATGTTGTTTGCTAGAGCGATTCTCTTTTGAATCAAAAGAATCTGACATTTTGGCATCAAGAATGCTAGTACCAGATTTATACATAACCTTTCCTTTTAGACCCAACTGCCGAATATGTTCACTTCTTGAAGACATTCTGTAATGTATGAAGTAATTTTAGCTAAAATAATTTCTTTCTATTTGATAAAAGAAAATAATTATTATTTCCTTACAACAAAAAAACACGTGTCTCAAAAATATCCTTATTTGGTAGGTAGTTATCCTTGTAAGATTGAAAACCATGTATCTCAAAATGTTTTAAAACAATGCAAGATAACATTGACATAAAATAATAAAATTAAATCAATAATTATACTGCGGTAAAAGTGGCTTTTTATTAATAAGATTATAATAAACTTATAACCAAAGCATGCTCAAAACCCGTTTTAATAACCATAACCTCAAAATGGTATTTTACAATGCTCATGTATAATATTAAATAAATCGTAAAGCTATTAAGGGAATGCGTGTAAAACAATCTAAATCACTTAACAGAGGATTACTTACGTTATTTAACATTAATTTTTGTCAGTGAATACAAAAAAACACCATCAAAATGCGGCCTAACGTAGTTGTTCATACGAAAACAAAATAAGATACGGGGTTTTGACACCTAATTATTATACGAGGAATGTAAACTTACTGTAGCGCAGGCGTTTTGATACCCTATCAAGTTACGAGGTGTCTAAAATTTTAACACAGAAATTAATTATAGAAGCAGACTTTTCCTTGAAATGACTCACATTTTCAGTACTCAAGATACTTTAAATTACAAAACTGATCTAGATAATCTAAGCAACATCCATTCATTTATTCTGAGTACTAATTTGAATTGATTCAGTACAACAGGTTTCATAAATCATATCGTCTAAGAATTTTAGTTTGTAACGCAGTAGGTATACATGTCAATTTTTATAATTTTGAAAGACTTCAATAACTGTCTTCATTTTAAGTTGTGATTTTAAATTGTAATCAACTCTTCTGTACAATAATGTTAGTTAGTTTATAATTCTCGCATTTAGTAAGTAGTCTTTATGATGTTTATAGATTATTTCTCACTTATGTTCATCTTACACAGATTCCTGATGAAGAAATAAAATATTTCGAAAGCTTGAATTAAATAAAGAGTTATTTTCATTTTTAACTAGACCGCATCCCGATACCATATTTTTATAATAACTACGGTCGTTACTTCCTCTAAAATTCATATATATATATATATATATATATATATATATATATATATATATATATATATAAACAAATTGTACATATTATAGGCAACTCAAAATTTCATTCCAGTTCAGCATTACTCTCTTTATTTGTATGTAACAAAATTAAGTTTTCTAACAGTTTATTTTTCTTTTGAACTTCTTGAATTAAAAGCTCTTGTTGTTTGTATTTCCTTTCATCCGCAAGTCTTTTCTCAGTTGTTCGCTTTTCTATAGCTTCTCTTAATTTTGTTAACTCTCGTACAGTAGCTGAACGTGGCTTGGCTTTCACACAAGGTGTGCCAGGTATGGTTGTTGGAGTAATATGCCCTGAATTTGTAAGGGTATTGTTAGTGAAATATTCTCCACTTTCTGAAGATGTCGAACATCTATTAAAAAGCCATCACATACTAGTTAATATATAGAAAATGTACCAATATTTTAACAAATCAACTTATCCTGCATCAGATTCTGGAATTTCTATTGCTAATTCATCTAAAACACCACTTTTGTTTAGGGCAGTTTTTGCGGAAATAACTAAGGGTGGGACAACACTAGCTCTTTCAAGTAAAATGTCTGCTAATTCTATAGAAATGAAACATTAATAAAACAAAAATATTACTGTTAATATTTGTATATGTTTTTACCGTTCGTATGGGCAACTCTTTCTTGCACGACCTGTTTTCTTCTTATTCTCTAATGTCTTTTTAAATGATCTCTCAAGACTTTTCCATTTATTCTCACACTGCTGGGGTGTGTATAGGTATCCATGTTTACCAATATGATTGCTTACTATCAGCCACATTTGTTTTAAAGTTTTAATCTTACGGTTTTCAAGAAGTTTTTTCTTTTCTTTATAGCATTCAATTAATAATTTGATAGCACTGTCGGTCCATTCTGCGGTTTCGGAATTGGCTGTCTCTGCTACAATATGCACTGAATCATCGCTTTGCTCATCGAGCAGAGAATGTTGCGAGTACTGACTTGGGGCAATTTCGGACACAGATCATCATTACTCTGCTCATCAGGCAGTATAAGTTTCAAATACTGATTTGGGGAAATTTGTACCAGTTGCCCAGTTTTTACCTCTATATTTCCGACCGGTATTTTGTATTGTGTGCCATCTAGAAGGGAAACCGCAATAAGAATAAATGCCAAGTACACTTTAAATTAGTAATCTTACTACTTGGGTTTACTACATAGCACTCGTCAGCTACATCCACCACATCTGCACTAATCTTTTCTACAATTGAACTTTGCATTTTTCTATAATAAACGAAGAAATAGTTTTAGCAAGCAGTGTGAATTAAAAAATGGCGCGAGTTAGACACCTTTAACCTCACATATTTATCTTGCTTTTTTTTACTCCTCCTTTACATGTAGAGTAGGTAGTTCTTGTTCTATACGGCTTAGACCAAGTAGCTACGCGCAAACGAACGTAAAGTAAACAGCTGCATGAAGACAAACGAACGCACTTGCTTACTCTTAAGTAATTTAGAGTATACAAGCGAACAAACCTAAAGGTTTCGGTTCCAGTTATAATTTCACCACTTCCAAAATATGGGTTTCCGTTCCGCTTCTGGTTCTAAACAAATATATAACAAAGGTTCCGGTTCTTAAATTTTCAGGTTCTATAACGGTTCTGATTTCAAAAGTATTTTTTTGAGATTTTATTTTCTACAAAACTCACATATGTTACTCTGCTACTTTCTTTTTAAGGGAGCATCACATTCATCACTGTTGTTTGAACCGCTTTTCTTCTTTTCAGAATCTGACATATTAGGGACAGAACTGACAGAAGGCAATGTGTTATTATTGTCATTATTGATAACTAAAGGTGAAGTGTTAGTATTGCTACAACAAATATTAGTAAGTGTAATATAAATACTTCCTTGTTAAATACATACTATTCCGAATCTTCGATTTTTGCTTTCTTCTCAAATAAACGATTTGATCTAATAACAAGTTGATCTTGTAATGCTTGTGCTGCTATGTTTGTTCTTAATGGGGATAAAATAAATTTTAAACCCGAAAATAGGCGTTTAACGCTTACTTCTGTGACTGGCACACCAAGTACAATCTGGCTTAATACAAACAGTTCTGGATGAACAGTTTTAATATTCTCCCAAAATTTTAAAATATCTGTTTTTCGGTTTATTCTTTCTTGTTCTGATTTATAATTCATCAATAAAATGTCTATTTTGGGAGTGATTACATTCTTGTTAGTAGCTCTACAATTTTTTTCCTTTGCTTTTAGTAATAAATCAAGCTCATCTGATGACTCACTTGTTACAGGACTAGTAGATGAATCAGTCAGTTGTGAGACACTATCGATAGATACATGAGAATTTTGTTTTATGCATTGTATTTGGAGTCCACAATTTACGCAAATGATCAATTGCTTGATTTTCATTTAAAAGCAATTTGTATCTTGGGTCCATAAATATAGCTGCTAGTAAAACTTCATTTGAAAGAATGTTTTTCTCACGATTATTTAAATTCTGAAGAATTGTTCTTGAAAATGGTGTGTCTACGGTTTCAGTTTTAATTTTGCACATTAACCAGTGGCCATAGAAGTCACTTGGGGTTAACTGTTCTTGTTGTAGTAACTTTGTACAAATTTTGGCTGGCATCAAAGCTGCAATAACAGCATTTGTTCTTTCCCATTCTTGCCTAGTCAAATTAAATTGCCTCAGTTTTAGATCACTACCTGAAAGGTCGTTTATAAAACTTTTTAGCTCATTGACCCTAACTACCATATCTACTGTTGAATGCCATCTGGTAAGGCAATCTACAATAGGTTTTTTTAAGTGTTGTTTCTGTATTAGATACAACTACGTAGGAGTTCTCAATTTCTTCACAAGTTGACGCACTTTACAAATTATTTTTGTCACATTTGTATCTTCTTTCAAACTATCAGAAACTGCTAATTGTAATGTGTGAGCTGCACATCTCATACCTGAAAGTTTTGTGCTGATTATTTGAACTTGGTATATGGGATATTAACTGCTATTCCAATGTGCCGTCTACAATAACTATTCTATATTAAAAATGTGTAAAGTACACATCTTATTTTTTAACAACAAAGTAGATGTAGAAGTTATTAGCCAAAAAGTTACTGCAAGTTTTATGTTTAACCTAAAATAAAAAATTTGCTGTAATAAATATAGCAAGGATATGCCACACCCGGTATTATAGGCAGCATATTGGAATAACACATATATTATTATTAGAATATTAGAATATTATAAGAACTAATCTCAGAATTAATTTTCTGGAAGAGATCAATAAAAAAATTAAACTTTTTAGCAGCTTTAACTCACATTTAAGTATGTACCTATACTACCTATCTTACAGAATCTTTGTGTAAAACACTTGTGCTAAACAACACTGTGGTAGATAATAAATTAATAACAATCTACCCAACGAACAACTTACCAATAGGTGCAAATCTTGATTCACTGTTTCCAGAAATGCTCTCAATTTCTTCAAGTATTCTGTTGTAGTGTTTTCTCTCATTATTGCATATTCATCTTCATTATCACTGTCAGTTTCATGTTCTATTTCAATATCATTTGGATCTAATCCTTCTAGAAAACTTAAATTTAAAACGTTTGTGTGACCATCTAACTTGTTAGCTTCAGCACAATTATCAGATTTAGGATTAATGGTTCTTAAATACTTGATAGCTTTCAGCATATTGCCCCCATTATCTGAGGTAATTGAATATATACTCTCACGACTGATACCATAAGATTTTAAAGCATTGAAAATTATTTCTTTCAAATATTCCCCTGAAAATTATATACTTGTTAGTTTTTATACTTTCAATTCTAGCTTCAATATAACCTGTATGTGCTTCGGTAAGTTCAACTAATGCAATTGTTTTTAAAACTATTTTTGAATTTTCAATAAATTGTAGGTTAATGCCCAAGAAAGATCTATCCAATCTAGTAACAGCATCTATTTTTAATGACACTAACTTATTTTGTATTGATGCAGCTATATTTTTCCTAAGCTGTGAAGCTTCATCTGCCATTAAACTTTTGATTTTTTCGGACGTCAATCGCATTTTCATATTCAAACCTTTTGTTATCGGATCAATAATTTTCCGAAATCCAGAATTATTAATTGCAGAAAATGGCCTTCCATTAACAGTCACCATTTCAATACATGAGCTGATTAACAATTGCTCAGACATTCGTATGTTAACGTTGTATAAATCTTCTATTTGTCTTTCCTTTTTTTTATTTTGAGAATTGGAAACTTGTTTTTCAAGACTTTCATTAAATTCTTTCAAATGTAAAGTCTTGAAATGCTTCATCAGGTTTGTTACATGATTACCCTAATGCTAACACCTCCATGTCCATATAATGAAAATAAGTAACTAGGTAACGTACCTGTATTTCCGTTTTACAAAGATTGCATACTCCTAAGTCCCTTATCTTGTTGTAACTAAAATAGTTATGCACGGGGTTTGTCTTGGTTCTACCCATTCTAAATTTCTAAGCAATCTAAATATCAAACCCGAGAACCGAGAACTAACAAGTAACCATAAAAAATGAGGGTTTTTTTTATGCAAGTAACAAGCAAAATTACCGCCAACGCCAACCATTACCATAGACAGAGACAGATTAAAAAAAAGGATACGCCAACAATAATTTTTACTCTGTAAAAGTGGCTAAAGTAGCACCATTTCTATACAGTGATAATAAATGCGTAAATTTTGAGTGTTTGGGAACCTAAAAATACCGGTATTACTGTAAAAATAAAAGGGTTACGATTCCGGTTCAGGTTTTAAATAAAATACAAATAAAGGTTTGGGTTCCGGTTTCGGTTCTAATAAAATCAATCGGTTCCGGTTCTTTTCGGTTTCGGTTCTGGTCCCTGTTACTAATTACTAAGCTACAAATTAAATTAAAAAAAAAAAAATTATGTTTATGCTAAAGCATTTTGCCATGGTACATCTCCTTCATTATTGACGTATTCCATAAATTCATTACGAACATCAATTGCATGCCTACTTGCTCGGTTTCCTGCTTGCTGACTTAATCCATATTTGAACGTATAGCGACGATCAACTCCAGCATCTTCCTGATCTTCACAACTCAATGGAAAATGCACTCTTAAAAAATTATGTAGGGCACAGCATGTTAGGGTAATTAGTTCCACTTTTTCTACAGGTAATTGGATGGTATTTAGCAAGCATCTCCATTTATTTGTAAGAATTCCAAATGCACTCTCTATTATTCTTCTTGCTCGACTTAATCTATAATTAAATACACGCTGTGGCCAAGACATGTTTCTATATGGAAATGGCTTCAAAATGTTATGTGTCAGGGGGAAAGCAGCATCCGCAGTAATTACAAATGGAACAGGTGTTCTTCTACCAGGCAAAGGTCTTTCCTCAGGAAAATTAAAAGAATTTGTTGTTATTGCATTGTTCAAACTACTTCTATGAAAAACTCCTCCGTCAGAAATTCTACCATTTGTGCCAACATCAACATATAAAAATTTGTAATCTGCATCTGCCAATGCAAGTAAAACTACGCTGTTCTGCTGTTTATAGTTATAATAGCTCGAGCCTGCAGATCTAAGTGGACGAAAACAAATATGTTTACCATCCATTGCGGCTAGAACATTTGGAAGATTCCATCTATTTTCAAATCTTTGAGAAATATTCAGCCACTCTGCCGTAGTACTTGGAGTCTACAACAAAATGCATTTAAATTTAGTAGAGAATTACTGTATATGATAATGTGAGAATTATACCTTGAGATAATCATCTTTTAATCTCATGTATATACTTCGACATGTTTCTGGTATTATTTCACTAATTGTTGATTGGCCAATTCTAAAAGAATAATGAAGGCTTTGAAAAGATTCGCCTGTTGCCAAATATCTAAGGGTCAGGGTTAGTCTATCAGAGGCAGATATTGAATCCCTTAAATGCGTATTTTGTTTAGTGATATCGGCTTCAACCATTTTTAATAACATATTAAAAGTTTCCCTGTCCATTCTCAGATAATTTCGAAAACTTCCTAAATCTGAACATTCCTCAAATTCTTCATTTACTAATCGAAAACTGCCACGTTCATTCCTTTTGGCTATCCAGGGCCTCACCCACCATCTTCTTCGTGAACATGGCAATAACAATAGAGTACTGGGGCCGATAATTAATGATAATAAAGCAATTTCAGCTTCACTTTCCATTTTAAGCTATAATAAGGAGTGACCACGAGGAAACGAAATAAAATACGAGGTGTGACACGAGTATAAATGCGAGGTTAGAATAATTTTTAGGGCACACAATTTTGTTTGGTTGGTATTAGAACATATAGACAGAGAATCGTTGTTGATATTCTCTGATATAGACGCATGTCAATGCATCATGGATGCATGCAGTGGGATTACTTGTGCATTTTTTGATGCCGCATCAAAGTTGCAGCATCTTTTGTTGCGCAGGAAAAGATGCATAGTCTGATAAGGGCTTTAAAAAATTAGATCTGTTGCAAACAACAATGACCACTTATGTAGGCATTGAATTTGATGATGCAGATGGTGGAGGAATAGCAGTCATTTCAGAAAAGTGGGTAACACCAAAAAAAAAGAAGTATTCTGGCCACCTTATAAAACTTATAAAACACAAAAAGCGTTTAATACTGCCTTAGAAAAAAGAGATTCACCTGAAAGTAATTGGTCAGTTTATAGAATAAAACGTCGTTTTTTTGAATCTGGTAAGTTGAATAATAAATTTAGTGTATTACTTATAGTTTAAATTGCTTTTTAGATGATTTGATAGAAGCTCAAAAGAAAATTAAATTAACAGAAGATACTTCCAATATACAAACTGACAAGGAAGAAGATAACTGCAGGAAGAGAAGACGAAGGCAGCCACAAAAAAATTTGCAAATTATGATGATTCTGATGATAGTGGCAATGAAAACATTCAACAAAATAGGAACCTACAATCTAATGCAAGAGGAATTAATTTAGCAAGACCTCCTACTGTTGTTTATCTTTCAGAATCTTATGGTGGTTTTAACAATTTATTGCATAATAAAGGTAATTTTTATTAAGCTTCTGTTCATAATAAATTTAACTTTTTTTAGAATCGGAAACCACCGCTGAACATGTTAATAATTCATATTCCATAAGTAACTGTTCGGTAAATTCATTTGTTTCATCGGTGCCTGTAGAATCTTTGGATGTGAGAATACCGACATCCAGTAATTGCAAGTCACCATCAGTATCATCTACAATAGCACAAACCATGTAACGTGCCAATTTCTTGTCTGACGTTACTTTAATTTAAATTTAGAACTTTGCATTATTATCGATAAGTATATTTACATTACCTTAGTATTTTAAGCATTTCTCTTTCCGTTCAATAATTAAATTTTTATATCGCAATATTTTCTTTTCAGTCTACATAATTACGTACGTCCCTGTATATATTTTAGACATTCAGTTTTAGTTCTATGCGCAACGTGAATTAAATCACATGCTGAGGCATTTCCGTACATCATGTCGTTCCTTTAAGACGTTATCTTTTTTTAAGTTTTGCTTCCCTTTTATAAGGTATGTAAAGGCGTTTAATTACATTTTCTATATATTATATTTAATAGGGAAATTAGACTAGGGAATCAGAAACTAGAATAAGAATACAGTTATCTTCAAGAAAAAGCTTTTATTTTGGTAAATTTACGTATCATTGTATGGCGTGGGTATGACGTCACGTACAGTTACTTTGTTAAAATGGCTGATTAATGCAATGTCATCTTTATGAACATAAATGAAGATACCTTTGTTTTGCATCAATCACATATGCTGTTAGACATATTCTGCGTTCGTCGTTATAAACAGCTTTCGTCGTTCGAAGCTGCTTTCGTTATACGTTTCTGTTTCGTTTATTTGTACGTTAACTACAGATGGAAATTACCTTTACATTATCCTATATAAATCTTGGAATTGGAAATGAAAATTCTCAAGCTACAGTTCGTTTAAGACGAGATTAAAATATTTGTTTTGTACAAGTAAGTACTTGTCCTTTTAGTGCAGTTAAGTAAATAACAAATCAGTTAGTGTTACTTTGATACGGTTAAGAAAAGGAACAGTTAGTCCTGCTTCTGAAATAAAAACATTTGAGTTCATAACCTATCACAACTGTAATTTGTTGACATTGGTCAATATACGTTTCATGATTGAATACCTACATGTTGAATAAATTACATTTTGAATTCTAAGTATACAATTGATTGTACGTTTATCTACTGTGTTTAATTTAGTGATTTTAAGAGATTGTAAGGTAGTACAAGAAATATGGTTTAGTTATTTTATTCTGATGATTAATCAGACATTTTGCTTTATTAAATATACATATAACTACAGATGTTTAGTGCTTATTCAGATTACCTATTATGTTCTGAGATACAACCTTTCTCAATTTTTGTTGTATTTTATTAATTAAACCTAGAAATTGAGTGGTGCCCAATTAAACAAATGCTAATACTGATTATATCTATGAAAATATCTCTGCTTTCCTCACACCTGATGAACGAGTTCTCATATTCAGTAAGTTTTATAAGTTTGTACCTCACTGAGCTAGACCGTGGTACAATTTACCTTACCTTTCTAATATAACAACACACACTTTTTAATTTATTTGTTATAACCAATAGTAAGTTTCACTTTTGCTTTTAGTTTAAATGTTAATAGGTTTTTATGTAGAATATCAAGAAAATTTTCTGAATATTTTACTAACTATTCAGGAGCAAAATAAACAGATTTTGGCTAAACTAAATGAAAACTTCTCATCGCCACAAACTGTATCTCCAAATTTACCAGTTGTGTTACCAATTTAGAAGTTGAAGAAAATTTCAAAAAATTGGTGAGTTTTTTTTTACTTTCTCATATGGCATGATGGCATAACTTTTATGATTATCGAGGTTTAATTTGTTTTAGAGCGCACATAAGTCTTCAATTGGTGGAAAAGATTTAGTTTCAAAGGTAAACGGTGTGTTAAAAAAACTCATAAGCAATGGAATCGCAAAAAAAAAAGAAGCCTTTTAAGAATCTGCGTATGAATGCAGTTGTACTGCGTAAGTAAATTACACTTTGTTAATAAGCTTTAAATAACCTATTAGTTTCTAGAGGCCATAAAAACAAACTCTAAAGGATCAACCGAGAAAGAGATTGAAAACATCATAAAAATTTGGCTGAAACACGCTCCACAGAGGGATTCGTTGGATTCATAAGAAATTATTACGTATTAGTTTTGTTTATGTTATGAGTAATTGTAAGAAAGTTAAGATAGTAGGTACTAGGCAATTATATAGAAAAATTGCTAAAGAAAAATCAAATTCTTTCTGAAAATGTTAGTGAAAGTTTTGATTTTAATATTAATATAAGCAATAATAGGGAAGCAAGTTGTAGTTCTAATGATACAGTTACCGGTGCTAGTTTTGAAACCAATGTAATAAGAAATATTAGACACTGTTCACAAAATTGCACGACTATACCTACCTTTAATTGGGATGATTGTAAAGTTCATAGCAGGTCAGATCTTCAAACTACAACTTTTGAATCTGCTAATAAAACCATTACCTCAGTATTAAGGCATTGGGCAACCACTTCTAGTGTACCACATAATGCTGTTACAGCATTGCTTCATGGTTTGTCACCTTATTACCCTGAATTACCATTAGATTGCCGTACCCTATTGAAAGTAGAAAAAAAGATTGTTGTAAAAAAATTGAATTCTGGTGAATATTGCCATTTAGGTCTTTTCTATCAATTAAAAAACTTTTTAACCAAGTATCCCAGTTTTAGTCTTGATACCATAAGTATTTATTTCAATATAGATGGACTGCCATTATTCAAAAGTACAAATACTCAATTGTGGCCTATTTTAGGTATTGTTGTTAATTATAAATCTGACCCTTTCGTAATTGGAATTTTTTGCGGCACATCAAAACCGCTACCATTAGAAAGTTATTTAAAAGGTTTTTTGGATGAATTAGAAGATATATTAACCACAGGAATTTATATGGAACATAAACAGTATCGGGTGAAAATTCATAGTTTTGTTTGTGATGCCCCTGCAAGATCTTTTTTGAAATGCATTAAATCACATAGTGGTTACTCTGCATGTGAACGATGTACGATACATGGAGAATATATTCAAGGCCGAGTGATTCTTAGGTCAATAAATGCACCGAAACGAACTAATAAAACATTTTTAGAACAAATTGATGAAGATCATCACCTAGGTACTTCTCCACTTTCTAGATTGCCTATAGGATTAGTTACAGACTTTCGTATTGATTACATGCACACTGTATGCTTAGGTGTAATGCGAAAACTACTGAATGCTCTGATGAACGGTCCATTAAGTGTTAGACTTCCAAATCGAAAAGTTTTTTTTTTTTATAATTGTGGACCTGAACAGGCTAATTAGGCCTATCGTGCTAAACACTCAGGAACACTTATGAGGATGGATAGAGGGATAATGAATTGCCAATAGATGCCTATGAACAGCTACCTTAAATTTTCACATATCATAAGTGAGAGGAAAACAGGAACTAGGAAGATCACTCCAGAGTTTAGAAGCCATGTAGAAAAATGTGGAATGCGCCCGTTTGGTACGACAAGTGGAGATTTGTACTGCATACTGATGATGTGAAAGATGGTATCAAAGAATATAATTCAGTAGCACAATAGCCGTTGTAATAACGATAATACAAAGAAAGAACTGAAACCATCCTTCTATGTTCAAGGGACTGTATGTGAGAAGTTAAGGACGGGTCATTTATAAGCCTAATCGCTCTCTTTTTTGAATATGATCAACAATATCGAGAGCGTATTGGGGAGCACTAACCCAGAGGTGAGAATTATATTCCAGATGAGGCCGAAATTTGGGCATTATACAGCAGGAGTTGTCAAGAGGTAAAGTACTGCTTAGATCTGTACAAAAAGCCTATTTTACGAGCAGCTGTTTTGGTAGCTGACAGAAGATGGTCAACCCATGCGAGATTTGAAGATACAGTCATACCCAACAGAGTAATAGAGCCCGAAACCTTAAGAACTGAGCCATTCATACTTACAACAGGAAATGATCGATCTTTTTTGGCGGACATAAGGCAACACAAGTAGTATTAATATCAAATCATTTAAAATCCTTAAAACCATATATTCCTATTGATTTTAACAGAAAACCACGGACATTGTCTGATTTGTTACGATGGAAGGCAACTGAATTGCGTACTTTTTTATTATTATATGTCGGTCCACTTGTGTAAAAGACACGATAGATATTGCAATTTATGAAAACTTTTCACTTCTTCATTGTGGTATAAGTATACTACTCTCAAATTCTCATATTACTCATATTGGTAGTAGTTTTGCGGGGAAATTACTAAAAACCTTTGTTGAACATTGTGAATCTCTGTATGGTGAACATTTTGAAATTTATAACATTCATAATATGTCATCTAAATGAAGATGCAGAACGTTTCGGTTCATTAAACTGTATTTCTTCCTTTCCATTTGAAAATTATTTAGGGCAGTTTAAGAGACTTGTGAGATCAACAATTAACCCTTTGCAAGAAATTTGTAATCGTATGTCAGAAATTGAAAAATTTAGTACTCGTTCAGAAATTGAATGTTCGGAACCTAAATGTTTATTAGAACACAACTATGGCCCACTTTTGTTGGATAGTGGGACAATGTAAAGCAATATAAACAAATTAATCACCAACTCTCTGTTGTTTTCAGTATATTCATACAGTAAATGCGATTGTTATTGTAAACATGTCGGTGGATTTGTGATTCAAATTCATAATATACTAAAGGACTATGAAAATAATATTTTTATTATAGGTAATTTTTTTAGTAAAAGTAGCTCTTTTTATAATTATCTCATTGATTCTTCTGAGCTTGGTATTTTACTTATATCTAATTTATCAAATGATTTACAAATATGGCCTTTAAGTGAAGTGGTTGCCAAATGCATTTGTCTGCCATCTATTCTTGACAAAGAAAAACCTGATAAGTGGTTGTCGATTCCTATACTACATACAGTATAGGACATAGGTTCTATTATATCTAATTATCCGTTTACTGTTCGAGTTACCTTAAATTTAATGATTTTGGTTTTTTTACTGGCTAAAGGGCTGAATGTATTTTAATACTGTGTATTTTTTATGCTATTAAATTTGTTTGCGTATACCTAAGTGTTTTATTAGTCATATTTTTTGTTAAATATGTCGTCAAAATCACTTTGTTTGTGTCGTCAAATCAATGTATAAACATGAAGTACATCTTATTATAAGTTTTTGTTATGAACGAATCAGTTCAAGGTAAATATGTAATTAAAAATTATTATTAATTTTATTAAATACATAAATAAAAAGTTTACCTCGAGTAGGATTCGAACCTACGACCTGTACTTTGCTAGAGTACTGCGCTACCAACTGCGCCACCAAGGTTCAAGCCCCAATCGATGCAAATTTTGTCTTTATGTATGTAGAACTGATGTAAATTCTAAATATAATGAGATTACAGTCAAATTACTTATATTAATGGAATGTGAGCCTGCAATATCGCAAGGATTCACACATACCAAAGCAACTTGACTAATATTATTATAAGTTTTTGTTATGAACGAATCAGTTCAAGATAAATATGTAATTAAAAATTATTATTAATTTTATTAAATACATAAATAAAAAGTTTACCTCGAGTAGGATTCGAACCTACGACCTGTACTTTGCTAGAGTACTGCGCTACCAACTGCGCCACCAAGGTTCAAGCCCCAATCGATGCAAATTTTGTCTTTATGTATGTAGAACTGATGTAAATTCTAAATATAATGAGATTACAGTCAAATTACTTATATTAATGGAATGTGAGCCTGCAATATCGCAAGGATTCACACATACCAAAGCAACTTGACTAATATTAAATTATTATAAGTTTTTGTTATGAACGAATCAGTTCAAGGTAAATATGTAATTAAAAATTATTATTAATTTTATTAAATACATAAATAAAAAGTTTACCTCGAGTAGGATTCGAACCTACGACCTGTACTTTGCTAGAGTACTGCGCTACCAACTGCGCCACCAAATTAGTCAAGTTGCTTTGGTATGTGTGAATCCTTGCGATATTGCAGGCTCACATTCCATTAATATAAGTAATTTGACTGTAATCTCATTATATTTAGAATTTACATCAGTTCTACATACATAAAGACAAAATTTGCATCGATTGCTTGAACCTTGGTGGCGCAGTTGGTAGCGCAGTACTCTAGCAAATACAGGTCGTAGGTTCGAATCCTAAGGTAAACTTTTATTTATGTATTTAATAAAATTAATAATAATTTTAATTACATATTTACCTTTGAACTGATTCGTTCATAACAAAAACTTATAATAATTTAATATTAGTCAAGTTGCTTTGGTATGTGAATCCTGCGATATTGCAGGCTCACATTCCATTAATATAAGTAATTTGACTGTAATCTCATTATATTTAGAATTTACATCAGTTCTACATACATAAAGACAAAATTTGCATCGATTGGCTTGAACTTGGTGGCGCAGTTGGTATTACTCATAACAGTCGTAGGTTCGAATTACTCGAGGTAAACTTTTTATTTATGTATTTAATAAAATTAATAATAATTTTTAATGAAGTACATCTGACGACTAAAGATTACGTCACTGGGCTGTGACATATTCACGTCATTAATCACGTCCAAAAAACGTATGACGTAACTACGTCATTTAAAAAACTAAGTATACGTGATAATTACGCCATCATGTTTGTTGGGAAGTATCTTAGGTCCAATTTTGTTTTTGCTATATATCAACGACATTGTTGAATACATAGATAAAAACTCTAATTTTCTATGCCTAATATATGCAGATGATACCTTACTTCTTTCATCCAACGCCAATCATATTACTTTAGAAGAAAACGTAAATATAACTCTAAGCAATTTAAATAACTGGTTCTCAAATAATCTACTTTTCTTGAACCACCAAAAAACAAATTCCATCCGATTTCGCCCACGTCAAAAATTCAATCTTCCGGACCTTAATATTACCATAAATGGTACCAAAGTATCTAATGTTACAGTTACTAAATTTCTAGGTGTACATTTAGATGGATCTTTGGAATGGACAGTACCTTGCACATCAGTAACAAATAGATTAAATTCGATCAGCTTTCAAATATGAAATCTAAGACACTTAATTTCCATGAAAAATTTGATTTCTTATTACAATGCTAACGTGTATAGCAGAATTTCCTACGGGATATGTTTCCGGGGTAACTTGTACGTAGCAACAAGGGTGTTTAAAATTCAAAAACGCATCGTGAGGATAATGAATGGGGCTGACTACAGAACGTCTTGCAGGCATTTGTTTGTTGACAGTGGTATTTTTATATTTATATTTTGGAAATCAGCAAATTTGTTTTCACCAATAAACACAAATTTCCTACGCAAAATAAGATACATTCACACGATACTCGCCTAAATGCAAACTTTAGACTCCCCTCGTTTCGATTAAATATTACTAAAAATAATGCTAACGTATCGGGGTTAAACATTTTTAATAGTCTGCCTGACCGGTTAAAAAGTACTAACTCTGCAACAAATATTAGATATGAATTAAAAAACTTTTTAATTAAACTTTGCCTCTACCGACTAGACGACTTGTTGGTTAATGGTGCTGGATAGTTCTCAATTTATGTAATTAATATTGTACCTATTATTGACGTTTCTTATACATGTCTGTGTCAACAAGAATAAATGATTTACTATTATTATTATTATTTATTAGGTAGAAAATTTCAGTCTTTTGAGGAATTAAAAACTTTTCTGAACTATTTCGAATGAGCAACAAAACATAAATTCTCCATCAAAGGCTACAGGTTGATTTCGTCAGCAAAGATAAAGAGATTTGTTGTGTCTACTTTGGAATATTATCAACTAGTGTATTCTTGGATTCATGGTGGATGTGTATTCCGGTCAAAAGGAATTGATATATGGAAAACTAGGTGAGAGACTGAACGTTTTTTATCATTTGTAAATTGAAAGTATTAATTTTCAGTACTCACAAGATGGATTGTCCCGTTTATATTGAACAACAGATAGAAAGTACCTTGAAGTAGTTCATTTATACTTAGAGCATAAAGGCCATGATCTTTCACAAGTAATTATTCAAGTAAAAACTATTTATTACCTTTACAGTAATATATATATATATATATATATATTTATTTCTCTATAGAACGTATTCGATTGGCTTACACACAATAAAGGTTTAAGTAAAGTTGAAGAAGATGAAATTAATGCGGCATTTGAGCTAGGGAGCAACACCAAACTACTTTAAAATAAAATTAATACTAAGTTAAGTACATAAAAAGGTGACATGAAAGGATTTACAGAACTTGAAGCAACGTCTTAAGCATGAATCTAATGACTTGGAACCTGCTGTCAAGTTATTAGAAAACACAGTGAGTTTGGCTATAACAATGTTAATTATGTTTCATAATCATTTATTTACAGGTGCGAAAGTATCTGTTCTGAAAGATGCAGATGATAATTTTGAGGCCTTATATTTTTCGATTCCTGAAATAAGACAGTCGATGAATTCCTGCCCGAAATAATTTTTATTGATGGTATCTATAAGTTGATAGAAACGGAATTGACTGTTACGATTTGACTATTGTATGTTTAATGGCAAATGAAACATATTCATCATTTCACTGGTTTTTGACTACCTTCAAAGAGGAACATCAATTTGCCACTAATAAAATCAACTGTTTCATGGGTGACAAAGACTTATTGGAGCGGGATATAATCAAAGAAGTTTTTTCTGGAGTTCCAGCATATATTTGCGTGTTTCACACCAAGAAAACATAACTACAGAAAAATATAAAATTTCAAAGGACGAAAAAGATGTTTATCTGAAAATCCTGAACGACATGGTAGAGAGTTCCTCCGAAGAAAAATATCAGAAATTGTATACAGCCTTTGAAGAGTCTGCTACAAGTGAGATCTTAGGTTATTTAAACAACAATTGGCATGGAATTAGAATTGAATGGACCAAATATAACATGGCCAATGGAAATTTGGCTAATTACACTAACAACAGATTAGAATCCATTAATGGTAAAATCAAATCTGTAGTTTCAAAGAATAGCAGCTTGACAGAATTTATTGTCATTCTTCATGTGGATGCATTCGCATAATGAAGAGCGTAACCATGAGTAGGGCAAATTAATTCTAAAAAGCGATGAGTGGCGTTATGAAAACCTGCAAACAAATTAAGCATTCCCATATGTTATCAAACAGATTCGTGCTTCTTCTAAAGTATTGGTGGATAATGAAGATAACAACAAAGCTGGAAGTAATAGGAAAGACATCTATAAAATTAAATCACAGAGCGGTATTATTTCGGTAACTGAAAACCAATGTGAGTGTGGGTTTTTCAAATCGCTGTAGTTACTGTGTCGACATATCTTCCAAAGAAAGAAAGTGTATTTGAAAGGCCAGGGAAGGGTCAAATCCATACCAGCAAATGTCACAAAGTGCAAAGTCAGTACTTCTCAAATGAAGTATCTCAATCCATCACTAAAGAGAAATCGCGCAAATATTTCCCCCTTATTATGTTTATCATCAAATTCAAGTTTTGAATACAAAATTAGTTGTCTGAAGAAAATTGAAGACCTTTGGAGACAGGGTTTTGAGGTAGGTATATTCACGTTAAAAATCATTCAAATTTATTTGGTCATACTATTTATACTACAGAGATACTCCACTTTGCCACTCAACACGTCGCCAGCAATAAGTTCCAGAATCAGTAACCTAAGTACCAAAATCTTCGCCAAATTGTCCCACTACCAGTTGACCTGAAAAATTTGGTTGGCACTGTGCTAATAAATTAATTGGCCATCATTAATAAGCCCACTTGATCTTGATATTAGCTTTACACGTATCTTATGACAATGGAAAAGCTGGTGGGACAAAACGTCAGATATTGGGGTACTCGGGAAAACTGACTTCTTAGTACATGCATGAATGAGGAAGTCGCAAGTTGAGCGACATATATTATGAACTTTTCAAAATATAAAACGTGGTCCAAAACAGAACGCTGCAGGAGTGATGAACATGATCAACGAAATAGTATGGAACGATTGTGAAGTAAGGAAATGCTTGCAATATTTCAGAAAGCTGTACAATAGTCAGGAAAGTAAGACTGAAGGGTTAAATAAGGAGAATGTAGAAGGAATGGTGAATGAAACTGAGAAGGATATTGGGATAAATGAGGTAGAGAAAACGGTAGGTTGAAAAACGGCAAGGGATCAGGCGTAGATGAAATCACTGGTGAAATTCTATGGTATAGGGGGGCAAAGCTTCCACGAAGATTGTGTAAATCATTCAATGTATGCTTTATATGTGGAAAAGTGCCGAGGGATTGGAAGAGCGTGATCATTGTACGACTGTCTAAGGGTAAGGGGAACAAGAGTGATTGCAAGAACTACAGAGGAATAAGTTTGCTAAGCGTGCCTGGTAAAGTATTTGGAAGAATACTAATTGATAGAGTACGAGAAACTACACAAAATAAGATTTAGGATTTGCAGGGTGGCTTAATGTCAGGGAGAGGATGTGTCGATCAGATGATTGCTCTCCTGCAGGCGATCGAAAAGTGTCTATGTGTAAAAAGGAAGCTGTACTATGCGTTTTTAGATCTGGAGAAAGCATACGACAGAGTGAATAGGGAGAAGCCGTGGGAAATATTAAATGGATATGGCGTAAATAAAGGTCTAATAAACGGAATAAGGGCAGTATACAACGGTAGTCGGGCATGTGTTAGGGTGAGAGGAGGTGTGAGTGACTACTTTTATATTGAGCAAGGAGTGTGACAAGGCTGTGTGATGTCACCGTGGTTGTTCAATGTATACATGGATAAATGTGTTAGACAAGCATGTACCAATACAAATGGTGTAATGGTTGATGACGTAAATGTACGAGTCCTGGTGTATGCAAATGACAGTCTTTATTAAGTGACAGTACGGATGAGCTACAAACTGCTTTGAGGAAGTTTGATACAGTCTGTGAGAGCATGTACGTGAAGGTAAACCTGAACAAAACTAAGATTGTGGTGTTCAATCGGGAAGGTGAAATGGAGAGTAGAGTATTTACTCTGCAATATGAAATTGTTGGGCAAGTGGACGAGCTGGAAGGAAAGTCATTGGAAGTATGTGAACGATAATAAGAAACGAAAGAATGAGCGTAGCTGCGAAACGAGCAACCTATAATGGCGTGTTTGTCCCGTCAGTACTTTATGGAAGTGAGGCATGAGTATGTCAAAAAAAAGCACGAAAGAAAAATAAATGCCGTGGGTATGAGATTCCTGAGAGGCGCATGTGGTAAAACGAGATGGGACAAGATAAAGATGAATGCATAATGTCGGAGTGTGGCGAGGAAAAGACGATGATGGATAGATATAAAAGTAGTACGTTACGTTGGTTTGGTCACATTGAGAGAATGAACAACGCAAGATTAAAGAAGCAAATATATGTGAGAGAGGTTAAAGGTAAGGCCGTGCCTGGTAGGCCGCGTAAAACTTGGCTGAATGTAGTAGAATGTATGATAAAAGAAAGACAAGGAGTTTTAAAAATAAAAGGGCATGTCAGAGACAATGTATGAATCTTGCGGAAGCTAGAGAGGTATGCGGAGATAGAGAGCATAGAGAAAGACTGTGAATGAAAAATAAATAAGAGGAAGGGATTGTTTTCTACCCCTCAAGGGAATGACGTGAAGGTTAAGTTAAGTTAAATACTTTCTTAGCACGCCATATCTTCTTTCAGATACATGTTGAAGCCATAAATCAAATCATGGCGGATCAGATCATGCACGGTGATGCTGGAGTGGGATTCAGAGAAAAAGGAGAAATAAGTGGTAACATTCGCATCAAAGGCATGGAAGTTTATTTCATTCTTTATTTTGTTTCAGACGAATGTCCAGGCTTTAGATTCTAGCATGAGTGATCAGGTGTTCCATCAGGGACTGGAATTAACCGAAGAAGCGACAAATCCAGCTGATTCAATGACGGAGATGGATTGACAGAGAAAGGTTTTGAGGTACTTGTATAATCAATAAAATAGGAAGTATTTGATGATTCCAACTTGTTTCAGATGAATGCGGATATGATTTGTCCTAGCGAGGTAAAAAATGTGGAGGATGATTGAATGGGATTACATAAAGAATAAGACTGTCCAACTGGTACTGATGGTGAAGAAGAGTTTAATAGGGAAGGAGAAGTAGTTGAATATGAAATAGTAGAGGAAAGTTCTGAAGTAGTTGCAGCATAACCCATAACCGATAAAAATATGTTTATTAATAGTATTATGTTTCAGGTGGATCTACAGATGATACATTATAGCATGTTGGATCATGTCATAGGTAATGAGCTGGAATTGACAGAAGATGTGGCATTAAGTCCAACTGATCATGAAGAAGAACAATCCAATGGAGTAAAAGGACAACTAGTAGGTAGCAAAATCATTGTCACCAAGATGTTTAAACCTAAGCCACAGTTTATACTGTGCCTAAGCCTGCAAATGTAGATAATGAAGTGACCAGTGATGAAGTGTCAAAAGAAAATAAAAATCATGACAGTATTGATATCAATCAGGTTGGTATGGAAATGCCTTAAAAATCTTAAAAATCTGTAATTACATAGAACAACAAATTATACGACAATGGTACATTTATAGGTATTTCTCTTTATTTCGTAAAAGTAGTTACATTGTACCTACTCTACTTACTCAAGTGTATTCATTTCAGCAACCAATCATAAACAATTAAATTAGGTATAAGTAGGTGGCTATTGCTGAAAAAAATGGTGTAGCTAGTGAGTTATCTAAAAAATTATTAGCATCTAAAAATCATTTCTCAGAATTGTCTCAAATTATCATGCCAAACAAGATTAGGAAAAGAGGACGGCCTAGAGATTCGGAGACTACAGTTATACGGCTAAAGTAAAGGCAGCGTGTGAAGGTTCCAAAAGTATATAATGCAAAAACGGTAAAGGAGAAGCAAGAGCAAATGTTATGCCAATTAGTACATAATGAAAGTGTGGTGATCCAGCGTTTGGCAGGAGAGTATATTCTCAGCTCACGTGATATTGTATTCACTAATATGTGTCATTCACTTCTTCTGCAATACAAATAGAAATTATAAAAGAATATCTGCAACCTGATCTATTTAATGAACTATTAGATTTGATGAACAATATTCCTAAGACATATACCGAGCTGGTAGCGTAGTGGTGACACGACCTGCTTAGCATTCGGGAGGTAATGGGTTCGATTCCCGTTACCGTCTACCTTGTATGAGGTTTTTTCGGGGGGGTTTCCTCATATGAAGCGGCATGGTTACTGCGTATATGCACACCATGTGCGGTTACTTAGGCGAATGCTGGGGTAGTATTTTCCCCCTCAGAACCCTAACTCCGTTCCTTCTAATCCTATTCTGAAGACACCCATCCTTAATCCCACCATGCATATATACGTAATGTATGTATGTATGCTGGGAATCCATGATTGTGGCTGAAAGAGCTCGGAAAGCTCGAGCAGCCCGTCCTCCCCCATGGAGAGGGAATGAAACTTGTGGTCCTTTCCTTTTTCCCTAATACATATAAGTGGAACTGTCCTAGCAATTAATGGCCAAAAATCTATTGTTGCGATAGTTGTCTCAAATGGCACCATTATAAATGTGCCAAATTGCATAGGGGGCACTGTATTACTGGATGTATCGCAAATAAATTGAAATGAATAAAACTGCAAAAATGTGATTAAGTAGGCACTTGAATTGTAATTTCATCTCCTATGCTATACATGAATTCTTAGGGGCAATCTTGAGTTACATATTGGCACAAAGATCATTAAAATTGGACATCAACTTTTTGTGATATATCAATTTCACAGATGTACCCCAAAAAAATAAATAATATATAGTGTATAGATAGTTTATGTAAAAAATTTTGCAAAACTTAGAATGCCTATTTTTTATGAATGTAAGGCTAGAGTGTAAAAACTAGGTGAATGTTAGTGCATTACAGGACTTTCTTGCAAACTACTAAAAAATATTTGGGGTATTTTTATATCTCAGCTGTTTTAGAAATATTTAATAAAAAATCAAAAACTGACCCTAATACCCCCCCCCCCCCCAAACATCCAGGCATCATGGCCGATTTTGACGAAACTTGGCCAAAAGTTATAAAATGAGCTAATAAGTAGATTTAGAGATAGTGAAAAAAAGTCGATTGCCTAACCTTCTGACTTGGATCTAGCGCCAGCAACTCTCATAAATGTTCCTATGATGCGCATGCTCCGTATTCAGTTATTCACCTTTGCGCTTAACCTGTAATAATTAAAGCTATGACTATCCGCACACAAAATTTGGCAAATTATAACCTAAATCTGTTTAAAAAAAATGGAATCTAAAATCTACGGTAACCTAGGATCCAAGCTACGTTACGCTACAGTCCATTGGGAGAATCCCAGGTTACCGTAGATTTAAATTTTCCTAGGCAGTTTGAGGTTATAATTTTTGCGTGCGGCAAGCACATCTGTGATCTGTCAAACAAACCAAACGTGAATAACTGAACACGGAGCATGCGCATCTCAGGATCATTTATGAGGAGTGCTGGCGCTAGATTTTACAAACCTTCTGTACCTACATATGTACATGTAGGTTGGAAATTAAAAATAGATATCTCGCTTATCTTTCAAGATAACTATGGACTGTTTCATATCATTTTAAAGCAAATTTTGCTGCCTTTCGAATAAAGTAAGAATATGTGTATGTTATACCAGCAATGTGAAGAATGTTTGAATGTCCGGAAAAACCTTCATCAGGATAATATCATTTCATTAGCGCAAATGAATAAAGTTTATTTCCACAATCCCAAATTTGTAATCAAAATAGTTAAAAAGTTATAACAATACCAATAATAAATATTTGAAAATTCATATCTCCTATACTAGTACATTTAGAAGAAGCAGGTTAGTTGCATTCGTAAGAGTGGCTGGTTGCCTAGAAAATATAAAAAAAAACAAAAAAATGCTTGGAGAGAATTTTGAATAAATCAATTTCCAATAATTGATTTTTTGTTTGGCCCCTTAGATGTAGGCAAATTTATACCATAATTTATTACGTAAAGAAATCTCTTTAAAGAACCTTTATTTAACTACGCATATCCATTTCCAATTCTTTTATATCTTGAACAGCATCGGAAATATATATATATATATATATATATATATATATATATATATATATATATATTTCTACAAAAAAATGTATATGTAAATGTAACTGCGGCCATATTCAAGTTTGAAAGTTTTAAAAAATTGCATTTCATACGAGTTATTGATGACTTGAATTTCAATCTTCTATGTTAAAATTAAAAAATTTGCCCCAAAATAACACCCTTATTTTCACCTCCTGTATACCTATTGCGTTTAAAAGCTTGTTTTGTCGACATAATTGTCTCGTAGGCCTTCACTCCAAATTTTATCAAAATCGTCCAGTATAGTTTCGGCTGACGAGTGAGCACAGACATTTTGAAAAATTTTCTAAAACTTGTTTTTCGAGTTCAGGGTGTCGTAAAACATCAAAATAGCTTAACTTATTTTTTTCGATTTTTTCGACCGCAATACTTTCTTGTTTAGTAAGAAAGTAAAAATTAGGTTGATATCTCCTTTATTACAGATTTTCACTAATTTCATGGCCGAATCCCCCTAACTTTACTTCATAGAATTCAAATAAACCGCTTAACGGGGATTTTATGCAACCAATGGGTCCCTGTTCAACGGGGATTTTATACAGCTGGTGGATCCCCGTCTACGGGTCTCTAGATTCAGCCTTTTTAAAATGAATTTTTAGCTTACCTTTTTAAGGTGTTGAATCTACACATAGGTCTCATTTTTATACATTATAACGCTTGTACCTTTGGTGGACGGTCA
The DNA here is from genome assembly GCA_036346205.1 of Vesta saturnalis. Taxonomy (NCBI): domain Eukaryota; kingdom Metazoa; phylum Arthropoda; class Insecta; order Coleoptera; family Lampyridae; genus Vesta; species Vesta saturnalis. The sequence goes on from JARFJB010001703.1 coordinate 303,209, forward strand.
GTTGTTATCAAAATTGTCTGAGAGGGTCGGGCGGTGAACTGCGGTTGGACTATCGCGGTATACTCTGGTTACTCGAGCGCCAATCTAGGTAACTGGTGATAGAGGCCTAGATTCCTCTTCGCGGAGAATTAAAAGGGTAAAAGCGGTCCAAGTAGCGTCAGTGAAGATGTCGGTCTACCAGGGTTTCTGAAGATTTAAATCGGTGCCGGTATTTCAGACTTGTGCCGTTCTTGAGTCAGAAATGCGCGGTCTTGGTAGTATGACTCCAAAATAAATTCAGGTACCAAAAAAATAAAACTCCTGATACGGAGGTCGGAAGCAAACGTTTTCTATGTCGGATAAGTAACAAAAAAATAATTTTATAAGTTGGAAATTAAACAACAGAACGCTTCGTCAAACAAAAAAATATAAACCAAACTCTCGGTCTCAGTAAAGAAATTAATTTTGTTATCGCGGGTAAGTGGGGCATATTAAATTAATATTTCTCGGACAAGAATAATACAAGAAAAATTGGCGGTTACGGTGCGAGGACTCATCCTCTTATTCATTCGCGCAGCTGAAAAAAAAAACAAAACGCACTATAGGGCTTGGCGATGTAAATTAATAAAACAATTTTTCGCCATCGGTGGCGGAGAAAAAAATACCTAAATTCCTGAAAGAAAAAAAAAATATAACAAACAAAAACCAAAAACGCATTCAAGACGGTAAAGAAATAAACTAATACTTTTTGATACATGGTCAGCTACCACTGAAAAAAAATAGTAGTGGTAAAACAAAATTAACAACTCCAGTTATTAAAATATTTAACAGAATCAAGGAAAAATATGTATAATTGCCAACGGCGACGGAAAACCAAAACTAAATTCGTAAAAACAATATAAGCTAAAAATGTCGTTTGTCTAAACAGGCCATAAAATAATAAACTAATTAACCCTTGTAACCTGTTTGAGACGGCCTAACGGTATAACTAAAATAAATGTTATAATCTGACAGTTTAAATAACAGATCGTACAAGATCCAAAATTATAGAACAAAATCAGAAAAAAATATTGGTAGTTAATAATCGGCTACTTGCTGCTAATAAAAAATTATGTTAGTCGATATAGAATTAATAACTGTAGTGGGTGCAATATTTGTATCACCCGGTATATACACGGGTATCGCTTGTGACGGAAAACTACAACTAAATTCCATAAAAAAGATAGAAACACAATGGGTTTGTTAGGCACTAATAAAGGCGGGTATACAAAACAAGAATAATCGAGCAATTTATTCTTTTAAAACTAACATGAAAGAAAAATTCTGATTACAAAACTTAACCAGCTGAGCTACAGAATAAAAATCGCGTCTATGTATATGCTTACACTAAATTTCAAAAATTAAAGTGCAATCGCATACAATGAAAAGATATTTCTGCAAATGTTCGTACTTGAAATTAAAATTAATCTATAAGCAGTTACCCCGTATAAAAGAAATTCTAATCATAACGTGTAAGTTAATGGTAGGCCTGAAAATATTTAGGCCAAACTTAAATGTTGTTTGAAAACAGTTTTATTTGTGAACGGTTACCCACGGATAAAATGATCACCTATAAAGATATAAAAATAATTAACGTACAGATAGCCAGCTTAATATTAGTAGAAAAACGGACTTAGTTAAGACGGAAATAGTGGTGTTTCTCAGCTGCAGTGAAACTCGTTGATAACACGCGTATCGGAAATTGCACACGTGCAAATACAACTTTACTTAAATATGTTTTCCATAAATGGAATAGCTACACATATAAGGTTTACTACTTGTATCTTGTTTAAAAAAGACAACGGACTAGTGGACGGGAATTTATGAACACATCAACAGTAGTAAATAAATCAAATTAATTTACTTAATCAATAGACATACACGAATAAATGAGGCATGCACATTAGGGTGGATCGAATTTTCATTTTTTCGAAACTCATCTTCGGCCACTACGGAAAAGATGCTACGTAGAAGCAGAATTATGATTGCATTAATATATATATATATATATGACAAATTCAATTGCTTTATACTGCCCCAATGACTTCGAAAAAGTATTAAATCGTGAAATTTGCCTAAAGTTCAACAGGGTGGTTCGAACTGCTTTGCATGGGATTCGTTTTGGGCCATTGCTTGATCTATGCTATATAGAACCACAATTATAGCCGTGTCTTTATCGTTGCTAAATTCAATCGCTTCATACCGCCCCAATGACTTGAAAGTTTTGAGAATTTCTTGAAATTAGCATGAAAGTTAAAAATACGTTTTATGGAACAAAAATATTATAAAATGGGTTTGAGTATTTTTATTGTTTTTTCTAGCATAATAAATATAATATAATAAAAAGTTACAAAAATATGCCTATCACAATGGTCGATACTCATTTTTCGTGTTAAAAACTGGCATGACTTTGCGTGAGTTTAACCTTGCCATCCGTCTCTTCTTTTGGGACCACAAACAGCCATAGCAGACTCTGTGACGATTTTTACACACCTTTCGGTTGATTGTGTGTGACATGGGAAGTTGGAAATCCTAGGCAAAACGAGATCGTCTAACAGCTTTGGATTTTCGATGCATAGTAAAATGTCATTCTGGTTCATGAATTTTGTCAAGGGTGGTTCGGTTACAGTCACCTTACTCCAGTTTATAAGGTCCATATAATTTTCAGCTTCAAAATTAAATTTAGGCAGTTGAAATGTACGAATGCAAGGTGTTAAAGCTTTCGTTTGTCGAGCTTTTAATATTCTACGCAAAGCCAGTACTCTTACAGTATCACTTTCGTCAGCCAACATAGCTACTAAGATGTTTTCTGCGTGCCCAAAAAATCCGTTTCTTTGAATGGCTGGATCGATAATTGCCTTTAACTGGTTTGGCAAGTATCGCGATAACCTCACAGTTTGATGTAAGTGCTTAGCACCGTAAATGCAAAGTGGCTGAGTTTTTATTGCAAACCACATCGGTGCATAAACTCGTAATATAAAATTCACCAATATGAGCAAATTTTCGGTCGGTTCAAGCGAGGAAACATACAATCTAAGAATTCTATTACCTGTCGTAAGCCACCTTGAGTGCACCATTTTTCCAGGATTCTTCTTGAACAAATTTTCGGCGCATGAACCAGAATTAATAGCTTCGCACATATCGTACAAATAAAGTTGGTCTGTGCTTAAATCTTTCTTATTTGTTACATCAGGCAAAGTACAGTTGATGGATCGGAATGGCACAAGGGGGCAGCCGCTCACAATCTTTTAAAGCTTGTCCTATAGGTCCTGTGAAGCTTTGAGGCCCAGCTGTGGTACCATCAAGATGCCCAAACAAATGACGAAGGGGGAGCTCATTCGCATGTAATTGACGGATGCACCATTGTAATGGTTTTCTCAATTTCATTTCCAAATATCGTACAACACCTCCTTTGCTACCTGTGTTAACAGCAGTCCCATACACAATATAAGCTTATTAAATCGATATTTTGTTTCGTAAATTGGAATGTTTTGCTAATAAACGCTACCATGAGTTAAACAGGTTATGTATTCAACAATTTTGGATTAGTATGATTACTTCATAAATCAGATTTGAATTTGGAAATTTTGACTCAAACAATAAAGTACTCAATGAATTTTGGTTTGGATTAATACAGAAATATTCAATCGGATTTTTGGAATCAATCAAACGACTTAAATTTAAAGTTGATGAATGTAAAACGTATATATTTAAGTCATAATTTAGGTTACTAAACTTATTATACATGTACCTGATGTAGTTAGATCAAAATTAAATCTCATTAGAGTCAATAAATTTAAGACCAATTAATAATAAGTACCTAGACTTTAGGCTAATTAGTCCACTTCGTTTAACTTAAGGATGTAGGTTAATGACCTAATGCTAATGCACCTAACTTATTAATCGAAATTGAATGAATGGACTGAAGGCATTAATTTAGATCATAAGGAGAAGAATGAATCCATGGTTGAAACCTGAATTTAATTGGAACTTGCATAGATTAGAAATATATGAGGAAAGGTTTAATAAGAGGATTTAAATCCAATAGAACGAAACACCTAAATTTTTCAAAGGGTGTATGGAAAAAGGACGGAATCCTATGCTCCTTTTTGAATATGACAACAATATGAAGGCGTATTGGACAAGGAGACTAATAGAATATTTGAGAGCCGAAATTTGGGATTATACAGCAGGAGTTGTCAAGAGGTAAAGTACTGCGTCTTAAACATAAAGCCATTTTACGAACTTTTCCTTTGAGAAAGGTCACCCACAGAGAATAGTAACCAAAAGAAAGAGCCAACTTAAAACGAGCTCTTTAACTTACAACAGGAAATATCATTTTTACGAAAACAAAGTATATTATATAAACAAAAACCTAAACAAATTTATTGATTTAACAGAAAAAGGAATTCTGATTGCGGATTTGAATAATTTCGGTACTTGTTAAAAAGTAATTTGAAAAACTTTTCCTGTGAAGAATTAATTCAATTATGGAATTTTAAATTCTATTGTTAACCTTAAATATTGACCATATTGAATTTTCGGAAATTACTAAAACCTTGTTAAAATTGTAATCTCTTTGGTGACATTTTAAAAAATTATAACATTAATAATTAAATTAAATAACCTAGATTTTCTTTCATTAAAAATTTAGGATTATTGTTTATTTTTAAAAATAAGGCCATTTGAAGGGACAATTTAACCTTAAAATTAATTTCGGTATTGTTTAGTAAAAATTACATGTTGGATTATGGGACAAATTATAAACAAACTATCAATTTTTTTTATTGGTAAAAGTATAAACTTTAATTTCCATTTTCTTTTATTTATTTATTATTTAATAAATATTTTAAATTTTAATGTTGAAATGTTTGTTTAATTCAAATATTAAGGGATTTTATAAATTATAAATTATTTAATATACTAGGGTAATTTATGATTGTTCTTTCATAAAAATGTTTTCTTGTTTCTTTCTAATTTTTACAATTTTTATATTAATATTTTTAAATTTCGAAAATTTTTAAATGTTTCCAAACTTTAAAATTTGTATGTTCATCATTAAATGTTTGGAAAATGTTTTATTAATATTAATAGCGTAATAGGTTTTGGATTAAATGAAATTTTTAATGTAAAGCAATTTTTAATAAACTTGTTTTAAATTAAATGTTCGTATTCATATTAATGGATTGGTAATAGGTTCAAACAACGATTTGTTTATTATTAAATATATTACTAAAGATAAGTAATTATTATTAATTTTTATAAATTCCTATCAAAAGATTATTTTATAATTTTATTGAAATTTTCAAGTAATAATAAATTTTCTTATATTAATACATTAAATTCTATAGGTAATGGCCAATTAATGCCCATCATGTTAAAGGAAACATATAAAAATTGGTCATATTATTATATAAGTTGTTTAAATTCATAAAATTGACTAAATTATATTAATTTACAATTTATGTAATTCACTAAACTATGTAATTATTAATATTTTTAAATTTTGTGTTTATGATTTAACTTATATTATTTTATTAATATTTATATGAAAAGCAATCAGATAAATTTGCTGAATCAAAATTGTATTTAGAAATTAATCATTATTATAATTTTGAATCGAAGATATAGACTTAATATTTAATAATTAAATTATAAAATTTATAATTTTAATTAAAAATATTAATTTAAATAAGAAGTTTGTTGACCTGTATGTAATAATTAATAATTAAATTCAAACCTAACCAAATTTCAAATTTTTAAATTTAATTAGCAATTGCATTTAAATATAAATGATTAATCATTAATTAATTTATTAATATTAATAAATTTAGAATTTGAATTCTCATGGTTACTATTACATACAAATTTAGTAATAACTTTCATTTAAAAATAATAAATTAATTAATCTATTTATAAACTAATTGTTTTTATTAATAAATTTAATTATTTTAATTAATCTGCGTATACTCATGCCATATATTTTTCAACCCAAAATTTATTGAATTAATCTATTTTAAATAAAATTCTAATTCATATTTGTCAGTTTAAAAAATTTTTTGGAATAAAGGACTAATTAATTAATTTTTCCAAATTAATAATAATTTTATTTAATTAGATGAATTGTCATTTGAAAGTAAATTAATTACAATTAATATAATTAAATAACTTTTAAAATATTCTAAATTCAACCTAACCCGTTTCAATTTTTGGCTAAACCAAGGAAAATATAAGTTTTTAAATTTTTGGGAATTTGGAATTTTTTAACAACCTTTAAATATAAATTTGAAAAACTAAAATAAATTACTTTTATGATTTGTTCGATAATCACATTGGTCGCATTTAAATTCATAACTTGAGGAGTGATTTTTAAGATGAATTTTAAAATTACTTTTATGATTTGTTCGATAATCACATTGGTCACATTTAAATTCATAACTAAGATGAGTTTTAAGATGCATTTTAAAATTACTTATGCAATTTGTTCCATAAACACATTTGTCACATTTAAATTCTTTACTTAAAGAATGTTCCTTAACATGCCTTGTAAAATGACCTTTGTGATTTGTTCCATAATTACATTGGTCACATTTGAATTCTTTTGTTAAAGAGTGTTGTTTAAGATGAATTTTAAAATTATCTTTGCGATTTGTCCCATAATCACATTGGTCACACTTAAATTCTTTAGTTAAAGAATGTGTTTTAAGATGAATTTTAAAATTACTTTTGCAATTTGTTCCATAACCACATTGGTTACATTTGAATTCTTTACTAAAAGAGTGTTTTTTAAGATGAATTTTTAAATTACTTTTGTGATTTGTTCCATAATCACATCGGTCACATTTGAATTCTTTACTTAAAGAGTGTTTTTTAAGATGACTTTTAAAATTAGCTTTGTGATTTGTTCCATAATCACATTGATCACATTTGAATTCATAACTTGAAGTGTGTTTTAAAACATGATTTTTAAACTTCTTTTCCACTTTGTTATAAAATCGCAATGGTTACACCTATATTTTAAATTTTCTTGCATTATTGTTGAACTATTAAATTTACTTTCACACTGTATGTTTGTGATGTGTTCGACACTATTTTCATTTATATGATATGCTTTACTTGAGCCAACAATTTTTTCTAGAGAAGAAATGTCTTCTTTTTTAATATTCACATTATCTGTAAAAATAGTGTTAAATTTTTTTATTACTTGAAAGGTTATTCATTTTACCATGTATTTGATCATTATTTACTATAAGATGTGTTACAATTGAAGTTATTCCTTCTTCCTCTTCTGGTTCGACTTTAACAAGTTTCATATCAAACCCATAAGACATTTCGAAGAATTCTTAATGATCCACTTTATGCAAAATTTAGGTGCAACACCTTACCAAATTATTCAAGACGTAGTATTTTACAGGATGGTATTGCCAACAGAAAACGTAGCTTCCATATTGTATGCTATAACCACAGTATAAACTGTGCTATAACCTTCGATCATATATACGTACTACGTAGTATATATGATCGAAGGCTATAACCAGGGATCAGGGAAAAGATTGGAAACATCCATAAATAACCTGTACATAAAGGCGACCCATATTTAACGATATAGTTAACATTTGACCCTATTTGGCGTTCTAGTCGATTTCTTAAAAGTAATATGGCGGTAAATTCAAAAACGTGTCATTTCTTTACCTTAACCTATTAATCTGTAGTTTTTACCGAAGAACTAACTATGCCCAGCATTGATTATTTAGACAAAGGAACATTTAAAAAATATGTATTGTGTAAATATAATGCATTTATTATCGTAACATAACAAGTGGTAAGATTATTATCGATTACATTTTCGAACTGAAACTGAGCTGCAGTTTAAACAAGTGCGCTAGCACAACAGTGAGAGTTTAATGTGCAGCTTCGGTTTCTTAAGAAAATATAATTGATTAATCTTATCACATGTTATATTTAATAAGAGAATATAACGAATTAAAACAATGTGCGAACTGAAATCTAAGTCTATTTTTTACAATACACAATTAGATTAAACTAAAAAAAATTTCCAACAATTGATCATATAAAAAATTTGTTAGTTAACAAAATATACATTCGTGAATAGAACACAATGAATAATTCATTCATTACAAATGTTTCTTAATTTTTGATTATTACTAGCTAATTTACTAGTTCTTTTCTTATTTTCTAAACGAGCTGCCCAATGATTTCTCATTTTTACAAATAAAATAAGTTTTTCCTCATTACATAATTTAATTGCAGGGAGAATAGATAACTTTTGAATGATATTTATAAATTCTTCAGTTAAGGACTTACTTTTTAATAGTGTTGAAGTTGTCATTATGGATTACTTCAATTATTTTTAGTAATTGATATACTTCATTGGAAGGAAACAACAACCCTTCTTTAATATATTCTAGAGCATCATTTTGCCGGAAATTGGTAAAGAGTTGATGTTCTCCAACAAGAAGTTTATCTTTGTCTAAAATTGTAGATTTACATATATCACAATTATTGTAATTTTAAAAATTTTCGACAAACAACCTGAGACGTAATAAATAGCATTTTCGTCTAAGGTTGATACACTTTCAAGTAATTCAATAATTTTAGTTTCTGTGATAGATGTTGTTTCCGAATTAGATGTAGTTTGCTTATAAGATACATCACATGTCATACGATTTTCAGCATAAAATTTATTTTGATATGTTGACATGTTTTTTAAACTAAACATTACATTGTAATCTGACTCACAATTAGATTTCTTAGACAATTTGGAAATGCTAGTAATGTAGATACGCTTAAGTCCATTTTGAAATTGTCGAGCACTTGGGTTTTTACAGGAACCATGTTGCTGCCTAACAACCGAAAACAAATTTTCAAGCGCATCCTGATTGAGGTGGCGAGTTAATAAACTAGTAATTTCATACTCTTCTCTTAGCTCACTTGATAGTAACAGCACACTATTGATGGTAATTTGCCATCCATTTAGACAAGGAGGTCTAAGTCTTCTATCTCCTATAAAGGTAGCATTTTCAAATTTTTTATAAACATTTTTCATGTAATTCACATGAGGAGAATGTTCCGATATCGCGTCTATCATTTTAATCTTGTTTGTTTTTAACTGAATACTGTTCAGACAATCAAAAACAGTGTCTATATCTTTTATAAAAGATGAAGTAGCTTCAGAACCCTGTTCCAAAATTTGAAGATGGTTCATAACCAAAAGAGCCACGCTCATAGAATCGCTAAAAATTTGTGTTGCATACTTCACTTTCATGCTGCTGAAATTGTTTACATTAAGATGGTGGTATCCAATTTTAGGTAGCAATCGCAGACGAATTGGATGTTGTGATTCCATAGCCGTTTTGATGTACTTCCAGATAACAATTTTCCCATCCCACATTAAATCGTATTTAGAAAAGTTGTGTCTAAGAGATTTGATTAGGTGAGGCACATCATACATAAAATAAATTTTTTCGTTATTGTGGAAAAAGTAAGGCTTCTTTTTTGATACCTTTAATTCCCTGGCTAGTCCTTGATTATGGGGGCCTTGGTCACAAATAATGGTTTTTACCACTAATCCTGTTTCAATAGCAGCATCAATACAAGTCAACACAATATTCTGTATATGAATAGGAGACTGTTTGGCACCTAAAATCCAGTACCCAAGGACATGTTTCCAAGTATGTGTAATGCCTGTTGCCATACATACTAAAACTGATTTTGCTGTTTCATTTGTACGATACTGACCATCATCTACAACACCAATTATTTTATCCGTTACTATATCATACTGTATTTCTTCTTTTATACTGATTTCATCGAATAATAAAGATGCTAATTTCAGTGAATTATTTGTAGACTGAAGTAAACGGTTTTTTATTGAATGGAAGACAGCACTATTTACACCTGCTTCTATTTGTAGAAAAGACTGCCAGTTCCTTATACTTCGAGGTGTAGGTAAATTCAGTGCTAAAGCGGCCTTTCTGTAACCTTTTGGTGATGAATAATACCAATTCATACAAAACTGCTTCATATCGTGAGTGTATCTTCGAGTATACTTACTAACAAATGCTGATTTCAATTCATTTGTGAATAATGTATGTGCATCCTTTGCCAGAAAATGCTTAGAATCTTTAATTAAATAACATAATCTTGATTTTATTGAACTTTTCCCTTTTGTGGTCACAGAACAAAAACATGTCGAACGTTTTTTCTGCCTAAATAACTTGCACTTAACTTTGTTGTTCTCAACCTTCAACTGTGCAATTTTCTTTTTTGTTTTAGGGGTGTACTGTTTAGTTATTCGTCGTTTGTTTACAGGTGTTCTTGGAACATAATTTCGTACAAGTTCATTACTTACTTCTGAGCCTAGAAAAATTACATTTTTTAATACAATAATACAAGTTAATTTGGACACTACCCATTACAGTACGTCATTGAATTCATCAGTTTAACATGATTTTTTTCTGTTACCGAATCTTGCATCTCCACCATCTGATCCCTGTCCTCCGTAGCATGACATATTTTCTTTCCAAACTACATTTACAAACATTAATAATTACTTCAAACTATTAAATGAAAGATAACAAACCTACCCACTGTTAGGAACTTAATCATGTAATAAGTTGTCAAACCTGCTCATAAAATAATAAGAGATGTTGGTAGAAATGAGACGCTAGTGATGGCGTGTTAAGTTTATGTTTCATTGTACACATGTTAATAATTATATTAAATAAATTGGTACGGTTACTTTTCTCGCTTTCTGTGTTATTGCTAAACGTTATTACACAATCCTTCCTATACCTAACACCCACCTCATTATCATTTGAAGAATTAATAGAATCATCAGATTTTGAAATCTCCTCCTGGCAATTTTCAATATTGTTTCTCTCAATTGGTCTACAATAACAATGTTCATTCATAACATTTACAGGTGATACATTTGTATTAATTGAGGGTACAGATCCTAGTTTAAGAATTATTCTTGAATATGTCTTCTTAAACTGCTCAGAAGTAAAATGCATACTGCAAATGTGGTAGTGAGATGTTAAGTATTTATTGTTATGCTGTAAATCATTCCTGCCTATCTGTTCAATCCATTCCTTAGCTCTGAAGTTAAGATCGTATATATTTCATAGCATAATCATTTGTAGATATTGATACTTACAGCAAAGGGTCTTTTGGCAGATTGAAAAACGCCACATCTGGATTATCAAATTTATTCATAAAACAGGACCTACTAATACAGTAGCATCCACGACTCATAATGACAACTTGTAATAATCAGTTGTATAAAACTAAACTAATAACGTTCTAATGACAAATGATAAAATATGCAGTCCAAAAATAAAAATAGAAAGTACCTAACAATAATAGCAAAAAAACACACTAAAAATAATGGCGATGACAACGACAGGTAATGAACGCAATGAAATAAATAATTATCTATGAGGTAATGCAGGCGCCAACACTACGCGATCGAGCCAGTGCCTCTATGTAGTTAAGATTTAAGACTAAAGATAGCGCTAGTTAAATTACAGTCGCAACGCTTCCAATCTTCTTCTCCCTGATCCCTGGCTATAACCATGATGTAAAAAGACCTTGATCGTGACTATTCTACATTGGTTTAATACGGTGCATCCCATCCCAGCGATTGATGTCGATACACAACTGGAATGCGCACTCTAAGTTTGTTTATAAGAGACGTAAGCCACCGTGTAAGCAGGATTACCCGGTCTGATATCTAATAGTCGCAAAACTTCGGTAGAAAAATCGCCCAAAAGTTTCATATCAATCTCATAAGAGATTTCTAAGAATTGTCGTAACCCAGACGTACCCTATCATGAAACGTGTAATTTGAACTTGTTCGCATTAATGCAAATTCAAGAGACAAAACAATAGCTAAAGGATGCATCTTAATTTGACTGATAAGATGCTATTATTAACTGCTTAAATTGATGTCACTGAGAATGATGCTACCTCGGCTAATGTTAGGCTTACTCCAATTAATAGCTTAAATCTCCCTTACTGGCCGTGATTAAATAATCAGAGTTGATTTACAAATCTGATCTAGAACTCGCCAAATTCTAACCTGATTAAAAAAACACAGTGATCGTCTAGGGGGCAAATAACCTACGTTGTGTAACGTGCAGGAGATAGGGTCGGATAAGGTTAATTTGTTGCATAAGGTGGCAAGGTAATTAAATGAAACAAAACTGTAATTGAGATGAACGAGTTTCGCTACCTGGTGATTCGCTCGTCATCCTATTTACATCGGGAGGAAAAGAATCACCAAGAAAACTCAATTTATTCCAATAACAATCACACAAAGAAAAAAAAACAGAGATCAGATAACACAAGTAAATTGCAATCAAAGGGTTAACTATGTATCAACACTACTCTATCGGTATTAAAGGCGTACAAAATCTATAACATTGCATAAAACGAAGTTTAGTCACAAATAAACATAAAATCAGGTCTACAAATGGTATTCAAATTAAAGCAAAATAAACAGGTAATAAATAAATAACAGGAGGATCCCTTTTGGAACCAATTCCTGTCTGCTTTTAGGGAAATAATTACATATAAAGCATTATACAGGGTGTGAGACAACCGGACATAAACAGAACACAAAAAAAAATAACAAAGGACATCATTAAATCAAGTTAAAAGGGCGTACCTTACAAAATTTAAATATCACCAAAATAAAATGCAAAGCGATTTAAATAACTACACATAAATGCAATAAACATAAACAGTGTGATCGTATCCACAATAAGATCGTCAATAAATCACAAAAAACCAAAGGGAAGAGTATTATCCCGACCATGTGGCCCTTTTGTTTAACCAATCATGGCGGTTTTTTTTTTCAACACACAAATATATTAAGCACTCTAGTAATACATATTACAAATTCAACCTACATAAAAAAATAACAACAGAAAATTAAACAGGTTACAGATTATTTAAGTAGATACAAATGAAAAAGGGCAAGTACGTTACACATACAAATTTGTGGATACGAGCACAACAAATGATACACATGGACAGTAACAATAAATGATATAATTGATTACACAGAAAAACCATTCGAGGCCAAACACATTAAATACGCAGTCGAGACAAAGTATAACATCTTAAACAAAGTCCTGCAACACCGATTCGCCTACATGATTAGTAGGTATTATTACAAATGCAAGCTAATAACGCTCTCAATTCTTCTTAGGCATAAACAAAACACAAAAATATAGACATATAGGCATATAACGGTAACAAGAGAGACATTTGGATAAATATAGAGATAACTCGATCATTAGGGTCAGCCTTCTGACTTTATACCTATGATCGTTTGTGTTTTTATCATTATGAATACAGGTTGGAATTATCAATACACAAAATAGAACACATAAAGAAAGAAGAGAGAGCGAGCTTCGCGGTGCCTGCGTAATTTCAATGAACACAACAGTTTTGCAAGTCCGAGTTTCAGTTTGATTTTAACAATTTAGATGAGTAGGTAGAATGACCTTTTCTGTGTAATTTCACAAACCGTAAAATCTTTTCTTTTACTTACATTATCAATGGAGGTTATCCTTTTAAGCTTTCACCAGCACAAATGTTTAAATACTCGGATTTATCGATTAACACAAAACAAAGAAAAGAAGATCTAATTAAGCAAACACCGAATCGATGTGAAATCTTACTCCCGCACGCTTTGAAAATTCTAATCAAACTCTTCATTCTAAGCACAACAAACCGTTTTTATTCCATCACCCCCTATTTCCTATATCAACTAACAAAAGCAATAAAACTATTTCGTGTGAACGCTTTTGACTTTAATTATAAAAAGAAACATTATTTCTAATTAACATGTGCAATCAACCGTAGAAATCCTGTATTTCAAATATCACATTTCAATCCCTGAACAACTTATGCTTTGACCGCGGTGTAATTTTTTGTATAATACTGACATTTTTATTTTCAAAACGCATTTATAAACAATCTTTAGCAATTTGTCGCGCCCTTTCGATAAATGCAGTTTAGCGTGCACCTGTAACTTAAAACATCTGGTTGAGGCCACCCTCAGTTAAAACCCTACACAAACATGCCTTACATAAAAAAAAAGAAATACAAACCATTCTCAAATAACAATTATTATATAATAACTTTTAGTACTTATCTTTTGCTATCGCGACAACAATTTTAATCGGAATATTTTCAATGTATTCATCGAATTTCCGTAGTGTGCTACCTACAACCTAGCTGAAGTTACATTCGCATTCGTTTATTTTACAATAGCAGCTAAAAATACGAATTGGCTCCGTGAATAACGAATGCGCTATTCAGGCATCAATAGTTTTTGTTTATCTAGTTTAGGTACATAAACAAAATTACTGTAACCTAACAGAAAAACCACCACCATTCCGAACAGCGCATGCGTTCATGCGTTATTCATGGAGCCGATTGCTACCTTTAGCTGCTACTTTTACTACCTTCACTGTTTGCTTCCCTGTTTTCACTTCTTTTGTTGATTCTGTTTTAGGTTTGTGGATTTTAGTTGTCTATCGATTAATGATGTTTTCCATATTGATGGTAGTCTGAGAGTATCGTTTCTTGTGTTGAGATTATGTGGGTGTTTTCAGCCTATATGGTTTCTCAGACAATTCTAGCTGTAAAGTGCTCGATGCTTGCCAAAATTTTTGCGTCCTCAAATTTAATGTTATGTCCTGTTGTGGTTACGTGTTGGGCCAAGGATGATGTCTCTTGAATTTAGTAACCACGAAATTAGCGATCGCCGACGCACACGGACAGATACATCAACGCCAAATCACATCATCATCCAAGTCAACTCAAATATGGCATCAAGACGCTGATAAATCGATCGAAGAAATTAGCAGACGCCGACAACATCAAAGGAGCGATGACAAAAATAAGAGAAACTTTGATTAGAAATGGATTCCACCACCACGGCATACAAAGGACTTGAAAGCCTTCGAGTAGAAAAGACAAAGAACCAGCTGATCCTGCAACTGCCACGGCATACCTACCATACATCAAAAGGCCAACGGTCAAGATTAGGCGTATTATTAAAAAGCATAAAATTGGTACAACTTTCACGGTGTATCGAAAACTTCATTCGATCTTAAGAAATCCTAAGGACAAGATCCCGTTGGAGAGTCAAGGAGTGTACGAGATTCTATGTGGAGGCTGCGGACTATCGTATATTGGACAGACCAACAGAAAAATCAGCGCAAGGATGGGAGAACACAAAAATGCGGTTAATAAAGTTTAAGTGTCATCATGCTTGACCCAACACGTAACCACAACAGAGCACAAAATTTAATTTGAGGACGGAAAAACTTTGGCAAGCATCGAGCACTATACGGCTAGAATTATCAGAGAAGCCATAGAGATTGAGAAACACCCACATATCAATATGGAAAACATCATTAATCCCTAGACAATTAAAATCCACAACACCTGAAACAGAATCAATAAAAGAAGAAGTGAAAACAGGGAAGCAAACAGTGAAATCAGTGATAGTAGTGAAAGCAGCACAAGCAGTGAAACAAGTGAAAGCAGTGCATGCAGTGAAAGCAATAGGGTACACAAGCAGCAGCACACACAACAGGAAGTTAGTTCAGTTCGAGTAATTCGAAGTAAGGAAACAGTTACCAACCTGAAGACGGCAAATGTGATTTTGCCGAAACGTCGTTTTGCAACAAATGGTCTTTTGGAGACCAGAAAATTTATGTGGATCAACATCCGAGAAACCATCAATATATATATATATATATATATATATATATATATATATATATATATATATATATATATATATATATATATATAAAATCAGTAATATTTTAATTCAGAAAGGCCTTTCGTTTTACAATATCCAAACACAACTTCAATTATATAAATAATCGGAGAAGTTTGTTCAGTTCACTATATTAATCCTAGCAACATATACAAATAACTAACCAAGTAAAATTAGATACCAATGGTCTGAACCCTCTTATCCATAATGAAAGAAACATAATTTAAAATAACACGGAGTCCGGCACCAAAGTTTGAGTTTGATATATAAATAATACCAAATAGACAACCGGTATACACAATTTATGCTTTGAGTTTCTGCTACTGCGCAACAGTAGCGTAAACAGTAACTAATAAAAGAAATTATTATTAATTTTATTAAATACATAAATAAAAAGTTTACCTCGAGTACGATTTGAACCTACGACCTGTAGTTCATATTTACCTTTGAACTTATTCGTTCACAACAAAAACTTATAATAATTTAGTAACTAATAAAGTAATATAAAAAATGGACGCTAAATTCTAACACATCACTGGGTGTTTGTGTAAAAGTTCAATAATAATTACTCTAAATTTGGTTAGAGTATGTGCACCAAATTTTAACTAATAGTTCGATCAAATTATAATAACTCTACCTTAGTGAAATCTTTATCCCAGTTAAATGGATTCGAATATCAATTGGACACCGATATTGAAACAAATGTAACCAGTTCATTAAAATTACTTTGTAATGTGGATCATTTAAATGCACTTAATCTCTTGTAGAGGCTGTTGAAGGCAGCGTATAATTTAAAACAGGTTCGGAAGTAAACACAGCAATACAATGTTTATTAGTACATGCAATAAAGGAATAATCTGGCCTGCTGTTGAGCGAGTACTTGAGCTTTAGTTAGTATAGTTTAAATTCCATTCTTGTAACGTCCAATGACAATGTAACATCAAAGATAACGAGACGAAAGTAATTGTAGCACAGATACGTCATTTACGACCAGTTCCAGTTAAGAGAACATCGTAGCAAAACCAAAAGCGAGACGAAAAGGTATATGACGTATAATGCCAAACGAATACGTAAAGAAAACTAAAAGAACGAAAGACGAAAAGAGAGAGCTAAAAATAAGGTGACATATAATAGCAATTTCGTATAACGTAGTTTTACATCTGTAGATCGAAGACGAGCTATGTGTGATGATTTAACCCGACCTGGTCAAATGATAATTCTTTTAAGAAACTGTATTTAATTTTCGTATATTAAGCCTGAAAGAAAGATTCTAATTACAACGAAGTTGAAAGAAGCAGAACAAACAGACCTTTTGTACACATTTTTTACATCCGCATCAATAGCGATTATATTAATTTGTAAAGTAAAGAAATATTTTCTATGAAAAGTTCTCATACACCCAATAAACAGCAACAAGAGAAGTTTTTCTAAAAAGTATCACTTCACACAAAATGGCCGTTTTAGAAAGAACCACACCTCAGGAAAAGGTATTCAACAAAATTTTCTTACCAAATTTTGTAATGGTAAAAATGTTAACCAGATGTATTTCAAATGAACATTTCAGTAATATGTAATTATTTAATGGTACCACCATCTAGTGATGATTCAGAAAAGTAACAGATATCTGTAAGTAGATGATGTAAAACTAACCAGAACCCACAAACATCGCATAGATGGCGCTAGTATGAACTTTTATGAAATAGAAGAAGGTAAATACGCCAAAGGAAATAATTTAATCACTGATGATTTATTGAGAAATAAGTAACGAGTAAACTTTAAATAACAATCCTAAATGTTCAATTCAGATACCTCTTTAGCTTTGTTTTTCAAACAGTAATCAGAGAAAATTTTTAAGTCGATACGAATAGGTACAATATCGATTTTTGTACGTTACAACGCATCAAAAGTAAATGCCAAACGAAAATGCTATAAAGAAATGCCATGATCCAAGCAATCCGAGCGGTCAAAGAACAAGACATAGGGTATTTACTAGCAGGAAAAACATGCACACAACACTTATCAGGCATTGCCAAATGGATGAAGATCCGACCTACTGAAACAAAACTAGATCGACCAACCGTGCTTACAAAAGAATTAGAAAATGAAGATAATTGCTTCATATGGAAAGTAAATATTATGGTTTGACCACAAAACGTTAGGTATATGGCGTATCAACTTGCTGTCAAAGATAACCTGCCAAATTATTTTGGTAAATAAACAGCCCGTGGCTTATACTATTTCTGAAGTGTCACTCGAACAATCTGTCGTTTAAAAGACCAACAGGGACATCCTTTCCTAGAGCAAAGGGATTTTACAAAGAAAACGTTCAATCATTTTTTGACATTTTAACAAACGAATTTGAAAAACATAATTATCCAGCAGAGTGAATACAAAATAACATTTTCATGAAGTGGTTTAAACATTTTATAGCGACAGTGAAGCCTGAATTTCCAGTTTTACTCATATTGGATAGTCATAATTTGCACACTCGCAATATATATCATCAGCATGGTTAGGGATAACAATATTACCATTGCGTGTTTGCATAAGCTTCAGCTCCTCGACAAGTTTTTTATGGAACGATTCAAAGCGCATTATACTGAAGATATGAGAACCTGGGCACGGCAAAATGTGCGCCCAGTAAGTGCATATTTTCGGTAAAGTTTATTTAAGAGTTCAGCGTGGTGAAATTGTCATTAATGATTTTCTAGTCATCGGAATTTTTCCTATTGATCTTTCGGGAATCTGACTTTCTTGCCTCCGAAACCATCTAAGAAGGAGATGCCGTTGCACATCTTCAAGCACCTCAAGCTTCAAGAAATCCTACGCCGTTAGTAGAATTGGTAACTCCTGAGATGGTTTCGCCTGTTCCGTACATACGCAAACAAAGCAGTAACCGCGGAAGGAAAACGGGGAAAGTTATCGTAATAACTGAATCACCTTACAAGACAGTACTAGAATCATCTATAGGTTGTTCAGTTCCAATTAGCTCTAAACTTCAAGTAAAAAGAAAAATTCGTCAGAATAAAACAAATTTGATTAATCTAGCGTCTACCAGGACATCGACCACCTTGCTAAGTCAAGCTAGGCGTAAGAAAAAAACAGGGTACAGTTTAAACGAAGAGAGTAGTTGTTGAATATTGTCTCTTGATGAATACAAAAAAACAAGGTTTGATTTTATAATTTTTAATTTGAGAAACAGAACATTTTAATACACCTTAAACTAATAAACGATACAATAACCACGCGTGTCTTAACCCTTAGCTGGCTTACTCCGCACTGAAGTAATGCAATCCACTACACCGTAAAGCGCGCATAAGAGGGGGGAACGGGCGCAGCAGTAGTCTTTCTAAGAAGATTTCGTGGCAGCGGATGATTCAAGTGATTGTTTCAATATGGAGAGGCGAAGAGAAAACCCCGGAGGTTAAAGAAAATCCGGAACGCCTGTTTTCTGATGGAAAGTTTTTGGAATGTAATAAATCTGAAAAACAGTGGATACAGTGTAAATCCTATAACAAGTCGCAAAAACGCCATTCAAACTTCAATAAAACCTATGCTTCATCTAAAATCCGCTAAATGGTGATAATAAAACTGAAAACTCATCGGTGTCATAATACCTAATTCGAAAAGTATACAGCTACGACACAACAAATAAATAAACTAGCTTACCATTATCACAAATCCGGGCAAATCAATGACTACAGTTGCTAAATTGATTCCTATAAAATCTTCAAAAAATAATTTACGAATACTCGCAAAACAATCATTGGCGAGCAAATGGGCCAGATGTTCGGTCAATGACCTATTCACTTTATAATTACGTTACGGTATCTTTCAAAGCGTCTTTTAAAGTAAACCTCTATCTTCCAAAATCAAAATAGCAAATACTTTAGTCTAGAAATTCTCATTAGTCATTACGTTAAAGCTTTCCTTAAATAATAAAACACTTCAAAAAAATTGGCACTGTAAAGTTGTTGTGTAAATCAACAGTTACCACAAACAAATAAATTACTCAAATTTTTAATGTATTCCAAAATAATGTAATAATGTATACCAAAATTTTGAATGAACGTAAAAACACTATCGTTGTGAGTAACGATTAGGATTACAAAATATGTACACTTAAAGAAAAAAACACTTATTTAAAGCCACTGTTCATATATATTCAAAATAACAACCAGCATGGAAAAATAAACAGTCTGCCAAATGCCTAAACAGACGGAATAAAATTTCTATAGTCCGATTTTGGAATAATTCCTGCAGGATTCCAATACTTATCTGTTTTATATAGCATAAATTTTAATTAACATAAAAAGAATAAAGAAAACGTCGAAATTTTGCAAATCTTACAGTACGTAATTTTATATAACATAAACAGAATGAAAGAACCAATGCAGCCCGACATAATTAGTTTACGAATAAATATGCTTTATACCTACATGGAGTTGATATCTAAACGTTACTTAAACGAAACGGCAATAACTCCTTCCCGTATTTTATCGATGACAAACAACAGCTTCTTAATTCATAAAGTAACTTTATCCAAACTTTAGCAAACCGTTTTTGACTTCCATATACACATTGAAACGAACTTTATATTTACATAAACTAATTAAGCATTCTATTACTGCAAGTTTATTATTTATTCGAGGTCCGCTGTGTACGCGAAACTATCAGTTAACTAGGAACTTGTTACAATAAATTCCCATAAACAAAATGCGATGCAAAAAACAGTTCAACAGATTGAAAGCTCAGCACTTAACAAAACACTAGAACCCATTCTGTGTACTGAAAATCTCACTATTGGCAAACAAAACGATATGATACTGCCGGGATATGTGAATCTTCAAAAATATCCAAACAAAGGGAAACAGAAAATCTTCCTGCAGTAACCCTCGGTATGGCATAGTTAAAGTTCCAACTTGCTCCACCCCTTTCGCGTACATTGCGTGAGACTTCACCTACATCTCTATCAAGACTGACATCATCCAGATATCGCCATGTTCAATTTAATTCCCTTTATATCTCAATTAACAAATACTACGATTTCAATACTTTAAATCATCGAACGTGCTAAAAACGAAGACAAATCGGCAAAAGAAACGGAAAATTACGTCATAAAAAACATTTAACTCTGCTCAAGACCTCATCATATCTTATCAATGAAACCTGATATCCTCGTCAACGGAATTCCTTTCGAAAATCAGCCTTAAAGTAACGTATATAGAGTCCAACCTCTTTGTTTAATTAAAATAAATTTGTCGACGTGAAATTGATTTTTTTAATTTTTAAATACCCTATTCGTATAGGTGGTAGGCATGTATACTCCATGCCAGCCGGGGAGGTACCACCACCCTTACCATGGGCTCCTTAATATTGGGTCTCCGATTTTCTGAGCTCGGTAAGGGCTGCCGGTTACCTTTTCCATCATCCTTAATCTATTCTCATCCTTATTCTTCCTTCTCGCCCTCACTGTCTTCCTATCGGATTAAAAGTCCCAAATTAAAAAATAAGATGGCTGTGGTTTCTAGGGTTATAAATTCCGGACGTAAAATCGTGCCCCATTCGGATGTCCGGGAGGGCAGGGCCCAAGCGACCTCGGTCATCGAAAGTATCAACTTTCTGATTCACTACTGCAACATCCGCGGTATCAGGTCTAATCTTAATGCTATTGTCAGTGTATTTTGAACCCCCTGTATATGTAGTAGGTAATTTTGTTTGTAATTCTAGGTACGTAGTTAGAGTCCGTATGTATGTATTTTTTTTGTTAAGTTGAATTTTATGATAGAGATTGGTTTTAAGGGTGTAGCGACCTTTAGGAAAGGTGTACGGCGAGCTTTAGTTTGTGTTTTTTTGTGAATTATTATTTCATAATTGAGGTTGTTTTCCGTATTATTCCCGTTTATAGAAATTTGATTAACGTTTATTTGTAAATAGTAGGATTTAAGTGTAAATAAGGTTTATTTCGTTCGAAAGTTTGTAAAAATTACGTAATTTTAAAGAAAGAAAGTAGATTTAAGTGCGTATGATGTCATCGTCGCGACATAAAGTCGCTTAACTTCAGTTGTTCGGATGAATACTGAATATGTTGGTTTTGAATCATAGAGGAAACATGTGGGGGTGATTGTGTAAACGTTAATGAAAATATAGGGATATGTTTCACTTTGAGTCTGCTGACGTTTGTAATTTTGGAAAATTAACGAGCCCTTACGACTGACAACGAGGCTTGCGTATGGGGGTACTCTGGTTTCTCCTTCCGTTTTTTTAATTGGTGGAATTAAATTAGATAAGATTTTTTTTGAATAGTGGGATTAAAAATCCAAGATGGAAATTGTTAATAATTTTTTTGGGGAGTCTGAAACTGATCACGCTCTCGAGTAGTCGTACCGTGAAGATTAGGGTTACGCTTTAAGGGGTGGTTTAGAACGTTGATATTTTGGACCTTGTGGTGTTTAACGAACGTATTTTTGTGTAGTAAGGGTAGTTAAGCTACTTCTGAAGATAACCTGTGAAGGGGATTTATTAAAATTGTTCATTCACCAGAGGATTATACCTAGTGCTGACTTTGGTTTTACGTAAAATTACCTAGAGGACATCGTCGTGTTTTATTAGTGCGTCGGTGGACCCTTTGGTTTAGATCGCTTCTGCGGATTTTAAAGTTAACGTTCTTGAGTGCCACTTATTTATCGTACAAAGCGTGTTTAAAGATTAAGAAACTTTCGCAATATAATAAAATTAAATTTAATTACATCAAATTGTTAACATTTTGGATTATTAGTGGAAATAAAACCAGTTAAAAGCTAAAAGTTATCAAGCAATTTTGAACGCTCAAGTTAGTAGTTTAAAAGAAGTTTTTAATTAATGCAGTAACATTTTAACAAGATTCAATTAAGAAATTGTTTGTGTATAAAAGAATTATAGTCAACAATTTTCATTCATCATTTTGCCTGACCAGGGAGTTTCCATTTCCGTACTAGCTGTAACCGATCACCTGGATCTTTTCATTCATTGTAACACAGAGGAGGTGCTATCTAGACATTTTAAGGTAGTATAACATTGTGTTTTATATTGAACATTTTCGAGATTTTTTTGTGTGTTTCGAATTATTTTATTTGTTGATGACGGTTTGAAAGCGAAGTTGGGTATCGTTTAATTTAAGTTGTTGTTTTGATTTAATTATTGGAATTAATCATAACTTTAACGC
This sequence comes from Vesta saturnalis, assembly GCA_036346205.1. Taxonomy (NCBI): domain Eukaryota; kingdom Metazoa; phylum Arthropoda; class Insecta; order Coleoptera; family Lampyridae; genus Vesta; species Vesta saturnalis. The sequence continues at coordinate 326,260 of JARFJB010001703.1, forward strand.
TCCGCCTTAACACTTTTTTTTAATTTTGATTTTAATAGTAAAGGGCAATTGACCCTGTAGTTGTGTGGATATATAATCCACGATATATTTATCTATAGGTTAAACCAAGTTAGTAGAACGGCGTAAGCAGCATTCTGATCAGACATTCTGTCGCCTATTAAGCCTTTGTAGTTTTTTTGTTTATACGCTTTATCGTATGTTTATATTTATCTTATTTTTTTTATGTTATTATAGCTTTGTTAGGTTTTATAAATTTGTTTTACTTTTATGAAAACCCTTTTGTGTTACCTAATAGTTTTTTTTTGCAAATTGAAAATTTATTGATTAATTGGAAGTTTAAGTTTTAACGTAACGAAGTTAGTTTTTTTATTATTGAGTAATAGTATTTTATTTGATTTTTGGTTGAGTTTTAAATTATTTAATTTGCATTCAATAAGCTTGATTTTTTTTTGTTTTGTTTTAATCATTAGTTAACGTCTAATTATCTACACTGAGGTGTAGTAACGTAATTTTATTAACTGATTATCACGCTTTTACTTGACAAGCGTGCAGTGCTTTTTGAAGCCCTATTTCAGGGGGTTTGCTAAGTCGCTGTAGCGGACACCTGAGATTTATTACGAATAGGTAAGCGTATGTTTTTTGTGTTTAGACACGCTATGTACTCGTAATTTTGGCACGACGACCCTTATTTTGACTACCAAACATTCTGGCGCCCTTAACCAAACCGATTTTGTCTTCATTCCCTATTTTGACTTACGTACGATTTATTATTCTCGATGTGCAAAATTATTAACATCAATCCACGATCCGCACGCTGACTAGTCGAGGCAAAAGGGCCAATTTATCTGTAATCCCGTTCTACCACCCGTTTATACCGTTACACTATTCACCAACATCTTGAACAATTACAACCTGATATATAGTTTCTATCTGAAACACAAGTCTCCTCTGAAAGCTCCGAGTCACCCGACTTGCAATTTCCTCAATACCATCTTCACTCTAACTTTCGATATAAAGGAGGCGTATGTGCGTACATCAAGGACAGAATTGCTTGCAAGAGGGTTTCTTCCTTAGAAAATAAAAATTTTGACGTGATTTGGTTTAAACATTCTGGTCCTAATTTTGTGAAATTCTACTGTTGCATTTATAGGTCTCCTAATGACAGCAACTTTCAAGACTTCTTCGATTACCTTAGTATGAAAGTTGACTATCTCCTGTCTCAGTTTCCATCTTGCGATATCTCATTTGTAGGCGATTTCAATGTCCATAACTCTAATTGGCTTCTATTTTCATCTACTACAAATCCCGCTGGTCATAGTGCAGAAATATTTGCTATTTCATGTTATCTCACACAAATGATTTCTGAACCCACAAGAATCCCTGATAACCCTAACCATACTCCACATCTTCTAGATCTCTTTCTTACATCAAACCCTCTTGTTTATGAAACTTCCGTTCTTTCGCCTTTAGGTCTTTCCGACCATTGTCTAATAAAAATCATTTCTACTGTACCTAATTCCACTGTTGTTCGCAAAACCGATAGAACCTTGTGGTGTTTTAAGTCAGCTCGATGGAGTGAGTTACGGGAATTCTTTGCAACCTTTCCATGGCGTGAATATTGTTTTAAGTCGTCCTCTTCTTCGGACATCGCTCTTTCAGTATCTGAAGTCATCCTCATGGGAATGGAGTTGTACATTCCGAAAAAACAGTACCGTGTAGGTCATTCACGTTCCCAACCCTGGTTCAATAAGTCTTGTTCTGATGCAATATCTTTAAAAAAATAAATGTTACATTAAATGGAAATCTAATAAATCGGTTGACAGTCATGTAGAATACGTTGGTGCTAGAAATATCTGCAAAGGTGTCATCACTAAAACTAAAAAGTTGTTCGAACAACGAAAATGCAATGAACTAGCTACATCTCCTTTAGGCAGTCGTAAATTTTGGTCTTTAGCAAAAGCCATTAGTAAAAACTTTCGAACATCTTCATTTCCCCCCCTGACATCTATTGACGGATCGGTAGTTGCTGATTCTGTAGACAAAGCCAACGTTTTTGTGGATTTGTTTGCATCAAACTCGTGTCTCAATGATTCTGGAAAAGACGTGCCCCTAGTCAACTCTTCTTCATACGTTATGAAACCAATTCATTTTCGGTACAAGCTCTTGGAATCGATCATCAGTAGACTAGATCTCAATAAGGCGACTGGCCCAGACGGTATCCCAGCTATTGTCTTAAAGAAATGTTCCCCCGAACGAGTACCAGTCCTATCTAAGCTCTATACGATCTCTATATCTTCTGGGGAATTCCCTTCATCATGGAAGTTGGCAAATGTTCAACCTATTCCCAAAAAAGGTGATAAGACCGATCCCTCAAATTACAGACCAATTGCTATCACTTCCATTTTGTCTAAAATCATGGAAAAAGCCATCAATCAGCAACTGCTCACGTTCCTTGAAACTAACAAACTCCTTAGTGACCACCAATATGGGTTTAGGCAAAGTCGTTCAACAGGCGATCTTCTTTCATATGTGACCCAAGTTTGGAACAATACAGTAGAGCAGTCCGGTGAAACAGTTGTAGTCGCTTTAGATATCTCTAAGGCATTTGACCAAGTTTGGCATAAGTGTTTACTTGCCAAACTCACCTCGTTTGGGTTAAATGGTACGCTCATCAACTGGATTTCTAGTTTCCTTGATAAAAGACGAATACGTGTCATAGTTGATGGCTTTTTGGCATTAACGCGGGCGTACCACAGGGATCCGACTACACTTTTTCTGCTGTACATAAACGACCTTATTTCTTCAACAACTAACCCCATCCATTGCTTTGCTGACGATAGCACTCTTCACTGTAGTTCATCTCAGTCTACTCGTAGTGATAATCCACCTTCTATGTCAAATCAAGAAATTAAAGCTGAAATGGCAAATTCAATCAACAAAGACATTCAACGTATTCTCGAATGGGGAAGCAATAATCTAGTTAAATTTAATGCTAACAAAACTCAGTGTTGCCTTATGTCCGCCAAAAAAAGATCGATCATTACCTGTTGTAAGTATGAATGGCTCAGTTCTTAAGTTTTCAGACTCTATTACTCTGTTGGGTATGACTGCATCTTCAAATCTCTCATGGGTTGACCATCTTCTGTCAGCTACCAAAACAGCTGCTCGTAAAATAGGCTTTTTGTACAGATCTAAGCAGTACTTTACCTCTCGACAACTCCTTCTGCTGTATAAGGCCTAAATTCGGCCTCATCTGGAATATAATTCTCACATTTGGGTTAGTGCTCCCCAATACGCTCTCGATATCGTTGATCGTATTCAAAAGAGAGCGATTAGGCTTATAAATGACCCGTCCTTAACTTCTCACATACAGTCCCTTGAGCATAGAAGGATGGTTTCAGTTCTTTCTTTGTATTATCGTTATTACAACGGCTATTGTGCTGGTGAATTACATTCTTTGATACCATCTCCGGCTATCTTTGCAAGAAACACTCGGTTCGCTCATTTACATCATCAGTATGCAGTACAAATCTCCACTTGTCGTACCAAACGGGCGCAATCCACCTTTTTCCACACGGCTTCTAAACTCTAGAATGATCTCCCTAGTTCCTGTTTTCCCCTCACTTATGATATGAGAAAATTTAAGGTAGCTGTTCATAGGCATCTATTGGCAATTGATTATCCCTCTATCCATCCTCCTAAGTGTTCCCGAGTGCTTTAGCACGATAGGCCTTATTTAGCCTGTTCATGTCCACAATCATAAAAAAAAATAAAAAAACTATCTTAACCATCGAAAAAACTTTTAAACAATTTCAGTCCTCAATACATTCACACTTTGAAAGAAGACGTTTTAAATATATTAATGTTTAATACGGAAAAAGTTACCTGAGGTCCGTTGCTCAAAATTTTCACACCAGGCGACACTATGTTTCTAGCATCTAGATTTCCGCTTTCTTCAAATAGAAATAGATTTTAGTAGTTTCCTTTATATTCCACACTTGGTACCCTTATTTTAAAAAGGCGCAATATTATTGTGTGTGTGTGTTGGTCTGACAAGAAAATTGATTTGGAAGACTAAGGTATTTACAAAACTCCATGTGGAGGTTGTGATCGTGTCTGCATAGGCCAGACTAACAGACGCAAGAGTAGAGGAACACAGACTAGCAGTGAAGAAAAGTACAACTTTACCGTTAGCACCTGTGCAAAACACTAAACACGGAATATTTTGAGGAAACGAAAGGAATAGCTGGCGAGAAACACTTAACAGAAAGTCTAATACAAGAAACTATAGAAATAGAAAACACACTAGCAATCTAAATACACGAGATGACGCCCTAAGACTACCGGGTACATGGTGATTGGTGTTAATCAGAGTGAAGGAACAACAAACCAATAAAACCTAAAAACACAATAGTGAAACATTAAAAAAAAACAGAAAAGAAGATAATGACGGTGATAATTAAGCAGGATACAACAGTGGACGCCAGTTAAATCCGAATAACAAGGAGTAGAGCTAAGTTATTAGTGACATGAGGATAATAAATATGATTTTGTCGAAAAGTCGTCGAAATAATTTAGGTTCTTCTAAAAACCTCATAAACACGAATTCATGAAAATGGAAACATATTTACTTTGCACTAACCTTTTTTTCGTATAATAATTGCAATAACTCTAGATAACATTTTAGAAGACACAACTCACACAGCCAGTCTGCTCACCAACAGCAAACCAAATAGTTTAGTTTAGCAGGTGTACGGGGATACAACTCAACCAGACTAAACTATCGGCCGATAATTTAGTCCGTAGTGTGCAGTTAGCCTAATATAAACCAAAACTGTTAGGAACAATGTACCTAAATACCTGTTAAGTGTACGAATGATACTTTAGTTAATAAATATTGGGTATTGTGAGGTTATTTCCTATTGTTCCTTTGTACATACATGCAGATACCAAGTCTGGCGTTGGCTGAAACTATTCAACTTGTAGAAGATTATACCTTGACGAAGAAAAAGAAAAACATTTTAGGCACACGCACGGACTGTGTGTCATGAAAACTAAGTGGTTGGTTCAATTGAATCTTTGCAATTTGCTTTAGGTTGTATTAAAAAGATTGTAATATATAAAAAAATAAGAGTGGGTGTCCAAAAAATGATATATTTTTGTACAAATTAAAAAAAATCCTTAGATGGCTATTAAGACTTATTTGGATTTGTACTAATCTTATACATAAATATCAATCTTAGAAGCTAAAATTTTAAAGTTTGATTCTTACACAATTTTTGTACACTACACAATTTGGTAATGTAGCATTTCTACAAATGAAAGTTCTTTCTATAATGCTTACCAAATACACGGCAAAAACTTGAAGATGGCTTTCAAAAACTAGTTTTCGGTTTATAGCGCCGGAACGACTTGAGTTATCGCAACCAACTTTGGGGCCTAAATTTCTGCTAGTACAGCCAATTATTTGAGACCACTAAGAAAAGCTCGCAACCCATAACAATTATCTGTCTTAATTCATGCTACCGGTTTTTCACCGTTTTTAGATATCCTCATAGGTAGTAATCTAAAGGATACAAATCTGGTGACCTTGCTGGCCATGAGTGAGGTCGACCTCGTCCAATAATAATAAGATTAAAATTGTTAATATCACATTTACAACTAATACAATTCAAGTTGCGACAAACAGTAAAAATAGGAGATTTAAACAATAAGTCTCTTTGAGGAATACAATAATGAAAAGTTTTTGAATTCCGGTATGAAGGACGAGGAACATGAAAAAGGACGTAACTTAGGAGCTGCGGGCAGTCAATAAGATTATGTCATAGACTATAGAGAAACGTGATACCGTTCATGATTCTCCTGGAATCCAGTGACAAGAAGTGCAACGTTCAGCATAATTAGTGCCTCTAGTGGGATAGATCCCGTACATTTTAAAGTACAAAACTTTAAAAACTTCCTCTGAACCGTCTCCAAAGCAGTTTTGTGAATGCTATAAACCGGATTATAAATTAAAGAGCAGTATTCAAGTTTAGATCGAATTAGATAAAAGTAAGGCGATTGTAGTGCCGATTGATTTAAAATTTGTTTACTGTTACGAATAATAAAGCCCAAACGGTTTTCTGAACGGCATACTTGACTTATATGGTCGGAGAAGGTAAATTTACTGTTATATGTCAAACCTAAATCTTTTACTGATTTGCACATTTGTATTAAAATTGAATTAATCGAATAACTGAATATGACCAGATTAACTCTACGAGTGTATGTAATTACCTTACACTTATTCATATTTAGTGTTAAGAAATTGTTATTGAACCATTCTGATAATAAATTGATATTTTTTTTAAGTTCTAGACAGTTCTTAGAATTATTTACCGATGAATACACTTTTAGATTATGAACAAACAATAACTTCTGACAGAGCAACACATTAGTTCGATCATTTACAAACAGAACAAACAGCAGTGGTCCCAGATTAGATCCTTGCGGCACACCTGAAGTTGCATGTATACGAGGGGAGTTAAAGTTGTTTAATGTAACACACTGAAGGCGATTTTCAATATATAATCTGAAGAAATTTAAGGGACCATAGTAAAATTCATAAAATTCCGGCTTATCGATTAAGATGGTGTGTGGGATATGATCAAAAGCCTTAGAGATATCTGTGTATACAACATCAACTTTGTAATAGGATTTTCGATGGTGGCAAGTGAAGTTTGCCCTCAACGATCACCAATACAAAAATTAAACAAGTTTCGGGCGCCACCCAAAGATTAGATAATGTCCAGGCGGTCGTTGGGTCCAATCCTGAACTTGTATGGTTTCCAAACTGTTGCTCCAGGTATCTCAGTCGGGGTAATACTCATGGTTTTATCCTGCGATGCACCTAAAACAAAATTACTACTGACGGTAGGCGGATACGGTATTTGACAAAGGTTACAGGTTGACAAACAAAATTCCTTCACCAATGATGGATGAAAATGAATGATTCTTAATAAATGTGAACTCTTAATTTATTTAAATTTCAATTATTACGGTTCAAATGTGAGCGGCTATCAGTAGCAAAGCAACTTTTGGTACTTGTATTAAAACAAATTAACTAGTTTTCAAACAAAATTACAGAGCGAGTCTTCATTAAGTTTAATTCGATTAATTAATTTTTAAACTACTTTTTACCTCATACTCATCAGTAAAATTCAGCTTCATCTATACGTAACGCAGCGAGAATGAAAGATAAAAATTTTGGTAATGGCACTTACCTATATAGAGTATGACGTTAAAAGTGGGGGCGGCTGGAAATTCCATCTTTTCAACGATACGGCGACAGCGTATCAATCTCTTTTAATTGACATTAAGTCAATTAATGAATTAGTATTTATGTCATCGTGCTAAAAGTATTATTTGTGAAATAACAGAGCGATTGATGTAAAATTCGACCAGTTTCCTCCAACAAAAAGATATTCATTCCCCACGATGCTTTAATTAATTATTATTAACATTTTTGTTTAGTTGTAATTTAAACTTTTGAGAAGTCAATTGCTTCTTGCGCATATGTTAAACTGTTGGAATATTACAATGGGAACAAGATTGCAATATTCCATTGTAATTGGAATTTGTATGATTATTTCAGATTTAACTCTAATTATTTACATTGAAACTTTTATTTAACAGTGGAATTTTCTACGAAATAAATTCGATAATATGGAGGTGTTAGTTATAACTTGTTTTATTAATTTAAAACTCTCTTATTAATATTGATAGGATTTTAAATTCTATTTGAATGGTTTGGTTTACTTATCTCTACCTGAGATTACTATAAGTTTTGACTGTAATTTTCCATTTAAAATGTGCGTTTTAATACAAACTAAACTATTTCTTATCGTTTAATTTAGAAATAACAAAGAGAATTTCTATTTATAGTTAACGGCAATCTCTTAGATCTTTTTCATTTTTGTTTATCATAAATGAGTGTATTTTGAATAACTAAATTTTGGCGCTATATTTATTCCACCTTTATGCAGTCAGAATATAACTACTTGATTCTACTCCTATCAATATTTAATCGGTGCATAATTAATTGCTTGACGGATTTAATTACGGTTTATTGGCGGAGTAAAAGGAAAAAAAACTAATCTTCACAACTTCACCTCTTTGATCAAGTACTTCAGATGTATACTGATTAAAGCATGCCAGATTAATAACAATAGATCGCTTGTTTATGAAACTGTTGATCCTTGGATTTATATTTTCTAATAATGGGAAAAATTTTATTGTATAAACGAATTTCAAACACTTTTGAAAAATTATTTATAAAGTGACCTCCGTGGGACCACCACTTTTCAGAACGGGAATAATATTTGCAGTCTTCCAAACATCTGGAAACGTGCCAGTACTTATAGAAATATTAAAAATTATGCATAATGACTTTATGAAAATATCTTTAGTTTTTCACCAAAAAACTTGGAACATGATCCGCGCCCGCAGTGTTTTTAGCTTTTAATTTTTTTATAGCATTGCTTACGTCTTTATTCGGCATATTGGGATTCACTTGTTTCCCGAGAACTTTATCAGGAGTAAAATTTGCAATGCAGGATGATACACATCTTCAGGGGTTAATGGGGCACAATCGTTGGTTACCTCACACATTAGGTTAGAAAGTACTAAATTTAAATATCGTCTACAATATTGTTGTTGATGGTGAGATTCAAGACAAATGACAAACATGGGGATTTTCGTTAACCCAAACATGCGTATTATGAAAATTTACAATACCATCTCTTGTAAAACCCGCCTCATCGATAAACAACACTTAATTATAGAACTGATGATTTTCGCGAGATCTTTGAATAAAGCGTTGGGAAAATTCTAACCAAGGAAGATAATCTGTAAGCGGCGACAATGCTTGTACCCGTTTAACGTGGTACGGCTTCAATTGCTTGTGAAGTACTCGCCATACTGCCGAATTTGACGAGTCCGAACGATTTGCAATTTTTCGCATAGTGGAGCCTGGATTTTCTTCTACTGTACGTAAGACACATTTCTGATATGAGCTGTTCTTGCCGTTCGTGATCTCCGGTTCGTAACGTTTGCGTTAAACGAACCTATAAAAATAATTAAAGAGAAGCAATAAAATACATAACCTAACATAATAAATACTTGTTTCCCGTATCCTACAATTAATATTTTCAAAAGTTTTTCTATCTGGAGTGCGGCGGGTTCTTCAAGAGCATTGCCAAATTATCGACCATGCACATTCTGTATGGTCGATCTAATGGCTTCATTCATCGTTAACCGAAACGTAACTGTCTTTACTATCCCTTATTTAAATTATTATGACTTATACTAAACTGACAGTTACTTGACAATATTTGCTCTTAGACATGAACTGTGTGTTTACCCTGTCTTAGCTTACGTTTTTCTAATGTGTATTGTATTATAAGATGAACTGTTAAATCACTTTTGTGGTGTGTTGCATAATCACATTGGTGACATTTGAATGCATTAGTCGAAGAGTGTTTTTAAGATCACTTTTTAAAAGATATTTGTGATGTGTTCCATAATTACATTGGCCACAGTTGAACTCATAACTTGAGGAGTGCTTTTTAAGATGAATTTTAAGAGTATGTTCGTAATTTGTTATGTAATCACATTGGTCGCATTTAAATTTATAACTTAAGCTTTTTAAGCTGAGTTATAAAAATTACATCTGTCATTTGTTCCATAATCACATTTGAATTCTTTACTTAAAGAGTGCTTTTTAAGATGACTTTTTAAAAGATATTTGTGATGAGGTCCATGAATACATTTGCCACATTTGACTTTATAACTTGAGGAGTGCTTTTTAAGATGAATTTTAAAATTACATTTGTAATTTGTTCCATAATCACATTGGTCACATTTAAATTCATGACTTGAGGAGTGCTTTTTAAGATGCATTTTAAGATTACGTTTGTCATTTGTTCCGTAATCACATCGGCCACATTTGAATTCTTTACTTAAAAAGTGCGTTTTAAGATGCATTTTAAAAGTATCTTTCCGGTTTGTTCCATAATCACATTGGTCGCATTTAAATTCATATCTTGAGGAGTGCTTTTTAAGATGAATTTTAAGATTACGTCTGTCATTTGTTCCATAATCACATCGGCCACATTTGAATTCTTTACTTAAAAAGTGCGTTTTAAGATGAATCTTAAAAGTATCTTTGCGGTTTGTTCCATAACAACATTGGTCACATTTGAATTCATTACTCAAAGAGTGTTTTTTAAGATGAATTTTTAAACAATATTTGCGATGTGTTCCATAATCACATTTGAACTCATTACTTGAAGAGTGTTTTTTAACATGAATTTTAAAATTACTTTTGTGATTTGTGACATAATCACATTGGTCGCATTTGAATTCATAACTCGAAGTGTGTTTTAAAACATGACCTTTTAAAAATTAGCACTGTATTTTAAAACGTCATGTTTTAAATTTTCTTGCGTTATTGTTGAACTATTAAATTTAGTTTCACACTGTATGTTTGTGATGTGTTCGACACTGTTTTCATTCATACGATATGTTTCACTTGAGCTAACTACTACTAGAGAAGAAATGTCTTCTTTCTTAATATTCACATTATCTGTAAAAATAGTGTTAAATTTTGTACTACTTGAACGGTAATTAATTTTACCTTGTATTAGATCACTATTTACTATAAAATGTTGGGTTACAAGTGAATTTATTCCTTCTTCCTCTTCTGGTTCGACTTTAACAAGTTTTATGTCAATCTCATAAGACATTTCGAAGAATTCGTGTTTCTTAATGATAGACTTTATACAAAACTTAGGTGCAACCTTACATTAAATTTAACCTAAGGGTGCAACACCTTTATAATTATTTAGGGCACAGTATTTAAACGAACGTCTCGCCGCAGTTTGGCTCTTCGTTGGCATCGCAGTGCGCAGGCGCAAAACGTTACATATCGTCGTTCAGATGTCAAAACCTTGTATCTCAAAGAAACACAATTTTCAGGAAATCGAAAAAACGTATCATATTTTTACCAATTCCATGTTTGATTTGAAATTTTGACAAGTAGTTTTATAAATATTGCGAAAAGTACCAAGAATAATAAAACATGCAAATTTTTTTGACAACAAAAATATTTTGAAAAAAGCTAGGATACGAAAATTTTAAAGTAAATGTTGATGGATTTAGTGAGATACGTGTTTAGTAAAATAAAACTAGGTGCATTTTACTACTTGGTTAATACATTATTATTATATTTTAAGGAAATACACTAAACTACCAATACGTCCAACTCCGTCGATTTTGCACCCGCGTGTAAGAATACACGTTTACAGCGCCATCTCTTAGTGTGACGTGCTACAGACTGTTTAAATATTACCGAGATATTAAAATATAAGGAAAAATGAATTTTTTTAGAAGACGTTAGCTAAATAAAAATGCCATTTTAATTATGAGAATTTTTTTTTAATTTAAAATTTTTTGTTTCTAAGACTAACTTATTTCTATTTTCATTTAATTTGTTAATATACGATTTGCTATCGATCCGGGAAGAAGCCTAAAAAATAAAATATAGGTAATGGTTATGTGTGTATAAAGTAAAATTGCTTTCATTAAATGTACTTTTTTATAAATGTATTGTTACGTGCCAATAAGGTAGAGGCAACAGATTACAGAATGCCGGAGCTCAGTTCGCCGGAGGCACTGGATTCGTGAGTGTGTCTATTATTAAAGGAGACAGGGAAAGAGTTCACTACTCAACCGTAGGTCTTTAACTACCGTTTTGCTCAGCACGGGTCGTGCGTAGGGGAATAAGTTTGCAGTAATTTTGGGCGCCAGGAATCGCCCTCTACGCTAGCCCGCACCGGCTGGAGGAGGAAGAAAAGAACACCAAACAAAACAACCAAAGTAACGTAGTAAATGTAAATTTAATTGTAATCGTTAATTACTTTTTCAAAACTGTCGAACGTATTCTCACAAAACAAACAAAATTATATTAACATTGAGCCAATTTCTGTTATCTCACAAACGTACCAATTTCTGTTAATAAATAAAAAAAAAGTTTATATTACAATTTTATTAATGCAAGAGCCGAAGTAATATTATTATGATTCAAAATAACCCCAAATTTGACCCAAATACCAAATAAATAAAAAAAAAACAATGTTTATAGTACTTTAGCAAGTTGCTGGGTAACTATACGCAACCCAAAACCGATTAGTTCTAGAGAAAAAGTTTAAATAATTAACTGGAAACGTTTCCTTTGCTTAATGAAAGACCTTTCATTGTGTACACTGAAAGAAAACATACATTCTCGCTACTACAAGCGTTTTAGATAACAAGAAAAATGAAACACAGAATAATGACTAACACTTGCTGCAGCGTACACAAATAGTATAATTATACCCTGAAATTATTATATAGATAAGTAATTCTTATTGAAGTTTACAGAAAACACATTAATATTTAAATAATTAACCGCCCAATTAAAGCGGTGACAGTAAAGAAAATAGGAGCGATTCAGTTGACCAACGCTATTTATTTCTGAGAAAACTAAGTCAATAGCCAAATATTTAGGAAGAAAGGAGCCAGAAATAAATGATTGAGTAACTAAATCTTCCTCGTAACCTAATTTTGATAAAAAAAAAGAAATCTTTTATGAGAAAAGAAATATTCAACAGTGAAAGTAATAATTTCTGCACATGTAATTTAGATTCAATGATACCATTTAGACACATCCAGTTTCTTAAATTGTGACGCGCATACTTATATAATGAAACTCGTCTGTTGCGCAGCTAGCATTTACATTAAAAATAACGGTAGTTTTAATTAATAAGTAAGGCTATAAATATTAATATCAACCAGATAATGAAACTAATAGCAGAGTATAGGCTTAAGAAGGTAGTACGATATTAAATCAACTACTGTTAGCTAGAGGTTATTGATCATATTTGTAGATACAATTAAGGTGAGCATTTATAGGGTTATTAACCCTAACTGAAATCTATACCTTAATTCACAGGCAGTAATGGAAGTAGTAAATACAATAATACAGATAAACTCCCTGATCCTATCTGATGGCGAGAGTTCTTACTCTAGCGATGGGATCGCAACTAAAGTAGGTGCAGCACTCCCGATATGATATTGTAACGGTATAAACGGGTGGTAGAACGGGATTACAGATAAAATTGACCTTTTTGCACCGACCAGTCAGCGTATGGGGGTGGGTAAGATGTTGATAATTTTGCACATCCAGAATAATAAACCGTACGTAAGTCAAAGTAGGGGAGGAAGACGTAATCAGATCGGTTTAGGGCGCCAGAATGTTTGGTAGTCAAAATAAGGGACGTCGTGCCAAAATTACGAATACATAGCGTGTCTAAACATACAAAAAACATACGCTTACCTATCCGCAATCAATCCCAGGTGTCCTTGACAGCAACTCGGCAAACCACCTGAAATAGGGCTTCAAAATAGCACTATACGCCTGACAACTAAAAGCGTGTTAATCACTCAATAATGTTACGTTACGTTATTACACCTCAGTGTAAATAATTAGGCATTATATCATAATCTTAACAAAAAATCACCCTTATTGAATGCACCCTAAATGAATTAATAATCAACTAGAAGTCAAATAAAACACTGAATATCATTAACGCTCTTACTCAATAAAGAAACTATAACTTCGTTACGTTAAAACTTATGCTCCTAAATTACCGGTAAATTCGCAATTTGCAAAAAAAACTTTTATGTAACACAAAAGGGGTTTTCACAGAATTAAAACAAATTTATGAAACCTAAACAAAGCTGTAATAAGATAAAAAAAAATAATATAAATGGAAACATATGATAATGCGTATATAAGAAAGGATAACAAATTCTTAATTGGCGACGTGAGGTCTGGCCAGAATTCTGCGTAACGCCGTTCTAAATTGCTTAACCTAAATATTTCGTGGATTATTTAACCACACTACTTCAGGGTCAATTGCCCTTTAATACAAAGATGAAGAGTGTGAAGGCGAAGCGTCAGAATTATGATTACTTACACTAATTAACTCAAAGCAACAACTTAATTTAAAAGGTAAACGACTCCGCTTTCAAACCTTCGTTAACAAAGAAAATAATTTGAGGTGCACACACAAGAAATCTTGAAAATACTCAATAAAACACAATGTTATACTACCTTAATGTCTAGACTAGCACCTCTTCCGTGTTACAACAATCGAAAATGAACCAGGTGATGAGTGAAAATGTTGACTATTATTCTTGTATACACAAACAGTTCCTTGATTGAATCTCGGTAAAGTGTTACTGCATTAATTAAAAACTTCTTTTAAAATAATAATAAATTGTGCGTTCAACTTGCTTGATAAATTTTATCTTTTAAATAGTTTTCTTTATACTAGCAATCCAAAAAGTTATTAACTTTATTTATATAAATATAACTTTAATATTCTGCGAAAGTTTCTTTGTACTTCAACACGCTATGCATGGCAATTAAGTGGCACTTCAAGAACGTTAATTTAATAAGTCCGCAAAAGCGACATAAACCAACGAGGTCACAGAAGCACTAAAATAACACGACGGTGATTCCCAGGTAACTTGATTACGTAAAATCAAAATCGGCACTAGGTCTTGTCCCTTGGTGATTGAACAGTTTTAATTAAAATCTCCTCACAGGTTTTCCTCGAAAAGTAGATAACTACCCTCACAACACGAAAGTTCGTTCGTTAAACACCAAAAGGTTCAATTTATCAACGTTATAACCACCTCTAAAGCCGTAACAACCAACGTCACAGTACTACTACTCGAGAGCGCTATCAGTTTCAGAATCCCCAACTTATTACCAAAATTCCATCTCGGATGAATCCCACCACACACAAAAAATCTAATTTAATCTAGTTCCACCAATTAAGAAACGGAAGGAGAAGATAAGATATCCCCTACACACAAACTTCGTTCTCAATCGTAAGGGCTCGATAATTTTCAAAATTCTAAACGTCAGAAGAATCAACGTGAAAAATATCCCGGTATTTTCATTTAAGTTCAAACAGTTAGTCCCATATTCTATCTTGATGACTCAAAACCAACATACTCAATATTAAGCTGAACCACTGCAATTAACCGACTCCATGTCGCCAGAATGATATCAAATGCATTTAAATCTACATTCTTTCTTTAAGTTACTTAATTTTACAAAACTTTCTATTACATTTTAAGGAAATCAAACGAGATAAACATTATTTAAACTTATATACAACTATTTACAAATAAAACGTTACTCAACATTCAATAAACGGGGAACAATAAAGAAAACAATCTCTCAAAATTTAAATGCAATATTACGAAAAACTCCATATATTTAGAAACCAATTACCGACGATTTCAAACCTAATTCCTTGAATTACGAAATAGTAATTAACAAACAAACAAAAAAACTTAAGCTCGAAACACACTACCCTTAAAGGTCGCGACCCACGTAAAACAAATTCATCCATAACACTCGACTCAACAGCAAAAATTTGCCGGTAAATCGACAGAAAATCGTGATCCTATCACAATATGTCCAATGGTCTGTGTTAGAGTAGTCAATCCAACTTCACAATTAAGTTACCGGAATGTTACGGATGAGGAAAAGTAGGTTCGCAAAAGAGTAATTTTTCCTTCTAACTCCCCAAGTCGATAGATAATCTAATCTAATTTAATCCGAAACTAATCCAAAACTAATCCAAAACGCTAAAAAAAGAAGGGTAGGTGAGCACGAAGATAAGAGAGGTTTACGAGCTTACCACTACGTTGTAAGGCGTGCGATAAATGTTAAAACGAGCCTGATAGGTTCAAATCTAAAGCTTTATACTTGTAGATTGTATGGGTTCCGTTCCCTAAGAAGGAAGATGTTAAATTAGTACTAAATGAGAAAAACTGTAATTCTTACCCCTTATTGGACACGAACAAATTTTGTTTGAAATCCGCAAAGCTTGCCATCAATAGGATTAGAAAATTTGGTAGGAATTCCTATTGTTTTGAAATATTTTACCAGAATCCGAAATAATTTCGTTTAGTAGAGAAAGTGTAAAAGAAATCACAAAATTTTCGTAGCGTCTACAAAATGGTGGAGAAGAAAGTGACAATTTTTGATATCAGAATCGAATTTTGTGATCTATTAGATATATGTTCAATAAAACGATTTCCCAATGGTTATTTGATACATTAAACCTCGCCATCTTACGAGAATTTCGTAAACTAGCTTAAAGTATTGGTGTTTACAACCATTACATAGTACAGAGTTTGGCTAGACGCCGACAGATGACATACCTATTTACTTTTTAATAAAAATTATTAACATTAACAGAATTTTTGTTAAATTACACAAATGAAGACATGTAAATTACTGCAATGTTTTTGAACACTGATTGTACGAATTGTGCGTTTAGTACATATCGAAAAGACGTTAAAATAGATAATTTTCTAGCAATTAACGGAGTTATGCGCAAATGAATTTTTGTATGTTACAGTATAAAGTAAATTCTGACGTAAACTTACCCCTGACTGTATAAATTTTTATTTCGTTCAATTTGAAATTAAATTAGACAAGTAATAGCTTCTATACTTACAGGTTAATATCTTTTGGCAAGCGATAATATGCTCTATTGCCATGTTTTTTCGTTTATATCTAGTACAGCCATACATTGCACTAACTGCACCTCGTTTAGACAACATTATTCACTAATTCACAAACTTTATTTATTTTTTAATGAAAGAAACTATTAAATCTCAATTTGACAGCAGTCACCAAGCACCTCAAGCCGCTAGAGGCGCTGATGTAGTAGTTTCTCGATTTAAGACGGAGTTGTACGTATTGTAAGTTAAGTGTATTTGTTTTAAGTATCTAACTTAAGAACATTATCAAAAGTCTTGCAACTAATCGTTAAAAAACAAATTAAACTTTAACTTTGTTAACAGAAAAATTATAAAACACATTCGTGACTTAGTAAATCATAAAAGTGATGATAATCCCTATGAATTACAGGTTTTAGAGTTTGTAAATTATTGTATTTATACGCGAGAGATTGGCAGGGCATTAGGATATAATTTTTTATCAATGTCAATATCAGGCAACAACAACTGGCGTGATGGCAGTGGTGTTATCCTCAAAGTCTAACTTATACTGAACACTATCCGACTTTGTGTACCCAAGTGCTCTGATATGTGTAACACAAGGGTCACCTGCTTTTTTTCCAGGACGTATCGAGGTAAAGTATTTTAGATGAGAGTAGCTTAATAAAAATGTATGATCGACGTATTTCACTTTGTAGAGTCCTGATTTGG
Organism: Vesta saturnalis; assembly: GCA_036346205.1. Classification (NCBI taxonomy): domain Eukaryota; kingdom Metazoa; phylum Arthropoda; class Insecta; order Coleoptera; family Lampyridae; genus Vesta; species Vesta saturnalis. The sequence continues at coordinate 343,600 of JARFJB010001703.1, forward strand.
AATGACGTCTTGAATCTTCGATAATCTGAACGTAATTGGATAGGGAAAAAATGTCTAGTTTTTTTCTGGCTTCAATACTCGAGTATACGCTGTCGCATTCCATTTGTGAGTGCCCTTTAACTAAATATTTTTGTATGATTTCAGTTTTGTTACGTATGGAATAATTTTCAACAGCACATAGGATAGCCAAGCGTTCCGATTTCGAGCTGAACATCTATCGCTATAAAATATTGTAGGTTTATTTTTGTTTCTCGAGGTATTTTATTATGTAAAAAATCAACTAAACATGTCGTAAGACAGTTGCTTTCCATGCCACCCTTGCCCTCATGCCAGACGTAGTAAACCACGGCTTTTGTGGCTATGTTATAAATCGTGTAGTTATGACATGCTAATTTTTGTTTAAAATAAATAAATTGCGGTGCAAGCTGCACAGCTTGTACATCGACAGTAAATGCAGTCACAACGTTTTTGGCAATGACTTCCTCCTTATCTTTTTCTTTCTCTCTTCTTGCCTTATTTGCTTGCTTTATTATAGGTTTCATTATCAACGTGGCCCAGTTTATGTGAAAAACAGAGATCACATTGATCCTTGCATGGCTGAAAGATATTAATATTTAATTTCTTCATTTCTGCCACAAAAACCTCTTTACTACTAAATCTTTCAACTTCTTTTTTGTAAATTTCATAAACTTCAGAGTATGATGTAAATAGTGGTTCCTGATATAATTTATTGGTAGAAGCTCTACAGTAATGGGATGGTACTTTACGAAGTTTTTCAAAAAAATCCCGGATTTCCTGACGTTTTTTTTTCGTTCGCAATTTTAACTTTTTCGGATATTTTTCAATGATATTCAGTATACCAGCATTACTATTTTTTACCCAGTTACTGACGCTCCACTCACCCAATCCTAAAGTTGAAAGAAAAAGTTTCTTACAGACTGCCAATAATTTTTCACCAATTTGTAAGTGATAAGAGAACGTTGCTTGCCTTCTTGATTTTTGTTTAGTAGTCTTCTGGTTTGTTTCAGATTTAGTAACCATCGCTGCAACATAAGTCTTACGTTGTTTCCAGTTCATTTCGCACCAAAAACGTTGAAACAGCTGCTGTCTATCTTCTTCGCCTATCAAATGACATTGTCTTTTACTTTTAGAGCTTTGGCATTTTTTTAATCACATCTTTTTCCCAACTATCTAGATTTGCGTTTAACTCTACTCTTTTCACTATCTTTTCTTTTTTATAACTTATGTATTTTTCTCCCTTCATCCGTAGCTGCTTAGTTTTGTTTACTTGTAATGTGTAACAGACTTTAAAGGGTCACACTTGGGTCTTTTGTTTTTTATTAGTCTTGCTAATGGTAAGTCGTCTGAAGATGTATCCCATTGCACATCAGTATCTAAAAATAATGTTTAATTATTGTTTTTATTGAAAAATATCAATTACAGTCGATTACCTGATGGTTTAAAACTAGACACTGAACCATTACATGGGTTTTCCTGTTCAGAACTATTATTACCGGACATTAGCGTTTCTTGGGGACTGTCGAATGGCTCTTCTGTTATTATTGTAATGTCTTCAATAACAACATTCGGGATCGGAGTGAGTTTAACGGGAAAAATTGAATCATTACAGGCGATCAGCGTCTCTTGAGTAGCGTCTAACGGTTTTTCTGTGATAATAACATTGGCGACCGGAGTAAGTTTAGTAAGTATAGCAATAATTGTCAGCCGAATAAATTTGATTTTCATCTTCAGATTCTATATCTGCCACTTGATTACTTGACGAACTACGTTCGGATAATTCTACTGTTGAGATTAAGGATTGAGTGTCATGTTGTTTGCTAGAGCGATTCTCTTTTGAATCAAAAGAATCTGACATTTTGGCATCAAGAATGCTAGTACCAGATTTATACACAACCGTTCCTTTTAGACCCAACTGCCGAATATGTTCACTTCTTGAAGACATTCTGTAATGTATGAAGTAATTTTAGCTAAAATAATTTCTTTCTATTTGATAAAAGAAAATAATTATTATTTCCTTACAACAAAAAAACACGTGTCTCAAAAATATCCCTATTTGGTAGGTAGTTATCCTTGTAAGATTGAAAACCATGTATCTCAAAATGTTTTAAAACAATGCAAGATAACATTGACATAAAATAATAAAATTAAATCAATAATTATACTGCGGTAAAAGTGGCTTTTTATTAATAAGATTATAATAAACTTATAACCAAAGCATGGTCAAAACCCGTTTTAATAACCATAACCTCAAAATGGTATTTTACAATGCTCATGTATAATATTAAATAAATCGTAAAGCTATTAAGGGAATGCGTGTAAAACAATCTAAATCACTTAACAGAGGATTACTTACGTTATTTAACATTAATTTTGTCAGTGAATACAAAAAAACACCATCAAAATGCAGCCTAACGTTGTTCATACGCAAACAAAATAAGATACGGGGTTTTGAGACCTAATTATTATACGAGGAATGTAAACTTAGCGTAGCGCAGGCGTTTTGATACCCTATCAAGTTACGAGGTATTGACATCGAGGAAATATGAATTCATGGTCACCATAAAACTCATATCTCAAGATCAGTAAATTTTGAGATACGAGGTTTTGGCATCTGAACGACGATATGTTCCGTCAAATTTAAATTTTAAAAATCACAATCTCTAATTAAACATATTGTGAAGTTGTACTGATATAAATGATACAGTTCCTAAACCATTAGAGAAGTATGCTGCATTTTCAAGAAAAATATTTACTTGCACTGAATTGTTAAATGTGAATGCTGAGCCATATAAATCTTTTGATTAGATAGAAACACACCAATAATGTGAAAATATCAGAGCTACAAAAGGTGTGAAATTGCTGGTATGTAGAACACTAAAAATACACTACGTCATTGAACAATCTTTTATTTTCCCATGTGAATTGCAACAGGGTGTTACTTCCCAACATATTATAGATGAGATAAGGAATTGTACAAGTGATGTACCTACTGTCACAACGTATCCTTTTATTGGAACGCAAAGATTTACATAATAATGTCAGAGGCGTGTCAGCATACATTACGCAACTAGACATCATCATCATGATGCTGTCAGTGTGAAGTTGTGGAATGAAGAAATAAAAGCTTTGGAAAGTGATTGCTCAATTTTATATTTTAAAGAGCAAGGAATAGATACCAAAGGATCACTCAATAATGATTTTTGTTTAATTATTATGACTTTATATCACTGCATGCAATTGCAAAAATTTGGAAACGATTAAATATGCATAGACGGCACTCATGGAACAAATTCATACAATTTTCATTTGTACACTTTATTAACTGTGGATGAATTTAGTTCAGGGTGTCTTGTTGCATCTTGATTTTCTAACAGAGTGGATGAAGTTACTTTTAAGTTATTTTTTGAACAGATTAAGTTGAAAGCAGGTATAATTGCAGTAAATATGTTTATGTCGGATGATGATCCTTCTTTTTATAACGCATGGTCAATTGTCATGTCTCTTGTACCTAACAAATTATTACCCACCTGGCATGTAGATCGCAACTGGCGTAAAAATTTGTCCAAAGTTAGTGGTGGGTCTGAAATCAAAGCGCGTGTGTATAAAACTATTAGAGTTCTTCTTCAAGAAACTTGCATTAAACAGTTTGAATTATATGTCCCTCAGCTTATGAATGAATTGTTTCCGATTCCTAATACTGCAGCATTCGCTCAGTACTTTCAAACATATTACTTAAAATGCGAAGAGTGGGCATATTGTTATTGGGTAGGATTAGTTATCAATACAAAAATGTATTTGGAGTCTCGTACATAAAATTTTGAAGCATATATATTTAGAGGGTAACAAATGTAAGAGGCTCGATAAATCCATTAATGCAGTTATGAGCTTCTGTCGTGATAGCATATATAAGCGCATAATAAAATTAGCTAAAAAAAAACATACTGACTATATAAATACAATCAGAAAAAGTCACAAAACCTGTTCTTGTATTAAAACAGAAATGATTGAAACGGGAAAAAGATTGTACTATGAATGCAATATCTGCTTACATGATTTTAGTTGTTCTTATGTGGATAACTTAATAAAAATAAGTATTATTAAACATATACATGCATGTGTTACACATACAAGAAGTATAACAAAAAAGTCTGGAAATATTTTGATTGATAATTCTACTGAAGTTAATGAAATTATAAATAATGACTAACGTTTTAAATCTTGGGTTCTTAAATATCACTTGGCCTAGCTATTAAAAAAAAATGTGAGCTAATTACTGGTTTATAGTCAAATGAGTTGTAAATAAATGAAGATGAAACTAATATGATCATGAAAAATTTAAACGTAGTTATCGATATTATTAATAAGAGTTGGTCTAAAAACTGTTGAAAACATTAATGTTCAGCAGAAGCTTAATAAGCAACTCAGACTTTTCAACCAAGAAAAGGAACTCACAAAATAACTCATTGAAAGCTCCCACTCCTATAGAAATACAGAATATTGAACAATGTTTATTAAATCCCACGAAAAGATTGTAAATATACATACTACTTTTGACCACTCTTACTCAAATACTTCTTAGCTTCAAATTATTAGTATAAATTAGTATAATATAGTATAAGTATAGATAATCCATGTAAATTTTGTAATTAATGTTTTCTTTTATTTTTCTAATACCTATTATAAATTATGTTTTATTTATGTATATCAGTTTTTAATTGTTTACTAAGTTTGTATTATAAGTCTTGCACAAATTCAATTGTATCATATTTGATAAACTCTACGATCACTTTAAATTAAATTATTTTATTGTCACTAAAAGCTGTGCACTTGCATGACTTAAGGACCTGTAATTAAATCATTCAGTTAGATACGTAATCAGCAAAACAAATAACTTGCTAAATAAAATAACATTTCAATTTTACAAGTATAAATTTATCTGAAAATAAAATCAGATTATTGGTTTAGTTTGACTTACAAAACAGCTAAAAATAACAAAAATATTAGTTTCATTAAGTATTATATAACACTATCTAGGTAGGTACTTAATTTGAAAGATTTATATTATGACTCAGAATTCACATTTAACAATTCAGTGCAAGCAAACATTTTCCTTGAAAATTTAGTATAACACTTCTTGAATGATTTTGGGAACTGTATCATTTAAATCAGTACAATTATAAAACTATCGCATGTGTACATAGAGATTTGTTCTTAAGGTAAACTGTTTGTTATGCTGTTTACATATAAAGGAGGGGGCACGTTTTAAATGTAAAATACCTTTCGGTCAGAATTTAACCAAAATTTGATATGTTCTAGAACTTGACCAATTGATCAAATGTCTTCATTGCCCGAAAGCTTAAAGCTCAACAGTTTTTGATATACAGGGTCTGCAATATCACTATTTGATACTTTCAATATATCATAAAATGGACATTTTTGCCAATATTAACGCAAAACTTAGTGGATTGTTATTTTTTTGTGCTACTGGTTACAACCTTTTGTTTAGTTTCATTATTTTTGTACATACACCTGATATACAGGGTGAGACCAAATATATGTATCTGAAAAGAATTATACGATGGTATTGTTTTCATATTTTGGTGATGGAAGTTAACACATACATATGTCCATTTAAATTATTATTGCAAGTTAAGTACCCTAGACGTCCGTTATACAGAGTGTTTCATTTATTTAATAGATTTAATTGAGTATTATTATACTTCCTAGTTAATTTTCTGATAACTTAATTGAAATGTCTATATTAAAATAAACTATTTGCTAACTGTATATACTTACCTCCATAATAGTCACGATGTGTTTATACTGATACTGGGTGTCCAAGTACAAAGGACCAAAGCGATATCTTAAACTTCATATAGGTACGGAAAAAACCGTTAACATAAAAAATTCCTTGCAATTGGATGTCGTTGCGAAATACAAAGCTTTTGGAGATTGACAGATAGAAAGGTTAGATGTGCTTCATTTATTATGCTCACTATTTTCTAATAAAGTTATATTTAGTACATACTTATTCGTTTAAACCAAAACCGTAATGTGGTATTGCGCTTTTTCTTCTGCTTTTATTCGTACAACTAGATTTTCTTCTGACTTTGCACTTTTCTTTCCATTTTTCATACTACAATTATTATGTTTTTTCTATTCCCAAACTTATAAAATAACAACAATATAGTAGGTGGCTATGAAACGTCAAAAATTAATCCACTAATTAAGTGATATTGTTGATGCTTAGTTGCAAATCTACTTTTTGAATTAAAATCGTTGAAGAGTTTATATGAAAAATGAATCGAATTCCATGTTTTGCTTGTGGAAATGCTTTAGTTACTATGGTTATGGTGAAAATAAGTGGTGAGGTAAATGCAAGAAAGCAGGAAATTGTGATTGCACCAGAGCGGGTCATAACAGAAGAAACTCGAATCTGCAATGTCTGTAATATTTCTATTGTAAGGGAAATTCAAGCAATAGACAATAATCCAAATTGTTTGCGATTAAATGTGCTACAAAGGTCAACTCACTTATGCTGCATTTGTAACGATGGGAATGATATACATAAAATATCCATGAAAGGTAGAATTAATATTTTTGTTGAGAGAAAATAGGTACGGCTGTAATATTCATTTGGATGAGAATGGTAATTTGTTTGAGTTTCTGCTCCCTGGGTTACGATATGTAAATCGGCCATTATTAGCAGGTAATGAGATTTATATTTTTTTACAAGCATTACGTAAGGAAATTAAGAAAAAAAGCTACCACACAGCTTACGAAGACGAAAATAATTTCACAGATTCTCAATTTAAAGCAGTTTCTCCTATAACCAAAGATCAATTTAATAATCTTTTCAATTTTTGTGGCCCCGTTAGAATAGGAAATTCTTTGAGATATGTAAGTAAAAAAGATCTCTTAGCATTCCTGTGCAAGTTACGACAAGGTCTTAGTGATAGTTTTTTAGCGGTTATTTTTAATTATTCCACAAGACAACCAGCCAGTTTAGCTATATCTCTAGTTAGACAATCTCTTTCTGCAAGATTTGTACCACAAACTATTGAATTTACTGCTACAACAAAAGACAGCTACATCGAAAATCATGTAACTCCTTTTGCAAATCGTCTATATAATCAAAACCTGGATCGGCCTCAAGTTTAGTGTATAATGACAGTACTTATCTAGAAATAGAGAAAAGTTCTTGTTTTAAAGTGTTGCGACAGTCCTACTGTACTTATAAGGGTAAACATCTTATCAAGCCATCTCTGCTTGTTGCCCCGAGCGGATTTATTCTAGACATTCAAGGGCCATATTTCTCAAATTCTGAAAACAACGATACTAACATACTTATAAGTGAATGTAATTGAGATGTGAATGGAATGCGTGAATGGTTTAATGAAGGAGATATTTTCATTCTCGACCGCGGGTACTTGGATGCTATTCCAGCTTTAAATAGTATAGGTATTAATTTTAAAATGCCAGCCTTTTTGCCCAGAGGTCAGCTACAGTTATCCACAGAAGAGGCTAATGATAGTCGTCTCGTTACGAAAACCAGGTGGATCGTAGAAGTACGCAATGGGCACTTAAAATCAATTTTTAAATTTTTAGCTTTAAGATAAAAACACCCAAAATTTAAATCATATACTAAATGCAACTAATGTGGAGGTGATAGACATTTAACGTTTGATTATGCAACTTTTTGATTTCTATGACAATGGTTATATCAAGACCAAAAATTATTTACTGTTTTCTGCCTCATCAGTTCAGTTAACTGATATCTTATTAAGCTTAGATATTTTTAATATTTTAAAATACGTTCATTAACGTTTCTACATAAACATTATTATTTCCAATGACTCTACAAAGTGGTAGTGATGATGGAGGTAGACCTGCGAAACCGGTTTGTCGATGGTGTGAACAGTGAAGACACTAGTATCTTAAAGAATTTTCCTTTCTTAGTTTTGCAAAATAAAGATGAACTTCGACAAGCGCCTTCTTTATCAAAAGAATCTACTGAAAACTTTATTAGAAAATAGTGAGCATAATAAATGAAGCACATCTAACCTTTCTATCTGTCAATCTCCAAAAGCTTTGTATTTCGCAACGACATCCAATTGCAAGGAATTTTTTATGTTAACGGTTTTTTCCGTACCTATATGAAGTTTAAGATATCGCTTTGGTCCTTTGTACTTGGACACCCAGTATCAGTATAAACACATCGTGACTATTATGGAGCTAAGTATATACAGTTAGCAAATAGTTTATTTTAATATAGACATTTCAATTAAGTTATCAGAAAATTAACTAGGAAGTATAATAATACTCAATTAAATCTATTAAAGAAATGAAACACTCCGTATAACGGACGTCTAGGGTACTTAACTTGCAATAATAATTTAAATGGACATATGTATGTGTTAACTTCCATTCACCAAAATATGAAAACAATACCACCGTATAATTCTTTTCAGATACATATATTTGGTCTCACCTTGTATATCAGGTGTATGTACAAAAATAATGAAAGTAAAGAAAAGGTTGTAACCAGTAGCACAAAAAAATAACATTCTACTAAGTTTTGCGTTAATATTGGCAAAAATGTCCATTTTATGATATATTCAAAGTATCAAATAGTGATATTGCAGACCCTGTATATCAAAAACTGTTGAGCTTTAAGCTTTCGGGCAATGAAGACATTTGATCAATTGATCAAGTTCTAGAACATATCCAAATTTGGTTAAATTCTGACCGAAAGGTATTTTACATTTAAAACGTGCTCCCTCCTTTGTTCCAATTGCCCATTTTTGTAGATATGTTTAATGAAAGGTTAAGTGTTTGTTTAAAAAAAAATTGATTGAGCATAAGTATGTAACATTTTGCGTCTGCGCATTGTGGTGCCAACGAAGAAGTAAGTGTTCTGTGCTGCGGCGGACTTACGTGTATTTAACAGTGTCACGTTTATTCTGCGACAGTGTAACGGCTAGGGTTGCCAACTTTCGCTTATTGAAATAAAGGACACATTTTTTTGGGTGCCACTGTACCAATCATAAAAACATCCATTTTGTGCTCCCGAATCCCCTTTTTGGGTATTTACCTTAGAATATAAAATACCATGAAGGAACGTTGGGCTATATACCGTATTTAAAAATTGCGACGGAATTCGCCATATTGAACACCCAAGTATGACTCATTCTTGGTGGTTTGAACGAATAAAGTGGTGTTTATAAAAGTGTTTTGAATATTTTGAACTGTTTTCAAGTACCCTGTATAATAATTACTGGTAATAATCAAGTGTTATAATAGCGTTGTATACATTAAGTAGTGTTGTACAATAAAATATTCAGTTTAGGTTATGGTTTTAATTCATAGGCGCAACGATCATGTACTGCAAGATTTAACTTTAGAAATGTCATAATTTATATTTTTAATTTTATTGTATCAGGAAGTGCAAATATTTTTTCAAATAAATGTATGACTAGTTATACCGTAGCTTAATAATATATTCTAAATATTAAATAAAAATATGTATATATCCATTATTACGTATTATTAACCGGAAACTTGTTTTCCGGCATATGCAACACCCATCCCGGACGCACATATACATGACAAAAACTCCTTCCTGATATTGTATATTCTAAGGTATTTATTAAATATTCGTTATAAATCAATATAAATAATTTCTACCAATATGAGATCAGACGAATCTGTTTTAATAAGTTTACGTAAAAAAAACCCAGAAACTAACAAATTACTAACATAGTAACTAAAAAATTTAAACACTAAGCTAAAAAATCCTAGACTGGAACAAAAAACGTGACCAAAATTTGCATACAGTTACTTTTTTAAATTTGTATTTATTTTGTTTTTTGGGATTACGAAATAAACCCCATTGTTTTTAATTGATTCATAAAATTTCAAACAGTTATCGTTTATGTTAAAAAAAATATACAGTGGGGAAAAAGTCTGGAACACCTGGAATATCTCGCAAAATACGTTTTTTCTCGAAAAAACGCTCGAAGGGGTCAAAAGGTATTTTAAATTTGTCGTCTTTTGACATACTTTAATTCTACGTACAGTAACGTACGTTGAAGAGGCCCCTATTTTTTTGAATATTGTAGTACAAAAATGTTACATAAACAAAGTTTCGAGAAAAATACAAATCAAGTTTTAATTGTGAAGATTGATTTATTTATATATAAAATGAAACAAAACAAATACATTAATTAATAAGGTGTTCAAACTGTTGGCAGACATGAAAGTGTCTCCCGGTTCAAAATAATATGCTTCCACGATATTTACCTTGACTTTTGCACAATTAACGAGATATATATGTATATATATATATATATATATATATATATATATATATATATATATATATATATTGAGATGGTTAGAAGTAAGCATAAAATCGGGGATAGAGTTGTCAAGCTTATATTCTTTATGGTGTGCAAATTTAATTAGATTTGAGAATGTATACAGTTCATTTTAATAAGAAAATTAGTAGACGAGAGGGAAAATATGGTTTTGATTTAACAAAACAGGCTTTGTGGGATGTGTACGAGTTTGTTTTATTCATAAAAGCAATTAAGCTATACCAGCAGTGCGTGAGGAAGGTCAAAACGGTTGATATTTGTGGGTACGATTAGTTTCGGTGAACATATTTCAGTAATTTTACAGTTTAATCAATATATTTGAGCAGTTTAAACGCTTTACAGGTATTAATCACATGGAGTAGGTTAATTCTAAAATGTAGAGCATGTATAGATATAGGTACAATGCAGGAACTATATAAACTTTAAATAAGGGTTATGGTGCGAACACTGTATATTTATATTTCACAGACAAAGTGTATAAAAAGTGCAGGAGAAGTGGTAGTGATGTAGAAGCATTGATAAGAACATGAACAGCATTTCTACAATGTGATATTGAATATAAAATTACATTTTGTGTACAAAATTTACATAAATGTGTTAAACAATATGGATTTCTGAAATGACAAAGTTATGAGCTATGGACTAAAAGTAAAAGTAAAGACAGTTATAAGAACATGATAAATTAACATTTTAAGTGATTTAGACGTTTTAAAACTAAGTTACAAGTAAAAATACATTAAGTTAGGTTAAGTACTATATCTAAGAATTTTGCAAAATTTTTAGTGTTTTTAGGATAAGTTAAGTTTAGAATAAAATATAATAGCACATATTAGTAGGTTTCCCTCGTTTTCATTAAGAAATTTACAATATACAAGTAATATGAACATAAAATTTAAAAAAGTTGGGTTAACTACCTAAAATTTGAATATGAAAATGGAATTTCTGTTAAAATTAAGTTAAATTATTTGAAATAATTGTATTCTGATATAGTTTTTCATGTAGATTTTGAATATGTATTTAGTTTAGGTGTAGAATATAGATTTTGTTAGATATAGGTAAGTTTAGATTTTGAATTGTCAAAATGCAAAGTTTCGTAGGGCTTGTGGGGTGTCTTTTTATTCGAAATCTTGCCCTGATTCCAAATCTGTATTCAAAAAGCAAATCCGACTTGTTATAAAAAAGTTATAGCATAATTTGTACTTTAGTCAAGTTAACAGTTTTGTTTAGACCAATCAGATTCTTGGATTATTTGTATGAAATGTAGAAAAAAAGTTGACAATTTGGTATCCAAGTGAAAAGTATAAAAGGAATTGCTTCTGATTTCTCGCTCTCTGTGTTTTCTGTTTTTTGTGACTAATAACTCATAGTGTTAATAGTGTTGGTGTTTAACGAGTAAGTTACAAGTTTCGTTTACATTTTCGGTTTTTGAAACGCGATCAACGTAGAATCGAGATCTCAGAAACAATTGTTTTAGCCTATAACGAAATTAAAAAAATTAGGTTACCGATTATAAGTATCGATTATAATATAATTGTTTCAATTTGAATTCGTGTTCAAATATCGGTTGAGGTGTTTTTTTTATGTGAATAAATTCATGCAATTATTTTGGATTTGATGTTTATTTTTCTTGCAAGTGACGCATAGTAGTGAATAAACTGAATTCCATAACGGTATTTAAAATAAAAGTGTGATCAATTAAAAATTATATGAAAATAAAATATAATTTTAAATCCGAAAAATTTTGTAAATATTTAAACCAACATCTAAACATACAATTTAGAATAAAGTGCTTATCGAAAAATATTTGAGCAATATTACGTTAAATCATATTTACCACGAGGAAGAGTCGTTCAGCAGTAATTTGGATTTGGATAAAGTATGGAAAATTAAGCAGAACCATTGTGAACAGCAAAGCAGTGTCATCATCATATTCGAAGAAGTCTATGTCCAATATTTTAATATGGAATCAGTTTAATGAAAACGTCGTTTGGAAAATGCAGCAACACATGTGAGTGAAATTTTACTATCATAACCCATTATTACATTGATTTTTTTTTTTTTGATGTCCTGTATTTTTGTTTTATTGATTATGTATAAATGTTTGTGCGACAATATGTTATAAATATCTGTAAAGTGAATGAATCGGTGTATTTATCAACATTATCATTTTATTTTGAACAAAACAAAGTTGTACTCACATTTTGAAGATCATTTATTGAAATTTTTGACAGGGTGCATTTAATTAAGTCAGTTAGAACGCAACGCATGCGTTATTGTGCAGGGTCAACTAAAGTTTGTTTCACACAGAAACCATTTAGTATAAATTACAATTTATTGGACGTAAACATGTGCATGTGTATAATAACATTTTCATATTTACCCGTTTACTATATAAATGCAGTTATAACAATTTAATTGATTTAGAAGTTTAAATGTTATTAATGATTTTAAGTTGCCAACAATTAAACTTTAAATACAAATTGAACCCTATCCCCATTTAAGATACTGAGCTAGTCCGGAAATAAAATTAAATATTTTAAAAACCAATAGTAATAATTAAATATTTTTTTCACATTTTAGTCCTCACATGTTCGCCAATTTAAAACACTAAATAATTAAACAGTACTATATATATATATATATATATATATATATATATATATATATATATATATATATATATATATATAAGGTGTCCGCGGAGTGCGACAACGGAGATCTTCTTACACAATAAGGATAGAAGTTTAAATACAAGTTTTTCAGTAATCAAATCCACATTTAAAGAAAATATTTTTGTTTATACAGGGTATCTCATTGAACTGGAGAGCATGCAACTTCATTTTTTTAAATAGGACACCCTGTATTTTATTAGATTTTTTGATATTTCTATAAATTCTGAATCGGTTTTATTAATATCTATTATCATCTAAAATTAATAGTTTTTGAGATATTTAATGTTCTTTAAAAAAAATCGCGATGTTCAGGTATCGTTGGCAAAGGGCATACTTTTTTTACTTGAAGGAAAATATTTTGCAAGTTACTAGTGCATAAACACACTTACTTTGTGTTCTTTTAAAATTTTAAATTTTAAAATATTATACAGGGTGTTGCCAAAACTCGACCTCTAAATTTTGATGGTTCTGGACGTTTTCGAGGTCCCCGAGACCTAAAAAAGCATTTTTGAAAAAATTTCCGCGCGCGAGCGTGTGTGTGTGTGTGTGAGTGTGAGTGTGAGTGTGGGTGTGGGTGTGGGTGTGGGTGTGGGTGTGGGTGTGGGTGTGGGTGTGGGTGTGGGTGTGGGTGTGGGTGTGAGTGTGAGTGTGAGTGTGAGTGTGAGTGTGAGTGTGAGTGTGAGTGTGAGTGTGAGTGTGAGTGTGAGTGTGAGTGTGAGTGTGAGTGTGAGTGTGAGTGTGAGTGTGAGGTGTGAGTGTGAGGTGTGAGGTGTGAGTGTGAGTGTGAGGTGAGTGTGAGTGTGAGGGGTGGAGTGGAGGTGTGAGGTGTGAGTGTGAGTGTGAGTGTGAGTGTGAGTGTGAGTGTGAGTGTGAGTGTGAGTGTGAGTGTGAGTGTGAGTGTGAGGTGAGGTGAGTGGTGTGAGTGTGAGTGTGAGTGTGAGTGTGAGTGTGAGGTGGAGTGTGGAGTGTGAGTGTGAGTGTGAGTGTGGGAGTGTGAGTGAGTGTGAGTGTGAGTGTGAGTGAGGTGTGAGTGTGAGTGTGAGGTGTGAGTGTGAGTGTGAGGTGAGTGTGAGGTGTGAGTGGAGTGTGAGGTGGTGTGAGTGTGAGTGTGAGGTGGAGTGTGAGTGTGAGGTGAGTGTGAGTGTGAGTGTGGGTGGAGTGTGAGGAGTGTGAGTGTGAGTGTGAGGTGAGGTGTGAGTGTGAGTGTGAGGTGTGAGTGTGAGGTGTGAGTGGGTGAGTGTGAGGTGTGAGTGAGTGTGAGGGTGTGAGTGTGAGTGTGAGTGTGAGTGTGAGTGGTGTGAGTGTGAGTGTGAGTGTGAGTGTGAGGTGTGGAGTGTGAGTGTGAGGTGTGGTGGAGTGTGAGTGTGAGTGTGAGTGTGAGGTGAGTGTGAGTGTGAGTGTGAGTGTGAGGTGTGAGTGTGGTGAGGTCAAAAGTTATTTTAAATTTGTGGTCTTTTGAAATACTTTAATTCTACGTACAGTAACGTACGTTGAAGAGGCCCCTATTTTTTGAATATTGTAGTACAAAATGTTACATAAACAAAGTTTCGAGAAAATACAAATCAAGTTTTAATTGTGAAGATTGATTTATTTATATATAAAATGAAACAAAACAAATACATTAATTAATAAGGTGTTCAAACTGTTGGCAGACATGAAAGTGTGTCCCGGTTCAAAATAATATGCTTCCACGATATTTACCTTGACTTTTGCACAATTAACGAGATATATATGTATATATATATATATATATATATATATATATATATATATATATATATAATGATATAATATGAGTGGTTAGAAGAGCATAAAATCGGGGATAGAGTTGTCAAGCTTATATTCTTTATGGTGTGCAAATTTAATTAGATTTGAGAATGTATACAGTTCATTTTAATAAGAAAATTAGTAGACGAGAGGGAAAATATGGTTTTGATTTAACAAAACAGGCTTTGTGGGATGTGCACGAGTTTGTTTTATTCATAAAAGCAATTAAGCTATACCAGCAGTGTGTGAGGAAGGTCAAAACGGTTGATATTTGTGGGTACGATTAGTTTAGGTGAACATATTTCAGTAATTTTACAGTTTAATCAATATATTTGAGCAGTTTAAACGCCTTACAGGTATTAATCACATGGAGTAGGTTAATTCTAAAATGTAGAGCATGTATAGATATAGGTACAGTGCAGGAACTATATAAACTTTAAATAAGGGTTATGGTGCGAACACTGTATATTTATATTTCACAGACAAAGTGTATAAAAAGTGCAGGAGAAGTGGTAGTGATGTAGAAACATTGATAAGAACATGAACAACATTTCTACAATGTGATATTTAATATAAAATTACATTTTGTATACAAAATTTACATAAATGTGTTAAACAATATGGATTTATGAAATGACAATGTTATGAACTATGGACTAAAAGTAAAAGTAAAGACAGTTATAAGAACATGATAAATTAACATTTTAAGTGATTTAGACGTTTTAAAACTAAGTTACAAGTAAAAATACATTAAGTTAGGTTAAGTACTATATCTAAGAATTTTGCAAAATTTTAGTGTTTTTAGGATAAGTTAAGTTTAGAATAAAATATAATAGCACATATTAGTAGGTTTCCCTCGTTTTCATTAAGAAATTTACAATATACAAGTAATATGAACATAAAATTTAAATAGTAGAATCGAGATCTCAGAAACAATTGTTTTAGCCTATAACGAAATTAAAAAAATTAGGTTACCGATTATAAGTATCGATTATAATATAATTGTTTCAATTTGAATTCGTGTTCAAATATCGGTTGAGGTGTTTTTTTTTATGTGAATAAATTCATGCAATTATTTTGGATTTGATGTTTATTTTTCTTGCAAGTGACGCATAGTAGTGAATAAACTGAATTCCATAACGGTATTTAAAATAAAAGTGTGATCAATTAAAAATTATATGAAAATAAAATATAATTTTAAATCCGAAAAAATTTGTAAATATTTAAACCAACATCTAAACATACAATTTAAAATAAAGTGCTTATCGAAAAATATTTGAGCAATATTACGTTAAATCATATTTACCACGAGGAAGAGTCGTTCAGCAGTAATTTGGATTTGGATAAAGTATGGAAAATTAAACAGAACCATTGTGAACAGCAACGCAGTGTCATCATCATATTCGAAGAAGTCTATGTCCAATATTTTAATATGGAATCAGCTTAATGAAAACATCGTTTGGAAAATGCAGCAACACATGTGAGTGAAATTTTACTATCATAACCCATTATTGCATTGATTTTTTTTTTATGTCCTGTATTTTTGTTTTATTGATTATGTATAAATGTTTGTGCGACAATATGTTATAAATATCTGTAAAGTGAATGAATCGGTGTATTTATCAACATTATCATTTTATTTTGAACAAAACAAAGTTGTACTCACATTTTGAAGATCATTTATTGAAATTTTTGACAGGCTGCATTTAATTAAGTCAGTTAGAACGCAACGCATGCGTTATTGTGCAGGGTCAACTAAAGTTTGTTTCACACAGAAACCATTTAGTATAAATTACAATTTATTGGACGTAAACATGTGCATGTGTATAATAACATTTTCATATTTACCCGTTTACTATATAAATGCAGTTATAACAATTTAATTGATTTAGAAGTTTAAATGTTATTAATGATTTTAAGTTGCCAACAATTAAACTTTAAATACAAATTGAACCCTATCCCCATTTGAGATACTGAGCTAGTCCGGAAATAAAATTAAATATTTTAAAAACCAATAGTAATAATTAAATATTTTTTTCACATTTTAGTCCTCACATGTTCGCCAATTTAAAACACTAAATAATTAAACAGTACTATATATATATATATATATATATATATATATATATATATATATATATATATATATATATATAAGGTGTCCGCAGAGTGCGACAACGGAGATCTTCTTACACAATAAGGATAGAAGTTTAAATACAAGTTTTTCAGTAATCAAATCCACATTTAAAGAAAATATTTTTGTTTATACAGGGTATCTCATTGAACTGGAGAGCATGCAACTTCATTTTTTTAAATAGGACACCCTGTATTTTATTAGATTTTCTGATATTTCTATAAATTCTGAATCGGTTTTATTAATATCTATTATCATCTAAAATTAATAGTTTTTGAGATATTTAATGTTCTTTAAAAAAAATCGCGATGTTCAGGTATCGTTGGCAAAGGGCATACTTTTTTTACTTGAAGGAAAATATTTTGCAAGTTACTAGTGCATAAACACACTTACTTTGTGTTCTTATAAAAACTTTAAAATATTATACAGGGTGTTGCCAAAACTCGACCTCTAAATTTTGATAGTTCTGGACGTTTTCGAGGTCCCCGAGACCTAAAAAAGCATTTTTGAAAAAATTTCCGCGCGCGAGCGTATGTGTATGTGTGTGTGTGTGTGTGTGTGTGTTGTGTGTGTGTGGTGTGTGTGTGTGTGTGTGTGTGTGTGTGTGTGTATGTGTGTGTGTGTGTGTGTGGATGGGTGGGTGTGTGCGGGCGTGCGTGCGTGTGTGTGACTGTATGTAAACACCATAGCGCTCGTACGCTTTGAGCTAGACAATTCTGAATGGTGGCCTTATTTCACAATCGTAGATGTCTATCGAATTTTGGGATAGATCTGGGGACCGGTAGTGGCACTTTACCTTAATACATTTGTGTCATGCTTCAAATAATCTACTCCAAAATATCAACCTATTTGTTTCAAATTTGGCAGAGATAAGTTATATTAGGTGACGCATCTAAATATAACGTTTCATCAAAATATATGTACCGGAAGTGGCACTTTACCTTAATAGTTTTGTGTCACACTTCAAATAAACTACTCTAAAATATGGACGTATCTATTTCGAATTTGGCACGGGTAAGTTATATTAGGTGTCACCTTTAAATATGATGTTTGAACAAAACTAGTGTACTGGAAGTGGTACTTTACCTTAACCGATTGTGTCACGCAAACAGATCTTATGAAATATTCTATTGGTTTTAACGATCGCTTATGCGATTGAGCACAGACGTCTTGATTTTCATTTTCCCTTATTTAAAAGTGTTTTAACAGACACCTATTTTTATTTCACTCTATAATTGCGTTAATACATCAGAAAGTCTAGGTAACCACGGTTCCGATTTTTTAAAATACACACCTCAATTTCAAAAATTTATGTTAGTTGGCCATGGTTGTCATGGAAACATTAATGAACAAATGTTTTTTTGACACTGACAGTTTAAAAATTTAATTTAAACTATGCATATTTAAATACTAAAATGAATTTTTCAAAAGAAGAATTGATGCAAATGATGTATTGTATTGGCGCATCCGACGGAAATTGTTTATTAGCGAGTAGAATTTACGCTCAAAAATGTCAAAATACAGAAAGACATCCAAATCGCTTGGCATTTGAAAGGCTCAAGGAGAGGTTTAAAAGGAATGGAAACATCAATTATGAATCAAATGGCGAACGATCAACCATTGCATCAAACGAGGAAACTCAGTTACATGTCATGCAAGCCGTCGTGGAAAATCTGCAAGCTTCTTGCAGGAAAATCGCATTGAACAACAATATCGGAAAATCAACGATAAATAAAATAATTCGTAAGCAAAAGTTTCATCCATACCACATTCAAGTAGTACAAGAATTAGCGGATCAGTATTTTATAAATAGGAGAAATTTTTTCCTTTGGGCATTAAATAAAATAGAGGAACTTCTTTGATTACGTATTGTTTACTGACGAAGCTACCTTCCACAAAAATGGATTTGTAAATCGTCATAATTTCTATTATTATAGTGATACAAATCCAAGATATGTAATGCCATTAGACCATCAACATAGATGGACATTTAACGTATGGGCCGGTATTATTGGAACAAGAATTTTGGGACCCTATTTGTTTGATCAAACAGTTAATGAAGAAACCTTTTTAAATTTTTTGAAAAACGATTTACAAGATTACCTTGATAATTTACCGCTTCTCTGGATTCAATTGGATGAAGCTCCTGTCAATTTTAGTGGTATTGTACGTAACCATCTAAATTTGCAATTTCCAAATAAATGTATTGGCAGGAAATGGCCAATTTCTTGGCCATCTAGATCCTCGGACCTTGCAAAACATAATTTTTTTGTGCGGATTTGTAAAAAATCAAGTTTACCAAATACTTCCCACAACAAAGGAAAACATGAAAGAAAGAATAAGAACTGTTTTTCAAGGCATAAATAGAGAAGTGCTTCAAAAAGTAAGCAATTCTTTTGTTGAAAGAATTCGTTTGAGTGAGGAACGTCAGGGCAGACACATAGAACAATATTTTTAGTTATTTTATGATATTTTATGATTTTTAGTTATATTGTTTTAAAAATATTTAACTTAAATCGTTTTTTGCATCTTTTGTTTACTTATTATTAGTAGTATTACATAGAGTTAACGAAGTTTTACGCCAATAAAATTTTTTTTCACATTTTTAATATTGTTTAAATTGAATTTTTAAACTGTCATTGTCAAACTAACATTTGTTTATTAATCTTTCCATGACAACCATGGCCAACTAATATAAATTTTTGAAATTGAGGTATGTATTTTAAAAAATAGATTTTAAAAACTAAAATAACTCAATAACTATGAAAGATAGGTATAGAGCATGTTTTATAAAAAAGTTAGCTTATTACTTAATAAACATTTTCCCGTCAAAAACATAAGTCATTCCATTAAAAAAATTGAGATTTTGTGTTTTGAAGATTATGATTTTGTGAATAGTTTTGGCAACACCTTGTATAATATTTTCAAATTTTTATAGGAACACAAAGTAAGTGTGTCTATGCACTAGTAACCTAAAAAATATTTTCCTTTAATGATATCAAATAAAAAAAGTATGCCCTTTTAAAAACATTAAATATCTCAAAAACTATTAATTTTAGATGATAATGGACCTTAATCAAACCGATTCAGAATTTATAGAAAAATCAGAACATGTAATAAAATACAGGGTGTCCTATTTAAAAAAATGATGTCGCATGCTCTCCAGTTCATGAGACACCCTGTATAAACGAAAATATTTTCTTTAAATGCGGATTTGATTACTTAAAAACATTTGTATTTAAACTTTTTTCTATCCCTATTGTGTAAGGATATATCCTCCGTTTTCGCATTCCGCGGACACCCTGTATATACAGGGTCCGGCAACAAGAGCGCCTTCTTCTATATCTTCCGTTTCATATAAGCTAGATTAATAAAATTTGGGATATGGTTATAGTTTAGTTGTGTGCATATTTTAAAATTATTCACGTGCATACAGGTTGTTTATTTAAATATGACCAAACTATAACAAAAAAAATTTAAGTGGAACACCCTGTATATTATAACTTTTTTGAATTCTACACATTGTTCCTAAGAAATTCGCAATATATTTCCGTATCCCTAAATACAGCCGTTTTTGAGCTATGTCGATTTTTATAAAAAAAATTGAAATTCCAGAGATAGCTTTGAACATGTACCTCCTTAACCGTTGAAAAAAAAAAGTTATCTAATTTATATCAGAACAAGTACACAGATAGAGCTTTCTTATAATGCAAAGTAAATGTCATAATTGTATACAGGGTGTTTACAATTGACTTGCCAATCAGACATTATTCCAACTAGTGAAAGTTTACTTTTTCAAATAGAACATCCTGTATATTATTCCGTTTTTGGTTTCTACATATTAACCCATATCAATTCGATATATAATTCTCTATCCCTAAATATAGCCGTTTCGGAATTATTTTCAATTTTTGAAAATGTATAAGATTATTGGAGGTGAGGTGTGAGTGTGAGGTGAGTGTGAGTGAGGTGGTGAGTGTGAGGTGAGTGTGAGTGTGAGTGTGAGTGTGAGTGTGAGGTGGGGGTGGAGTGTGAGGTGTGAGTGTGAGGTGTGAGGTGGGTGAGTGTGGGGTGTGAGTGTGAGGTGGTGGGTGGAGTGTGAGTGTGAGTGTGAGTGTGAGGTGAGTGTGAGGTGTGAGTGTGAGGTGTGAGTGTGAGTGTGAGTGAGGTGAGGTGTGAGTGTGAGTGTGAGGTGTGAGTGTGGTGAGTGTGAGTGTGAGGAGTGTGAGTGTGAGTGTGAGTGTGAGGTGGAGTGAGTGTGAGGGAGTGTGAGTGTGAGTGTGAGGAGTGTGGTGTGAGTGTGAGTGTGAGTGTGGGGTGAGTGTGAGGTGGTGGAGGGTGTGAGTGTGAGTGTGAGTGTGAGTGTGAGTGTGAGTGGTGTGAGTGTGAGTGTGGGGTGTGTGTGGTGTGGTGTGTGTGGTGTGTGTGGTGTGTGAGTGTGTGTGTGAGTGTGTGTGTGTGTGTGTGTGTGTGTGTGTGTGTGTGTGTGTGTGTGTGTGTGTGTGTGTGTGTGTGTGTGTGTGTGTGTGTGTGTGTGTGTGTGTGTGTGTGTGTGTGTGTGTGTGTGTGTGTGTGTGTGTGTGTGTGTGTGTGTGTGTGTGTGTGTGTGTGTGTGTGTGTGTGTGTGTGTGTGTGTGTGTGTGTGTGTGTGTGTGTGTGTGTGTGTGTGTGTGTGTGTGTGTGTGTGTGTGTGTGTGTGTGTGTGTGTGTGTGTGTGTGTGTGTGTGTGTGTGTGTGTGTGTGTGTGTGTGTGTGTGTGTGTGTGTGTGTGTGTGTGTGTGTGTGTGTGTGTGTGTGTGTGTGTGTGTGTGTGTGTGTGTGTGTGTGTGTGTGTGTGTGTGTGTGTGTGTGTGTGTGTGTGTGTGTGTGTGTGTGTGTGTGTGTGTGTGTGTGTGTGTGTGTGTGTGTGTGTGTGTGTGTGTGTGTGTGTGTGTGTGTGTGTGTGTGTGTGTGGGTGGTGTGTGGGGTGCGTGTGTGTGTGACTGTAAAACACCATAGCGTCGTACGTTTATAGACAATTCTGAATGGTGGCCTTATTTCACAATCGTAGATGTCTATCAATTTTGGGATAGATCTGGGACCGTAGTGGCACTTTACCTTAATACATTTGTGTCATGCTTCAAATAATCTACTCCAAAATATCAACCTATTTGTTTCAAATTTGGCAGAGATAAGTTATATTAGGTGACGCATCTAAATATAACGTTTCATCAAAATATATGTACCGGAAGTGGCACTTTACCTTAATAGTTTTGTGTCACACTTCAAATAAACTACTCTAAAATATGGACGTATCTATTTCGAATTTGGCACGGGTAAGTTATATTAGGTGTCACCTTTAAATATGATGTTTGAACAAAACTAGTGTACTGGAAGTGGTACTTTACCTTAACCGATTGTGTCACGCAAACAGATCTTATGAAATATTCTATTGGTTTTAACGATCGCTTATGCGATTGAGCACAGACGTCTTGATTTTCATTTTCCCTTATTTAAAAGTGCTTTAACAGACACCTATTTTTATTTCACTCTATAATTGCGTTAATACATCAGAAAGTCTAGGTAACCACGGTTCCGATTTTTTAAAATACACACCTCAATTTCAAAAATTTATGTTAGTTGGCCATGGTTGTCATGGAAACATTAATGAACAAATGTTTTTTTGACACTGACAGTTTAAAAATTTAATTTAAACTATGCATATTTAAATACTAAAATGAATTTTTCAAAAGAAGAATTGATGCAAATGATGTATTGTATTGGCG
Organism: Vesta saturnalis; assembly: GCA_036346205.1. Taxonomy (NCBI): domain Eukaryota; kingdom Metazoa; phylum Arthropoda; class Insecta; order Coleoptera; family Lampyridae; genus Vesta; species Vesta saturnalis. Next base: position 366,338 of record JARFJB010001703.1, read on the forward strand.
CATCCGACGGAAATTGTTTATTAGCGAGTAGAATTTACGCTCAAAAATGTCAAAATACAGAAAGACATCCAAATCGCTTGGCATTTGAAAGGCTCAAGGAGAGGTTTAAAAGGAATGGAAACATCAATTATGAATCAAATGGCGAACGATCAACCATTGCATCAAACGAGGAAACTCAGTTACATGTCATGCAAGCCGTCGTGGAAAATCTGCAAGCTTCTTGCAGGCAAATCGCATTGAACAACAATATCGGAAAATCAACGATAAATAAAATAATTCGTAAGCAAAAGTTTCATCCATACCACATTCAAGTAGTACAAGAATTAGCGGATCAGTATTTTATAAATAGGAGAAATTTTTTCCTTTGGGCATTAAATAAAATAGAGGAACTTCTTTGATTACGTGTTGTTTACTGACGAAGCTACCTTCCACAAAAATGGATTTGTAAATCGTCATAATTTCTATTATTATAGTGATACAAATCCAAGATATGTAATGCCATTAGACCATCAACATAGATGGACATTTAACGTATGGGCCGGTATTATTGGAACAAGAATTTTGGGACCCTATTTGTTTGATCAAACAGTTAATGAAGAAACCTTTTTAAATTTTTTGAAAAACGATTTACAAGATTACCTTGATAATTTACCGCTTCTCTGGATTCAATTGGATGAAGCGCCTGTCAATTTTAGTGGTATTGTGCGTAACCATCTAAATTTGCAAATAAATGTATTGGCAGGAAATGGCCAATTTCTTGGCCATCTAGATCCTCGGACCTTGCAAAACATGATTTTTTTGTGCGGATTTGTAAAAAATCAAGTTTACCAAATACTTCCCACAACAAAGGAAAACATGAAAGAAAGAATAAGAACTGTTTTTCAAGGCATAAATAGAGAAGTGCTTCAAAAAGTAAGCAATTCTTTTGTTGAAAGAATTCGTTTGAGTGAGGAACGTCAGGGCAGACACATAGAACAATATTTTTAGTTATTTTATGATATTTTATGATTTTTAGTTATATTGTTTTAAAAATATTTAACTTAAATCGTTTTTTGCATCTTTTGTTTACTTATTATTAGTAGTATTACATAGAGTTAACGAAGTTTTACGCCAATAAAATTTTTTTTCACATTTTTAATATTGTTTAAATTGAATTTTTAAACTGTCATTGTCAAACTAACATTTGTTTATTAATCTTTCCATGACAACCATGGCCAACTAATATAAATTTTTGAAATTGAGGTATGTACTTTAAAAAATAGATTTTAAAAACTAAAATAACTCAATAACTATGAAAGATAGGTATAGAGCATGTTTCATAAAAAACTTAGCTTATTACTTAATCAACATTTTCCCGTCAAAAACATAAGTCATTCCATTAAAAAAATTGAGATTTTGTGTTTTGAAGATTATGATTTTGTGAATAGTTTTGGCAACACCTTGTATAATATTTTAAAATTTTTATAGGAACACAAAGTAAGTGTGTCTATGCACTAGTAACCTAAAAAATATTTTTCTTTAATGATATCAAATAAAAAAAGTATGCCCTTTTAAAAACATTAAATATCTCAAAAACTATTAATTTTAGATAATAGACCTTAATCAAACCGATTCAGAATTTATAGAAAAATCAGAACATGTAATAAAATATTTTCTTTAAATGCGGATTTGATTACTTAAAAACATTTGTATTTAAACTTTTTTCTATCCCTATTGTGTAAGGATATATCCTCCGTTTTCGCATTCCGCGGACACCCTGTATATACAGGGTCCGGCAACAAGAGCGCCTTCTTCTATATCTTCCGTTTCATATAAGCTAGATTAATAAAATTTGGGATATGGTTATAGTTTGGTTGTGTGCATATTTTAAAATTATTTACGTGCATACAGGTTGTTTATTTAAATATGACCAAACTATAATAAAAAAAATTTAAGTGGAACACCCTGTATATTATAACTTTTTTGAATTCTACACATTGTTCCTAACGAATTCGCAATATATTTCCCTATCCCTAAATACAGCCGTTTTTGAGCTATGTCGATTTTTATAAAAAAAATTGAAATTCCAGAGATAGCTTTGAACATGTACCTCCTTAACCGTTGAAAAACAAAAGTTATCTAATTTATATCAGAACAAGTACACAGATAGAGCTTTCTTATAATGCAAAGAAAATGTCATAATTACATACAGGGTGTTTACAATTGACTTGCCAATCAGACATAATTCCAACTAGTGAAAGTTTACTTTTTCAAATAGAACACCCTGTATATTATTCCGTTTTTGGTTTCTACATATTAACCCTTATCAATTCGATATATGATTCTCTATCCCTAAATATAGCCGTTTCCAAATTATTTTCAATTTTTGAAAATGTATTATAGATTATTGAAACATTTTTTTAAATCCATGGCCTCGTATAAATAGAAAAAAAAAACAGTGAAAAACAATTGTATTGCAAATTAAAAACGCAACAGAAACTAATACACTATAATCATTAAAATTATTTCTAAAAATATAAAACTAATAAAATAAAAAAAAAAAAATTTAAGGCTAATCATTAGCGATAATGATTTATAATAATTGTTCAAAATGTTGTCCGTTTTCTCGGATGCAGACCTGAAGTCGATCTTTAAAAGATTGCTCAACTCTACGCAACAACTCAGGAGTAACGCTATGAAAAGCCTGCGTTATACGATTACGCATATCTTCGACAGTGGTTGGTGGTTCCCTATAAACAATACTTTTTATGTATCCCCATAAAAAGAAATCTATTCTTGTCAGATCAGGGGACCTAGCTGGCCACCTCACAGGTCCATTTCGCCCAATCCATTTATTTGCAGGAGCGCCATCATGTTGATACCACATTATGGCTCTAACATCAAGAGTAATATTTTCTAATAAGCCCGGTAAATCGTTACGCAAAAATTTATAGTACTTCTCACCATTCAAGTGTCCATCAAAAAAGAATGGACGGATGGCATAATCCCCAACGATGGCACCCCAGACACTTAAAAATATTTACCACTATACAGGGTGTCTCATAAATATGTGGGATACCAAAGTTGCGTTTTTTTAAATAGCACCCTGTATATTTTACCCGATACTTTGATTTGTATTCCCAAGACAAGAAAAAGTTGTCACATAGTATGGGGTTTATTATGAACCTAAAGAGATTTATGATCCATTTCCTATGGAAAACGGGTCATCTTTGAGAATTTCTTGCGAGTTGCAAGTTAAGAGCTAACTAAAAATTGGAACGTCTTCTAGTTTTTGTCAGATGTTGTAAATATAATGAAAATTTGATTGTTACACAGGGTGAGTCACAAACACAAAATGTAATTTATTTTTTTTTAATGGAACGCTCTATATTTAATTTGACCAGTCGATAGAGTTTCTCATGGGTTTTCCAAAAATACCCCATAGTATATCTCTAAAATGACTGATTAAGCCTACATTTTCGATAAACTGAAAATTACAATACAACCCAACTGAATAAATAAATCTAACAACAAATTAACAAACAAAAAAGACTAGTTACAAAAGAATAAAATTATGGTAAATGTTCATAAATGTTTCTATTTTTTTCGACGTGGAGTTGAAGTCGTCTTGCAAAATTCTGCCTCACACGAGACAAAGTATAGGGTGTAATCTTTTGAAACACATCTCGTATGCGTTGTTTCATAGTGTCGGCAGTAGTTGGCTTGTCGTGAAATACTTCATTTTTTACATATCCCCAGAGAAAAATCCATTGGGGTCAAGTCAGGACGTGCGGGCCACAGAATCGGCCTATCTCTTTCTATCCACTGCTGAGGTCTCCAGTTATTCAAAACTTCTCGCACATTTCTAGTATAGCGAAGTGGTGCACCATCATGCTGGTACCACAAGCCCATTCTAGTTCTAAGATCAACATTCTCTAGTAGCATGTGTAGTTCTTCTGACAGAAATCGCAAATATTCTTGGCGGGTTAATACACCAGAAAAATGGGCCAATTACTTTGTCATTTAGAATGCCACCACAAACATTTATTTGCCATAGGCGTTGTGAATCAATTGCTCTCGACCAGTGCGGGTTTTCTGTGGCATAATAATGCATATTGTGGCGAGTGAAGTGCCCATCGTTTCTAAATATCGCTTCTTCACTAAATAAATTAAGACGAGGAAGGTCGGGATTACCTTCAATATTTTCTATCATTGAATTATAAAAATTCAATCGATTTTGAAAGTCATTTCGTTACAACTCTGAAAGGTAAAAAATTTGAATATTTCAATAATAGGGAAACAAATTATTCAAACCTTGGTGCAAAATAATTTTGTACGGATATTTTTCTCCGTTGATAATTTTATGTACGGAGCCCAAGCTATTGTCGTTTTCTCTTAAAATTTGTCGCATGCTGACATTTGCATTTTCTTGTAAATGAACTAACACATTTAACTTCTCGTCCATCTTTACTGAGTATGGTTCTTTTGTAGGGCTGAAATAACTTACACTCCACGAAGCGTCAAATCTATCTTTCAAATTCCTAAACGTGGTCACTAGCAAATGTCTTATATTTGCAAATTTTTGCTTGTAAACTCTTTTAGCCAAAAGACAATTCTGATGACATCCCCCAAAACGTACATCATCTGATACATTTCTTCTTTTCAAAAACTCATTTTTATGAAAAAACACTCAGATATAAGAGAACCGTCAAACGTTGCATTTTTTCATTTTGACAACTTGATCACCCGCACGAAATATTAATAATAATAATAACAATAATAACTACAAATCCAAATATCCAATAAATGGATTAGTGAATAATTCTATATCATTAGAACCCCAGTGTAAGGCGATAGCATTAAAATAACGTGATAAGATTACGTAAGCGACAAGAAAGTAGTTAAATGAGCTGTAATTCTCAGTTTATCGAAAATGAAGACTTAACCAATAATTTTACAAATTCACTATGGGATATCATTGGAAAGCCCATGAGATGCTCTAACGACTGGTCAATTGAAATATAGGGTGTTACATTTAAAAAATGAGATAAATGACATTTTGTATTTGTGACTCACACTGTACAACAATCCATTTTCTTCAGATTTGCATCTGCCAAAAGTTGGAAGACTTTTGCTAATTTTTGTTTAGCTCCAACTTGCAAAATGTAATTTGGTCAATTCACAAGGAATTGTGTTTTTTATAGAAAATGGGTCATAAATCTCTTCAGGTTCATAATAAACCCATAGTATGTAATAACTTTTTTCTTGCTTTGGAAGTAGAAATCGAAATATTGGGTAAAATATTCAGGGTGCTATTAAAAAACGCAACTTTGGTATGCCACATATTTATGAGACACCCTGTATAATGGTAAATATTTTTACAGAGTGCGAAATTGACCGCTACATCACCTTACGAAAGCAGAATTAAATTATTTCAAACCGTTTAGGCATAACAGAAGGAATACGGGGAATTTGAACACCCAGTGTGTGTGTGTGTGTGTGTGTGTTTATATATATATATATATATATATATATATATATATATATATATATATATATATATATATATATATAGTATATATTAGATAATAAAATTGGTTAGATAAAAAAACTACCTAATCAAAAAAAAAGTTATATTGGCCGGGAATCGAGCCCGCATCGAAACCGATGTAGAAGACCGTTCTACCACTAATACAAACGAGCTCTGCCAGTTTCACATGTAAAATGCTATTTGAGTATCAATTGAATGCGACCACTGCCATTAAATCAAGTGTTTTTATGTGCATGCGCAGATCATGGAATGAGGTCCTTTCCCATATAATATGTCCTTTCCTTACTCAACAGTGCCTTACATAACCCTTCGACGAAGGTAATTTATACTCTATCAATTGACGTACTTATATTTTATTCTCTCCCATAGGGTTTTCCGTTTTTAGTTATCGTTGTCGTAATCATAGGATAATTAATAGATTCTATACAGTTCATTTATTGGGAATTATAACTGGAAAATTGTGTAGACATTCATTTCATTCTTAAGCACATCATAATATTACATGCGTGAATGACCTCTTACGGGTCATATTCAGGGACCGTTTGCGAACCATAATTTGAGAAAGCAAGTGGCGTACATGTTTTGAGAGGACGAATTACGATCAGCTGATGGTATACAGGTAATAGAACAGTGATACCATCCTCCACCTCTGTATATAAATCACCCCGCCTTTCGACTTTATTCAATCCATGGACCGATTTTCCACCCTTATTTTACACTTACGTGAGTATAATATTCAACCCATTTTACAATCAGTGTTAGACCAATAATGTTCACCCTATTTTGACATGCTACGTTGTGACATTTTTCACCCCTGATTTATTACACCAAGGTGAACCGACATTTTGAACCATAATTCAATGCAAATACACTGTAGACCATATAACCCCAGCTAGGAAAATCTATAATCACATAAAATTCCTTTTTACGGTACTGTGATGACAGTGATTTCACCATTTAAATCCAGCTCCTTTCGAACCTAATTATTTACTTCTTCGAGACATCAAATTTTCATTCTATTTTAAACACTTCACGTGACCGTAAGTTTTCACCTAATTATTATTTGCTTGATGAAGACCTTTACCTTTTTAGATTATCACTTCTTGGGGTTAATTTGCTTATTAAGACCTTTAATAGATTTTGAAAGGACAGGGTGGGATGTGCTTAGAAGGTATATAATTGGAACTAGGGGCTGGTCTAGGGTTATTTTAGGTTATATGTGATAAAGTTAAGGACCTCTAATTAAATATCCTAAAACAGTAACAAACGAGTTAAAGAAAACAAAATACAATGGGAAATTATAATTAATAAATATTATATTAAAATTATCGTTATTGATTTTAAAATGTCAAATATACCTGTAATTTAATAAGAGTTCTTGGCGACACGTGAGCTTTCAACTTGTTCTAGACACTTGCCCGGCTAGTGGTTGGGAACCCTAACGACTTACAAGACAACGTGTAAGTTGCACTTGTGCCGCATTAATGCAATTATATGAGACAAACTATTCTTAACAGTGTGCCTGCCCTGTAATTACATAAATTGCTATTTAATAAGGGTTCTTGTAAGAGATTGATTCAGGGCTAGCCTGATGCCACCTCTGAGTAAAATTGATTTAAGTGCCATTACGCAAGTTAAAGACTAATAAATTTTCTATAACAGAAGCGTGATAAACTCCTCCAACTCTATGCATGTTTCCTGATCCTCTCATCTTTCTCAAACTCACAAAAATCAATTAATTAGTAATTCAAAACAAATCACGTTCGATCATCAGGAGTAAAACAATCAATCTACGAAATTAATGTCTTACAGTAGGCGGATAAAGTAATTTACAGTTCAAATGAATGATTAAATGTAATCAAATACGTGAAATAATAAGATAGAGTTTCTACCTAATGGAATGATGCTTTATGTATTAGGCAATCTAAAAGCAACCACCTATACATTAGAACTCAATCTATTTATTTCAGTAATTACATACACAAAAAACTATATTCATTGTAATGTCATAAAGCTGTAAATATCGTTAAAGTAATAATTACTTATAGGTATAACAAGAGTTAAATTAAACATTAACAGTTTTAAAATATCAGAGTTGATATACACGGAAATAAAAGGTCAAAAGGTTATAAATGGTATTATATTAAAGCATGAATTAACATAACTATAATTTAACAAACGTGAGTATCCTACATTTTGTAGATTATCATTATGTCGTTATCCTAGTAACATGAAATACATTTTAAAAATGCTTATAGGCATTTGTGTAGAAATCGGTAAAAGAACATAGATTAAAAATAATAGGCTCACCTTTAGAATTTTCTTCAATAGTGCTAAATGAATTTTTATATACTCACTAAAACAGTTTGTGAATGGCTATAAAAGCCATTTAAATATCGACATTAATATTTGAAAGTAATACAGAAACACCTGTAATCGTATTTCAATAATTAGACTTCAGATCAATTTACATTCAAAAACACAAAATTTGAAAAGTCTAATACCACTAATGTGCATCCACTTTAATATAACTCATAACATGCCATTTAAATACTTAAAATATGTAATTTATACGACGTCTATTATTACATAGAGATGGATTATTCTTAAATTTATGATTTGTCCTACAACTTCGAAATCTGCTTCATCTCGCAAATCTAAAAAGCTTACTATGATTACATTAAGTAAGTATGAAATAGCGGATACAGCTACATTACGCTAACGATTATTATTTTTTGCATCGAGCAATTTTTGAAATGAGACAGCCTGCAGGTATTTTAAAAAAGCTATACATTGCTCACAGATAAACGCAGATTTTGAGCATACAATCTCAAATCACCTGCACTTGAACGCATTAAGTGTAACCTATACAAGCAAACTAATAACCCTAATAGTTATTAGACATTCTACATGGAACGAGGATTATACTAAATTAAATGATTTCAACGCCGCTCGGGAATGTGTAACTTAAAACCTTTAAGTCTGCATCGAAGTTGTACCTATCACTTTCTTCAAATTTATCGCACTCTGTTTAGGCTTAGTACGTTTTTAATACATAAACAGAATTTGGCAATAACTGTATACGTAGTAGACAAGAACACATTAGGAGTTAGTTTCACCTTCTATACTTACTCTTATGAAGCCTGATTCTTATCATAAATAAATACAGTCTGGTCAAAATAACTAATTAAACATAATACACGGTAGCGTATAAGCAAGCAACGCTTCCAATTTAACTCTGTCAATACAATGGGCCTACAACTATCATATTCAATCGACTAGGCACTGTTCAGTCAGGTCAAACGAAAAAACACGCACAGTAATGCACACGTTCACAAGCTGCAGTAACGACCGCATACGATAGTGCGAATCTACTACCCGCACGCTTGCACGAATCGTAGAGCTCACGTACGCATCTCATTCACGTACGCCGTCGCAACGACCGTTTGTATTCGCTCCACCACCATTCTATTGCAACAACAACAACAATCACAAAATATTCGGATGAACGCTTGAAAACACTTAATTAGCAAAAACTTTATAACTTCTATTAACATGATCAACGTGAACCGTAGAAAAAATCGGTTTTTAACATAAATCCGAAGGAAAGTTAACTCTATTGAAAAATATATTATCTTTACCGTGTAATTTATTTATAACACATACATATTTTATTTTAATAACATGCTTTATCGTTTCTTCATTTTCTTGAACCTGAGTGTCCATTATCACATCAGTTTTGATTTGCCTTCTCCCCACCTGCAATTTTCTGTGAACCATCATCTTGGTGTGGACCAGCCAACCACGTCAGCTTTAACATTATCTGACACGGTATGTTGTAATATTTATTAACAATCAGAAAATCTCTAATGTACTATGTTGCTCATAAACAGACAATCTATTATAGAATAGCTCATCTCGATAATTACACTTTATAGTAGCGAAAACACGAGTTTTAATCGGAACGCTAGCCTTTGGTCTTGTCGTAAGTCTGTAATGTTCAGGTAAATCGGAATCTTCGGGGATGTCTGAAGTTTGACCTAACCAACTACTAACATCGCACTGTTTATAAATCTAAAGGCCTCTTTATATGGTCGAGTATGTTTTCTAAGATGCTCGGGTTTGGAAAATATAAATATTCAAAAATTTGGCAATCATCTTACTTTAGCAACTGTGAAAACAGTGATCATAATTAAGAGAGATTTAGATTTATAAACATGCCCCATGGCTATTTATGAGTTGGTTACGTCAAATACTTCGATGTACATTCGCCCGAAGATGTTCCGATTCTACCCGAATTGCAAGCACGTTACCACAAAACTCAAAGGCTACTGCGTTCTAACGTTTCTGTCTTAAATCGACTCTTAAAAGTGTAACTTCATCAGTGAGATCTACTATAAATGTATTCCTTAAGTTTATAACCAAACACGAAGCTGATGATTTTCCTACAATTAATAACTCAAGTTAGATTTGTGCACATGATGTATTGATGTCGTTAAGTATTTGTATCGTACTGTCGTAAGAGCTGGAAATGATGGTTCTAGCATGATATGGGAATGTACTAACATAAATATTCGTGTTATTCATTTTCATGCCTACGTGCCATATTTCAGAGGAAAATTAGTCTTTAATGTGTTTCAACATCTGTGAGAAATCTAAATGTGTGAAGGCTAAAAGTGAAGGTCACACAGTCATAGTGAATTGTGACTTGAAATTGAGGCTAGAGTTTACCCCAATTTGACTTTATAATAGTTATTTAGTATCGTCTATAGTGTCTGCAATTAAAAATTAAATTCTTCATTACGAATTATTGTTTATGTTAATCACATAACTCGTCATAGTATCGTCAAATCAAAGGTTTCGTTATTGGTGGGATTAATAATTATGAACTTACCGACATTCGATTAATCATTTAAACCATGTTTGTAAACCCAACAATCATTTAAACCAATGTGTATGTAACTAAATTTATTCTTTGTTAAATAAAAACAAAACGTCATTAGAAATAAAACCGCATAAGCAAATTCAAATTAACTATACAAGCAATGTCGAATATTTTTAAACTTAAATCCTAGTTATAAGAATTGTATGCTTGCAAACATAATTTTACATTGTTGCCAAACTGCGCATTAATTTTATGTTATTTAAACAATTCTCGCTAAGATTTGTTAACTGTCTTTGTCCAGTCGGTAAATTCATTGCCATTAATATTTCTGATTTTTAATTACCACTCAACATGCAATGTTACACTAATAAAAATAATCTGGTGCCAAGTACATTTTTAAATTTCTGAATACACTAAATCGGTTTTCCTAAAATTTTTCAAAATGTAAAAATAAAAAATTACAGACATGTTATTACATATTTAAAGGAACATGTTTAAATAAAATATACTTAAATACTAATTGTAAAACCTTAAATTATTAACGATAATCTTAACATTTATCCTATACTTAATATGTACAATATCTGTCGTTAGATCCCTGGTATTATAAAAATGATGCAGAAATCATACCTAAATTTGACGTATATCCTTGTGTAATGTTCCAATTTTCCAATAACATGCTTTTATTTATACACCCCAACTGAATTATCCTTATAAATTTGTTGAAATTGAATAACCAATTTTACATTCTAATGAAATTTTCAATGCAAATATTGCAACATAAAATGAAAGCGTACCAACATGTAAAATTAAATGCATCTTAAATATGAATTATATAGTGTAAATCATCATATAAAGTATAAATTAATTCAGTAAAAAACGTGCCTAAAAGAGCAAATGTTTTATTTTGATTGCGAGTTAAAAATATCTACCATCAACGATTAATGGCACTTTACTTCATTTAGGTGAAAAACCAAAACAAAGCTTCTGCTTCAATTCATCAGTAATAAGCAAAATGTGATGTTTCAAAGTTAGATGCGACCGTCTGCGCATTAAGATTGCAAAGGGTTGTTTGACGCGTTTGCAAAATGTCAGAACAAATAATTTGAAATGAGGTCATAACCATTAAGAAGTCCATACACTTACCAGAAGAATGCCTTAATTACACTAAAATGACAAATTAATTCTATCTTATAATTGCAAAATTACTTAAAATTTTCTATTTCACTACACCATAAAGTTACCTTAATTAAGTTATCAGTTTTAATCAACTCAAATAAGGAGTTGTTACAGTCATTATGTGATTTAAGCTGAAAATGTTAGCACATTCAAGGTCGATATGCTTAAAGCAAAAGAATATAGCATAGGCGTAGAAGACACTCTCAAAACCAGTATGATTCAGGACCGAATCAACGGTTCAATGAAGAAAGCAAGATGCCGATAAAGGATGTGATTAAATAGAGAAATTGATGTATTGTTGTATAATAATAATAATATGATTTTCAAGCAAGCTTATCCTTCAATTTTGTTATAAACTTGTTATTTCGCTAACGTTGTTTGAACTGCACTAACAATGTGAGTAAATGAAAGTGCGGTTAATAGATAGCTCATAATGTGAATTGGTTTCTTTTGCACTCTGTGCGTTCAATCAACTGCTATTTTTTGAATGTGAGCTGATTTGTATCGTTAAATTAAATGTTTGTATATTTAATTTGGATTTGATTAATTTGATTACCTAATTGATTAATTATTTTAAAGGATGTTAGGAGAACGAACACATCAATCTATTACAGAAACATTCATTAGCCTTTACACCACTAGTATTGACACAAATTCTAATTGTCTAAAATATAACCTAGACATAATAAGATATTCACTGTAGGACCAATACAACAACTGCATAAACAAATTAAATTTCCCAACAATCCCTCATCAGGAGGCAGTCCTAACAGCAGGTCCTAATGCTATTTTATAAGCTTGCAATGTCATTATTAGAATTACAAGTAATGTTCTTGCAATAAGTAATAGAATGTAACTTAAATCCATTAGTATGCCAAGGGCAGGGGCTAAACCCTTATAGTTATTGCAAACAATCTCGTCTTTAAGTTAGTAGGCTCCTTTTGTCACCAATACAAGTTAATTTTCATAGTGGCATCACAAATTCAATTTTTGATTTGCTTAATTAACCTAAATTCTGCTACAATTATATTATCCCTTAATTATAATACAGATATATTTCCAGCATAACTGTAGAACTAAATAAAATTAAATTTCCCATGGAGCCACGATCATAGTTTTAATTATCTCGAATAACTAAGTCGCAGCTTCCTACACCTAAAAGTTCTTATCAAAAGTAAAAATAAGCAATTCAGACTTCTTCTTATTATAATAAAATTTCAGATTTTCCGCAAGGGTACCACACAAACATCGAAGGCTTACAACAAGTTGCTAAATACACGCTTAGGGGCGAATCTATAAAAAGTGGACACCTTACACTGCTTCAATCGGTTATACCGGGAGGGTGACAAGATCGTCAAAACTTCTGAGGAAATCCTCCTGGTATTTTAAATATGATCAGTAACATTAGAAACTCAAGTATGCGTAAAATAAAATACCTTGTGTAATGTTGCAATTTTCGAATAAGCAATGCTTTTATGTATCAGTCCACACCCAACTCGTATTATCCTTTATAAGTTTTGTGCTTAGTAATTGATAAATCCCAATTAATTTATTAGATTCTTTGAATTATTATATTGAAAAATTGCAATATAATTATGAATGCTAGCAACATTTGTAAAATTAAATGCTATTTATAAATGTAATTAAAGTTTAAATCACAGATCCAAACTTTTAGTAAAAATTGTTGAATCTTTATTCTTTTGTAAATTAATAGTGCCTTGAAAAGTACAAATGTTTTAATTTTTAGTAATTAGATGTTCAAAAATATTTACCTAAATCTAATGGCACTTCTGACTATTGCAATTTCAAGAAGTTTGATAAAACTCAGAAGCATTAGAGCTTCTTGTTTAGACATTACATAGGAAGTAATGAAAATGGATGCTTTCGAGAAGTTAATGATTAGTCGTGACGCGAAAGATTGACGCAAAGGGTATAAGTTGATGACGCGTTTCGAAAAAATGATCGAAAATATATTTGTAAATGAGAGATAAACCATTAAGATAAGTATATCATTAAGAAGATATGACTTAAGTTACACTAAAATGCAAATTAAGTTGCCATCTTATCAGTGAAAATTATGGTAAAATTTTTCGTGTATTAAACTAACGAATGAAAGACCTTAGAGATTGAACTGGTATATTTTAACACAAGTCATAGAAGTTGGTTGTTCACAGATAATGTGATTGTAGAGCTGAATGTATTCACGGATCAAGGTGATGATGCATGACAGAAGAGAAAAAAAGCGTATGAGGTATTAGATTGTGAGAAGGAAAATCTGCAAAACATTGATGATTGTGCGACAATCACGGGTTCAGAATTGAAGATATGACCGATAAAGGATGTGATTAGAATAAAAATGTTATTGTTGATTTATAATAATAAGGCAATATATTTTAAACGCTAACTTTGGCCAGTCAATTGTTTAGTTACTAAACTGTATTTTCCTAGTTGTTTGAACCGACTAACATGTAGAGTTAATGCGTTAAGTGCGGTTATGATGATAGCTACTTCAAGCTGTGAGAATATGGCTTAATTTTTGCACTTGTGCGTTCAATATTACTGCAATTTTGGATATTGCTGAGCTGAGTTTTAGTATAGATGAAGTGGTAAATGCTATTGGCATGTAAATGGTTGCAATTGGTTTGATTAATCTGGTAGATTTAGCCTAATATGATTATGTATGTGGAATTGAGAAAGAGATAGTGGAGATTGAGAACTAAGATAACTTATTAAGAAAGTTCATTTCGATTAGCCTTTAACCATATATTGCACAAAACATGTAATTCAGTCCTAGAAATATACGATAGTGCTTGCTGTGTCTAGTCTCACAAATAGATGTCAACTGAGTTTAAAATATACACTAGAGATGTATCATTAGTCACTAAGACGACTAAGATGGTGTCACTATATGTACAAAGATAGTGTAACATTAAGTGTCTCATACACGAACTGGAGATGGTATGTATTTAGCAATTAAATTATCTCAATCAATCGCTCAAGTGTTTTTAGGGCTAGGTATTCTATTGAATCAATTCTCTTTATTGTTTTGTCTTTATAATGTTACAATTTAGAATGTCTTCCTTATTAAATAAAGTTCAAATTTTATCTCAATAAGTAAATTGACAAAATTGTTTAAACTTAATGTATCCTAATATGTAATTGGTATCCCGTCAAAGGGACCAGATGTGCATATATTTTGCCACGATAATTGTAAAGTACAGTGTGAAAAGTTTCGTAACGTATGTCGTTCATAAGTTAGCATTAGGCTGCCTTAGTGTATTATAAGTAAGATTGTTTTCAGATTTCCTGCTCAATAATGTATTGCATCGAAACAAAGCAAATCTCACAAGTTTTGTGGTCAAGTTTGAGTTTATACCTTATTATAACTACAATTCATATTCATGCCATAACACTTCAGCAGACTTGATTTTATTTTATTAAAATTCATTAAAATCCGTAGGACATTCAAAGAAAACCGGCAAGTTGCGACTCTATATGGGATAATAAAAGTTACAATTAGTCATTTTCATTAGTTTATAATCAAAATTCAGTATTTTCCTGGATAGGAGTTTTATCCACGAAATAACGAAGGTGGCTGCCTAGTAACAATTGGTCACGTATCATTTCGACTGCATTGTCGATCCCCGAAACATTTCGACTCCTTATACCTTCCTTAGTGGACAAACTCATGGTATACATGGGGAAGTTGGACTGTAAGCGAGGATGTCAAAGAGCCATTGGCAATCTAGCAGTTTATCCGAATTTGAGCTATTGATGGACTGCGTTACTGCTAAAAGACATCGCAATCGGTTGTTCCGTCTTTTATTAAAAATTTTGGACACAGTGTTAAGCATTACGTCCTTGTTAATAGCTAGATAATCAGTAAAATACTTTATAGTCCCAAAACACCAGTGCCAAAATTTCCGTTACATGATTTTGGCCTTATTGCATCCAATTTCTCACTCATATGTAATTTGAACCTTGGGTTATAATGAATCCCATGTTATGATATAGGATACGACAATAATGCATCCTTCTTTTCAAAGCTTCACGAAGTTTGAAGAATGTTTTCGAACATTGTATTTGTCCTCGGTTAGTAGAGTGCAACGCACTGTCTTGCGAAATATGCTCCAATGTGTCTGAAATGGATAGGTGACATTCAACATAACACTTGAAGCAATTAGAACCGGTAATGGGGATGACATTCAGAGCTCAGAAGCTGAATATTGTCTCAATTGTCATGTAGCCGGACGCTGTATGACGTGTTCATTGACGTCTATCACTGACATCCGAAGATTTTTTAGCCAAAAAAATTGGGTCTGATAGTGATGATCAAATTAGTTAGTTAAGTCGTGTTTAAAATTCACTCGGTTTACGACTTCGTTGAGAAAACGATAATTAGCTTGCGCAACAGCTGATTACTTGTTAGTCATGCGAGTACTGAAGTGGAGGTTGAGATGCCTGTCATGGATGACCCTTTGTTATCCCACGAGTCCTGTCAGCCAGGTGTCTTCCACCTGCACCGTGCATGAGCAAAGTTCGGTTTAGTATTTGATGCCCAGTGTAGCTTCGATTATGTACTAATTATTTTGTTGGTGAATGAGGTTAGGTTATTGCAATTTCGTATGGAATTAGAAAGGTGAGCTAGTGTATGAATGTGTGCCACAGTTATATCCGTCATATTCAGAATTGATGTAGTGGAAGTGTGAGTGTAAATATATGTTGACGATTGATAGTGACTTAAAAGAATTAAATGGATATTGAGTATGTGGTAGATGATGTTTTAATTCAGATGTTTAAGCACAGAAGGAAGTTTCTAAGGAAGTCCTAGTTGAATGCCTGGGACGTAAGAAGGTGATTGAAAATTTCTGTATCTTTTGAGAGGATCTATATTGAAAGCCATGAATGGTTTAGATGGTGTATATAGTATTGTTGATTTGAGTATAATCGTTTGTTGTTGAATGTTTGTTATTAGTTTCTAAATGTTATCTGAATTGGTTACTTTTTGTGTGTGTTATGTGTGTGTGTGTGTTAGATTTTTTGTTACTAGTGTGTTGTGAATATGATGATAATGGTTTGAATCCTGTAGTTTAGTATTGTTGATGTTATATGGAAATGTTTAGTGTGTCATGAATAGTGATTATTTGATTGTGTTAAAGTATTGTATAAATGCTTTTTAAGTTGTTGGAAGTATTAAATTTGACTAGTTTATGTGTGTATTGATTAGATAATTTGTTTAATGTAGTATTGAATGGTGCCTTTTGTTATGAGTAATGATTATGTTCGAATGTTGATAGTAGACTTGTTTTTGTTTGTAATGTAAACAGTGTTGTATTATAATGTTTATTCTATTAGTGAGTATATTATAGCATATCGTTTAACTGTATTAACATAGTCTTATCTGTAAGATCATTCCTAACTTTAAGATGTTTTAATTATTTGAATGTATTGAATTTGTAATCTCATGCATGCTTAGCTTCAACATTCGACATGCTAATTATTCAATGTCGCAATAACTTTATCAAATCTTTATTAGTAGATAATATAATAGATAAGTTCTAATATTACATTATTTATAATTTAGATGATTCGAGTTATACAATATACTAATATGAAATTCAATACAACTGTTATAATTGCTACGTTTAAATTCAATTGTTCAGATCTAATATAGTCTAAGATCATTTATGTAGGATTGAACTTATAAATTGATTAGCAAAGTTTTAATTTACGAAGTAACGTAAAGTATAACTTCTATACAAAAATGCTTAATTAGAAGTTCTATATCAATTTGTAAGTAATTTCAAATTGATTGTCACATGATTTGAATAATTCCAATTCTTTGAACAAATAATTATTAACTTTATAAATATTGCACTTTACAATATGACGTTCTAAATGTTAATTTACGAACAACTTTAATTCATTAATGTAAAATATCTAAATTTTTAATAGCATGCATTTAATAATCATGAAAATTATGAAAATTTTAGAATCTTGTCAGATATTTAATTATAAACATTATTAATCTTATTTAATACACAATAAATACAAATATCATTAAAATGAATCAATTATATTGACAGTTGTAATATCATCCGATAATTATCGTTAACAGGTAATTCTCTAAAAGCTAAGTACTAAAGTACAAATACTATTCAATTAGACTAAGCTCAGAGACACGTATGTAAAAGTACATTAATAACAATAGAATATTTAAGATTGCTGATACTCACAATATTTAATTCATCAAAATTGAAATTACATGCTAAGTGTTGCAAATCAGATTGCACCTAACAAATCTTTCATCAAGTCAAATGTCGAAATGCTAAATTACAATAATTAAGTAACGGATTTTCTAATAGCGAAGTTGTAAAGAATTTCGATTCTACATTAATGATACTGAAAATTACAGATAACATTCAATTGGTTACTTGAGAATGCACAATATGCGTCATTATGAATGTATGATACAATTGTATTAAAGTGATACACAAATTTTAATGTTGTATAGTTAAGACATTAGTATTAATAGTTATTACATACATGGTATCTAAAATGCATTAGTATATTTAATAAGAATTTTAAGCCATAAATATATTCTAAAATATAACATTTGAACAAATGTTACACTACTATAAAGATATTCAAAGATTTACATAAACTTGATCAAATAATACGATTACCGTACAATTTATGTACAAGGAAGTCACACATTAAATTTGTCAGTAATTTCTGCGAAGTATTTTATTTTGAGCATCTTAATTTATTGCATTCTATAATCTTTGTGGATATAAAATCTAACTTCTGATTATTAGTACGAATTTTAATCTCAATAATTACATCAAAGTTTACAAACATATTCGTACAACTAGGTATCAAATACGAAGATTTAGAATTCATGTTTGACTCTAGTCAATGAGAATTCGCTTCATAATTGCATGTATCAATAGATTGAATTAAATTATTTAGTATCATTAATCAGCAAACATTGTTATATTTTTAGTTAAGTTTATAAATTTATATGATTGTTATATGCATTAATTACTCATTGATCATACGACTTTATTAAGTGAATACAGCTAATTCAATTGTTAATGCATTTTCATAAATAATCTAATCAATGGAATGAAATGCAATCTAAAATTCTTCAAACATTATTTAAGATAGACATTCCATAATGATACATTGACAATTTTGAAAGTATTGTTACATAATTGAAGTATTGTAAATTTAAATATCTCAAATATTTTTATCAAATTTGACTCAATCTATAAAAATGTACGTTTTCTAATAAATATAAGATTATATGAATCAATTTTTCTTAAATTGATGCTCAATTTAAATTAATTGTAAATTAATTTTTAATGAATTTAATGAGAATTATAATAAGAATTATTAAATCAAATGTTCTACAAATAATAATTAAGTATGTTTATAATTAGAAGATATTCAAACTAAATATTTGTTGAATAATTCTTATTCAAACTTATCAATTGATATAGATCAATTACTTTTATTAAATCTTATGATAATGAATTGATTATAAAATTATAACAATTTCACATTCAATTAATGTTATCGAAATCTATTGTAGACTAGCTATCATGCTCAAAAGCTTAATTTCGATTTTGCACTTGAACTATAATGCCTCAAATCATGCTTAATATTTATGTCAATAATTACGTCACATTAAAATTTAATGTATGCTAAAGTTTGAATAATATTATTTAAATGCTCAAATAATATTACATTAAAATATCTATCAAGAATATGTTATATGAAACTTAGTATAAGTTAATCAATATCAATTTAATTTCATAAATTAACATAACTTGTTTACATAAATATATTTCATCTGATCTATACATAAGTTAATTGAAGAATAAGATGACTATTGTAAAAATGTTATAAATGCACTTGACATTGTTGAAAGTCAGTAAATTTAATGAATTATTCAATTGAAGTCTAATCAATTACTTATCTAAAGCATAACGATTCATTTACTCATGTATTTATCTATTGACATTAAATAGAACATTTGAATTCATTATTATAAATTATTATAAAATTATTAAACTTTCATATTATTTTATATGATTTTATATATTACTAACTCATTAATATTTCAACTAAAACGAATTCAATTATTAAACTTTTTAGATAATAATTTATAATTATTGCAATAATAAATCAGATTACTAGTGAATTAACATTGATATTGTAATATAACTAATATTAAATACTATCAATTTTAAAGATATACTTGATCCATTATGAAAATTAATTTCATCTTAAGGATAACTTACAACAGGATTTCAACAGATTTTCAATGTTGCTTGTAGAACAATTAGCTTAGATTAAGTATTAGAATTTTCAAGTATATTATTAAACTGTATCATAATATGCAGATCTATGAAATATAGTAATAAATTTTATAATAATTAATTCTTAATATATATTAATTAAGTGAATCAGATAAAATAAGTATTGCAAGTGACTACTGGACTAACTGAATGCATTTCAACTGTATCTAATAATTCTTCGATACCCATATGATCACAGTGAAATACTTTGCACATATGCCCGAGCTACAAGTTTGCTGTCCAATTATACATAGGTACTTTATATATTAATACATTAATGTACTCATAATTACCTAGACTCACAGTTATCATGAACAAGTTCATCTATAGTGAAATTCCTAATCTGCGTTAATCATGACTATGAATATTTACAAACTAATGTTTCAAAAATAATTGATTACACAATTTCAATCATAATATGAATAATTTTGAAGATACATTATGATTTATTCAGATCAAGATTTGGTAACTCTTTTGAGATTGTAAGATCTATGATACGTAAAATGGATCATTATACATATTAACCATATGAATTAATCATATTAATATTGACTAATTCAATATTATTAAGTTCTTATTAACAATCATTATTATTTAATTTAATGCTAATATGTTATAATATATTCAATCGTATTAGGTTAAAAGTGATTCATTTTTATCAAAACGAAATATATATATACAATTTAAAGCCTATAATTTAATAAATATTTAATACTATTAAAATCGCCTTAATTCATAAACAAGTTATTAAACAAATCTATTTAAACATGATTTCCATTAAAAAGTAATTCATCCATATATTAATCATAAGATAGTACGAAAAGACTTGTTTACACTATAACGGCTATAATTGGCTATAAATTGACAGAATAGTTTATGTAATATAGAGTAATTACGATCTAAACTAATATAAAATGGTAATAAGCTCTAAATAACGATTACTGTTATCCTAGTAGATGTGTTTCAACTAGTATCATATTACGTGATCCATGACTACAACATTAGCATCATTCTAACTCGACATGCTCTACTAGATGACTTTACGCTAATGCAAATGAATCTAAGGTTATGTTACAAATATTCTGCTAAGTTCAGTTTATTTAATTGCATCCATTAGGAACTAAACCTATGTGAAAAGTACTTTCTCGACATAGTGACGTTCTGTAAGCATTAATACTATGCTTACTGTGTTATGCCCAGTTAAATACGTGATTTCATTACTCTAAAAGATTCTGAAGAAAGTTGTTCTGTCAATTGCCTACATTAATTGCATTAGCGTCATCTACGTAATAATAATAACTTATAATACTGTCAAATTATGCTTTCTAAATTAATGAACTATCAAGAAGTCTGTGATATTAATGCTCATAACTATTTCTATATCTAAAGTCAATAATAATCTATATCCTAAACTAGATAAGTAGCACTATTGCATTCAGTTGTCAAGAATCATTAATTACATTCACATGAGTAGATATATAACTCTTGAAAATTGATAGTCTAAAGGTCATCTTTGAGAGATTTCAGTGTCACTGTCAGTATTTGATAATCATTGCTTAAGATTCTATGATAACAGACATTATCACTAACAATCTCCAACATGAATACATCATCATAACATCACAAATTTCATCATACATATTTAGAAACGTTTGATAACGCAAATTAATTCAATTAGTTATAATCTACATTAATCTAATAACTATATAGTTTACATATACCGTGAACCCATATTTGTTAATTCATCTAATTTACATTGAACTCTCATTTCATAGACTATCTTAAACAAGTATAATTATAGCAGTCTTAATTATCAAATTAGTAATATATTGTTAAGATATGATGATATTTATAACGAATTTTCAAATCTACTGATTTGGTTATATTACATTAGATTAATCACTTCATATAATTATACCATAATAAACTAGACATTCATAATGACTATTCAGTAATACGAATTTTCTATAATTATACTACATTAATACTTAGATTATAATTACTCGTTTAGACGAATTCAATTATTCAAACTCTTGAAAGAATTTTTGATATAATAATAATATTTCATCATACGTATAATAATCCTAATTGTAAACGCTAATCTATGGATTAAATCAATGATCAGTGTACAGGTTTTAAAGATTATCAATCTTGTATACACTTACAATATCACATTAAACTGTAGTATTATTACATTGACTCGTTAAATTACTTCAAAGTTTTTAATTACTAGGTGATATTGAAGTACATACGTAATTCACAAATTGTTTTAAGAACTGTTCATAAGCTAGCATAGTAGATTCTATTATATGATATAAATTATATTATTATGTTTATAGACATCAGATATTCGAAAATATCGAAAATCACCCCTATAATAATGCTATGCAATATTCAATTATGTAACATATTCATATTAATATTACATCATTTGATCAATGATTTATACTAGATCTATTGGCTACTGTAAGTTAATTATTTACATTGTGATCATATTTCTTAACTAGTACAGTTACATTAGTGACACTTGAAAGCTCATATAGTTTCATACGTATGTTATAATCTAATCTTACGAACTACATATTATTAAATACTATATTGTTATATGACTAGCTTGTAGCAAATTTATGAGCAGTAATACTCAATACTATTCTTATCTATACGATACTAATAGACCAACGAATTAATTAATATACTTATTGAGTTTTAGCTAAATGCAATTAGCTCTAATTAAATGACTATTAAGACTATACACCTAAGGTCAACTTGGACAATAACTAAGAACAGTCTAACTAATTATGAGCTACATTCTTAAATTATATGATTCATAAAGTCTATCGATTATAAGTGATCTTACATCAATAAATTTCAGACATTGAGTCATTCAAGATAATTCTTATAGTCTTTGAATTTACATCATCAAATAATCTATCTACACTTACTACATTATACGTTTCACTATTAATTGATTCTAGTAACATGATGGATTAATGCTTAAATAATATCTCATACATTCAATATTCTGAATGTCATATCTTAAATTGAATATTATATACACTTAGCATATAATCTGCATATATTAAATCATATTAGACATTAACTTCAATTAATGTCCATAACAATAAACATTTTAAACTCAGCATGTATAAAGAGAAATATTAGACAGTACAGATTGAAACGTTCAGTTTCAAAATACGTAATCTGACTAATATAACTTATATTACATGTCAGATATAAGTTATATTACGAACACGCTTAGCGATCTATTCCGTAAGTCTTATTTAGTAAACTTCAAATTACTATAATATACACATAACATAATAACTAACAAGTATCACTATAGATTAGATTTATAATCGTATTTAATAGGTATCATTAAACTATATCACGAACATTAAGTTTAAAGCATAGCTAGCTTTTAAGCATTCATTCTAGTTAAATAATTACATAGGTGTATAGCATAATTATCTAACATATATAAGCAAATTATGTTATAATTATCTTAAACAGTTTATGTAGGTGAATCATGACAGCTTTGATTATCGTTGTACTAAGGTCTAATTAACATATAGGCTTTTGACATAATCAAATCAATTATTGAACAATCTGCATTACTGTATTGAACAATCGTTATTACATGAACAAGTAATCTAAAATTACTTGTATTAGATATATTCATAACAATGATGACTAAGACATGTAGTTGCAATAAATGTATTACAATCATATCTTAAAACTTATTACTATAACAATCAAATCTTCGTAATTACTAATATCATACTAAAGATTTAATACAAATATCATAAGAGTCAGTATAATTAGATTAGCAATGTATAGTAATTTCGTAATCAAACTTCGTAATCTTGTTATATCAAATCCCAGAATAACTACTTTAATAGTCACTTAGAATAGTAGCGTAAAGTTAAATGACTAAAGTACAATTGTGAATGTAAATTCGACTAATAATCTTAAATAAGAATTAAATTTAATACAGTAATAACATTATTAGAATCATCATGCTGATTACAAATTAGCGAGATGAAGAGTAAATTTATGGATTAATACCTATCATGTTAGATGCAATCACACGAATGATTTAACATTGAGCATGAATACCAAATAATGTGTCATTAATCTATGTTAATATATGACAAGTAATTATCATAATATCGTACGAATATAATCAATTTATATGAATTTGATAGTACTAAAATTAATTACAAAATGTCATTAAGTTATAATAATCTATAATCGTATACATAATCCTAATTATGTCAATTCATTATTACAGATTATTACTGAATTTTAATGAATCATATACAATATATGAAATGTGTTAGTATATATAATCAATTGATAAGAATAAGCCTTCGAGATTCTAAATATTAACAAGAAATTAGTGTTACATATAGCAGATAAATGATACAAGTCAATGTATAAATTTATTAAATTAACTAAATATATAAGCATAAGCATTTAAATTATGAATCGATTAATGACAATAATACAACGTGATAACTATTAATAAAATAGTATAAATCGACATGTACAGAAATGAAAGCGTATAGTACTAATTAAGATCATTTTAATTAGTATTCATTGATAACATTTGACAGTATATAATTGACTTTAATGTACAATACGTAATGTGAATAGCATAATTCGACTTATGTAGATTAAAGATGATTGATATCGTAATCCAATTCGAAATCAACCATATAATCTATCAATCATAATTAATATACATATAAGCAAATCTAAATAATGCACTTAAATATTAACTTTAGAAAGAAACTTAAATTCTGACACATTACTAATTGAATAATGTAATTATCAAGCAGATATATTAAGAATTTATTCTTAGTGAACAAACTAAATAGTAAGTACTAATGTAAGAAAACATAACAATTCAAGAGACTATTCAAAACATCAGATATTGCTTCATAATGTAGAGCAGACTGATTATAAGTTCAAATTCAGATCATAAGTTTTACATTTCAAAATCAATTAAACTTAGCTATACAGTTTTAAGTTCATAAACATTGTATAAGTTGTTAGCTATGCTTACCATTAATCTAAGTTTTAATAGATCCAAGTTATTGCATTTGATTACCATCTATCAAATCAAGATAACTAATAA
The DNA here is from genome assembly GCA_036346205.1 of Vesta saturnalis. NCBI lineage: Eukaryota > Metazoa > Arthropoda > Insecta > Coleoptera > Lampyridae > Vesta > Vesta saturnalis. Next base: position 391,438 of record JARFJB010001703.1, read on the forward strand.
CAGCAACTGTATAAAATAATATATTCAGCTAGGTTACATGATAGAAATAAGTTTATATAAATTAGTCAAGCTAATAAAACATCAATTATCAAGATTCGATATGCATTAACGAAAGTACAATTCTAATAATTACATAGCTATGTAAGAACTAATAACTTAATACATATAATACTGAAATTTGCCACAGTGCCTGAATCGATGCTAATTACTAATTCCATAATTTCATCTTAATAATGTTTCGTTATAAATATTTAAATTTTAATATTATTCACATAAATTGCATATTAAATCAAATACTACCTGAACCAGTTAAATCTTACAATTATTGCAATTAAATTGCTTAATCAAGTATGTACATAATAAGTTACAGTTCTAAAGTCATTTAAGCAAATTGATACTATACATAAATATTCTAGACAATGCAATCTAACGGCATGCGTATGTACTTATCAATTCGTACTTCTTAAACTAACCTATTACATAAATGACTATCATAAGAATTTATTGGACCATGAGTAGAAATCCGAGAGTTTACCCGAAATTACTTAACTACGCTCATTAACATAGCTCTGCTAAAAATGCGATCTAATCTGATTGGCTAATACCATTTATTAAGATCTGTTACATAAAGTAGTTGTTACGTAAATTGTTTATACGATAACTTAGTTCAATTTACATGAACGCTGTAAGTCAATGATTACATTCGTGGAAGTGAATGGACATTCACTTAGTCGAAAGTTAAAATCACTATTGAAATAAAATTAGTTTATCAATTATTAAAATTACTAATACAATTGTATTGTTACGATAAAAGTATTTAAATGTGTTATACACTTAATGCTCTTATATATCGTTATAATAGCGACTACAGAATATTTGTGTATTTAACACTTCTAATCATGATTATTATAGTATCAAACCTTGAAATAAAGTTTAAATATATTCACAAATAATATAATAACTGTAAAATTATGGTAAAATTTAATTAACAATTATTAAATCTAACAATTTTTTACTTAAGTAATTAGTTTGATCAAATTATTCTATTAATGTAACATAATATTTAATCACAACATTTATACCAATATTAAACATTTAATTTTACAATCAAATTTATTAAAGTAGTTAAAACTTAATTTGTAAACTTATCTAATTTAACATTATTTTATAAGCTATATATTATTAAATATATATTCAATGATAATATTCAATTTCAACATAAGACTACAAAATCGATTTAAATAATACTTATCTTTTAAATTCAATAATTCCTAATTAATTAGAAATGATGTAAATGAATTAAATGAACCTAATTATAAGTATTAACAGAGTAGTAGATTATTGATCACCTAATACACTTTATTATTAATAACACTATTAAAAAGAAAATAGGGTTATTAGAAACTCCAGTTTCTACTTTACATTCAATCTCGAAATAAGTGGATTAAAGTATATATTTGACTAAGAACAATAATAATAAATTATTATTAGAATTTGTTAATCAAGATATAAAATTTATATAAAGTTGTATTTCAAGAATTATTAAATATTATGATAATTATTTACAGAGAATCACTGTTTACAACATGTTAAGAAAATATTGCAATTTAATATAAATTAATTAAGTACTAAAATTATAATTGATTCATTAAGGAAATGCAAAGATATGGTAACATAGAATTGCTCTGAGACATGATATATATATTATAATTGAGATTAGATATCAGAATATCTTAATTAATGTAACAACTTTATTCATTCAAGTTTATTGCAATCAAGCTATTGAAATGCATTATAAGAGACTTCATAAAACAATAGAATAATATTCAAGGCATACTATACAAATTTAACAATACTGTCAAGCTTAATCAGTTTATTGATTTGGAATACATGAATAAACTTCAAATAGAATAACTTGTAATCAATAAAGAGCTTAGAGAATGCGTTCCATGGATAATTTCAAATGCTAACTTAATTTATTGATATTAATGTGCAAGTTTCAAGTTTAGAGCTTAGTAGTAGTAGCCATAATTGCAAATTGTTAATTATACTCATGAAATCTGAAACAGCATTTCCTAAGCAGAGCAAATTTGCATTAATCTCAAATGCAAGTTTCATAATTCACAATTCAAGAAATAATTAAAAGAAATATGCATCAGTATTAAAAATGAACTATGATTTATAAGTTTTGACAAAATAACAAAAAATTATTCTTATTCAATTTCGTAAAAAACAATTGTCATCTAACAAAATAACGAGTAAATTTACTATTAAACTAATGTATCTGTATTATTACTACAACTAATGTCACAGTTTATTATAGTATATGATTACCATTATCTTTGTAATTTAATGAATTTATAATTCATTATTAATCAATATTTTAAATTATTTCCAATAATAATATTTTTAACCTAGTTCTTTATTTAAAAAATATTGAATCAAATTAACCTAAGAAATTAAATCCTTTAAGTAAGATTAAGTTCAAAATAAATCAAAGTAAATCCATAAACTAATTTATAATTTGAATTGTATTACAAAATTACAAATTGCTACATAATTTAATAACATATGATAAAAATTGAATTATTTACAAAAAACAATTAACTTATGGTAATAAATTAAAATCGATAATTTTCATTATAAGATAATTCATAACTTCTGCAAAAGTGGTTAGTCATTGAAAATTCAGATTTTTATTAACCAAAATAAGAATATGCACTTAAAATTGATTAATATTAAAAAGTAAATTGAATATCATCAAGTCAAGTTTTAGTTATTTCAGAAGAAATGAAAATTTTTTACAAATTTGTATATTTAATAAAAAGATTTCTTATTATGTAAATATAAGGTAAACTAGAAAACATTAAGAAATGGATGGCGCTAAATCAATTGAACTACTTTACTGCAAAGGTTCAATTAACCAAATCTTACTAATGGTTAAATTAAATATAATTGCTGTATATAGTGAACCTTGAATTGTTAGCAATACGAAGTTCATTTTCGTTACTTAACACACAGCATTGTTCAATTCCTAACGCTAAATTTACAATTGGGAATTATTTATTCGATATAAAATTTGTAATATTGCGTTAAGAACAATTTTAATGTCAATTAAGTCATTGTTCAAAAAGATGTACTAACAAAAATTTAATCACTAATGTAATGGTTGGCAAAATTTACAACTAATGGTTCTTCAACTTCATACCAACTCAATGTTATTGATACACACTTAATTATTCCTGTTTATGATACAAATGATTCAAAAATTAATTTTCAAGTATCAATATTTAAGGTAATTTCCTAAATTGATTGAACTAGAAAAATAATTGAAATATTAATTGAACGAAAATTTCATAACATTTGTTAGAATTGAATATCCTTCACAATCAAATGTACTATAATCCTAAGTGCAAAGCTTATTTCATTAACATTTCAATTCTAATTTAATGTTCAACTTATATACTTTAATTTACATGGCCTAACAAAGTATTAACTTATGGATTATAATGTTTCTAATAGTTTTCACGTAGAAGAAACATAGGTTCGAAATTCTAATTGTATGTCAAATTCAAATGGTCAAGATATGAATGAGATTAATCAGAACTCACTAGATACAGATTATTGTGCTAAGCCAGAAGGCACAATAGCTTTATCATTTAACTTTTTTTGCTAACTTTCTTTTATGTAATCGTAAAGCCAACAATACAACTCGTTAGTTGATACCTCAATTGCTCTATTCACTGCTAATTGCCTTTAAATGGGAAACATTTTAAATTAGATTGAGATCTTAAAATTACGAGATCTCATTGCAATTTTAGCAATTGATAATGTAATTTAAAATCCATTGAGCCTAAAAATATCCTTCAAGTTAATTGTTTAACCTATATTATCTTCAACACTCCTTTATCAAATTTTTAATGACCCAATTTTATAAATCTAGATTTTAACTGTATAATATAACCTTGAATGTTATTGTTTAGCGTATAGGGTAATGGTTTAATGATATTATTAAAACAGTACGAAATTAATCACACACCCTCAAAAAAGCATATAAAATTAATCTATCTAACTTTAATTTAAAAGGCCCATTTCAATTAAAACCTTAAATTTTTTTAAATAAAAACCTATAATTTTAAATTAAATTCTACATTTACTGCAATGTGATTTTTAAAATATTTAAATAATTAACATTTTTTTCAAAAAACCTCTGTGCGAACTGTTTGAAATATTTTCAAATCAAAAGTCTAGCAATTTTTTTTACAACTGAAAATTTTAGTATGGTTACTTACTAATTTAGAATTTTACACTCCAAATATCTAATAAGTTATTTTTTAGTATACAAGTTCGAAGAATTTACAAATTAAAAGTCTAGTTAGATTTATATGTTTTAATCGAGGTTTTAATATAATTTTCATTAACAATTACGAAATTAAAAAAACATAACATAAAAATAATACTTTTCTATTTTTTAAGGTACATGTAAGTAAATGGTACTGATCTTCTGCCAAAACATTTGTGATTTACCGAGGTCGGTAGCGCTTTCTGAAACGGAGTTGTTTCCAAAAAATTTGTTTTTGTGGTGCATGTTTCAGTTCACTTTATATATATATATATATATATATATATATATATATATATATATATATATATATATATATTATATATATATATATTACAGTATGATTAGTGTGACAAATCCATATCTCCTTTATTTAAAGAGATCAAAAAAATTAAATACAAAAGTTATAAGATATGTTCTGTCATATTCCAAAAATATGTTTAATTATACAGGGTAGATTTAAAAGCTTAGAAGTAATTTTAAATTTTTTTTAAATAGAAAACCTATATATTATTACATATTTAGATTCTACATACAATTTTAGACACATTTTATGTATAATATCCTATACCTAAGTCAACCGTTTTTGAAAAATTTCAAAATTTTTGTCAAAATGATTTCAGCCAAAACATAGGTGGAAATCTTTTTAAAGAAGCCTTTATCAATTAGTTATGGATTGGTTTCTTGGAAATGGACCTACTCTAATGGGCTGTATTGATATTTTGTAATACATTATACAGGTGATCAAAAATGGACAATAAAATAGATTAAAAAACCTTTAGTCATTTTTTTAATGGAAACCCCTTATTTTTAACCCTATCTTATTTAGTATTAAAAATAAGGGTGACTTTGTATAAGAGTGTATATTCCAAAAAATTGTAGTTTTTGAAATAATGAAAATTTAACATTTTTTTATTGTAAAAAAAGGCAATGTTGCCAGTTTGCTCTTTGATTTCAGTTAAGACGCTACGCATGCGTTATTGTGCAAATTTTAATAAGGTCTATTTCACATACGAGATACTTAATATAACGTGGAATTTACATAATAAAGAACCATTCATGATTTCACTTGTACTTCTAAATGCAATTAAATTCATATATAACAAAATTAAATTCATATCAAAGTGTAAATTACATTTATTTCTTTTTCCAACAAATCTAAATGAATCCTATCCCCTATATAAGTTAATTTAATTGATATATTTATTATTGAGACATTTTTACCATCTCAATTTATTATATATATATATATATATATATATATATATATATATATATATATATATATATATATATATATATATATGTGCAGTTTAGGTAGTAAGAATAAAAATGGATAAAGAATAAATGAGTATATTCATAGGATGAACATGTTAATGACAGGATTTGAGTAAAGGATAAAGACACGTACATATAAAGTTAAAAATAAGAATTTATAAAAGGTAAACATATGAATTAGGTAGTATTTTAGATAATAGATTAATGTTACAATAGATGTAGTAAAATAAGTTGACATACAGTCATATAGTAGATTATATAAAATATGACTAAACACAGTATGGTAAAATTTCATTAGAAATTATTTAAGACCAAGTTATGGTAGAAACCTTGATAATTAGGTTAACCAATTTAAAATTACTGTAGGAAGTACAGAGGTGTATATAAGTTCAATAACATTTCAGACATGGGTGACAATTGCAACTGAGGTTGTTTACATTAAAATGCTTGTAAATAGGATTAAGGTATAAAAGTATCGTATAAACGAAGATCACAATAAGCGAACAAGGTAAATGTGGGCAGTTAAACATGAAAATACTGATATCAATATAAAGACAATTCAATTTGGCTACAAAGATAGATAAATTTAAAAATAACATTATTAAATATCTACAATGATTAATGAGACATAATGAATAATTGGTAGATTAATATATAAGTAAAATACTACCTGTTGAGTGGATCCAATCATAATTCAGGTGAGACTAAATGTCAGATTTGCAAGTTTATAATATAACAAACATTCCATGGTAATACATGTGTTTATTTCAATGAACAAAATTAAAAATATATATATATATATATATATATATATATATATATATATATTATGTACATTGTCATAGGTAAACACTCTTCAAAAGATAAAAATTATCGATATAAATTTCATTGTATGGTTCATCTTAGTTAAAGACTAATTTCTGGATAATTTTAGTTTTATAAAATCATGTTTGCCTTATCTTTTCAAATCTGATTTTTTATATATAAATATTTATATATATATATATACAAAATTTGATTAACAAAAGTTGTTTAGAATCATGAAAGAGTCCTACTTCTCGCTTTCAAGCACCTAGGCCAACGTTGATGTTTTGGTAATTTTTAACATATTTTCATCTGCATTTCTTTGAAATCAGCCCAAATACAGTGTATAATAAGAATACTAAGCAGTGGCGTATCACATTTGTTTGTTTAATTATATGTATATTGGAAGAATGCGTATGAAGATGAATAAGTCCAATATTTCCATTGGTGACGCGTTTTTTTTTTACATTTGGTTTTTCATGTTTGCATAATAGGCATATATCCCTGAAAGTATGTAGGCATCTCTACCATTTGTCTAATAGGTAATTTTGAATGTATTTTTAATACACACTAATAAAAATGAAATAATGAAAGCATTAGGTACCCATTAGAAAATTGTCTTAAAGACGATTAGAGGGGAAAAACATACTTATCTAAATAATAAATTTATAAGCAGTTAACATAATGACAGCAATTAGAGGTTTGATATATAAATATCCGGATTCTTGGTACATATGCATATTAGTTTTTGAAAATTGATTATACGGTGTCAACATTTACTGATTTGTAATCCGTATAAAAAAATGTCTAAGTCTGGACAGATCTTAAACGGCCAAACGCGATAAATAGTGCATAACGTGTTTCAATACCTTTAACACAAATAGAAGAAACCGACAATATTATTTTAGTAATAGGTATCAATTATGTGTAATGTAATAACATTGATTCTATTAATTTAATTATAGTATTACTTCCAGTATAGCTTTTAATTATAATAATTGAATTGCTTTTAATGTACCATTAAAATATACATTATGCACCATGTGACCCCTCTGAGGTAAACGAACGCGGGAATTTGAACAACATCATAAAGTCGTCTTTCGCGCATAGGCGGGCTCGTCTTCTTACGCGCCGGACACTGTACTTGGTTTATGCAATCTTTGTCAAATAAAACAAGATGTGTAAGAAAATTAAATTATCAAATAAAAATAATATTAATAATTATCAACACATCAAAGTACTACTAACAAATATTTTTCTGCAGAGTACAGTTTTTTTGAATCAAAATCTCTCATATCGTCTGTTATGTCGATTCCTATACTAAAGACATGTATTTGTAACAAAGATTGCTATGGAAAATCAAATTGTCTCCATAACAAAACTTATCTGTCAATCTTATCAATCAAACACTTCTGTATTAAATTGAAACATATTTTTAAAGACAATGTTAACATTAGATGAAAAAGTTTACTTGATTCAGTGTTACGGAATCGGTGAAAGATCGATAAATATGGTTATTGCTTTATTTAATGAAAAATATCCAAATACTGCAATTAACAAAGTTACTGCTTGGCGTTTAATCAAGAGATTTCTCACAACAGGAAGCGTTCACTATAAGAAGAGAGAGAAAAAAGCTTACGATGAAACTGATGCAGGTACGTTAGTTGCTTTAAATTCCGTATATGCATATCCTAAAATGTCTCTAAGAAAGCGAAGCGTAAATACAAACATAAGTAAAACACATTTACAGAGAATTTATAAAACTAACAAAATTTATCCATGTAAAGCCAAATTTTGCCACACTTTGGAAGAAGGTGATGAAGCAAGGCGATTGCAGTTCTGTTTGTCTTTAGGGGAGCTAATTTTAGAAAACAGAAATTTCCATAAACTAATAATTTTTTTCTGACGAATGTACTTTCACAACAAATGGTGTTCCATCTTCGCAAAACTGTCGATATTGGAACAGAGGCAATCCCCATTACGTAGTTAACTCAAGAAGGCAGTATTTTGGAAAACTAAATGTTTGGTGTGCCGTCTCATACGAGTTAGGGAATTATTGGACCCTTTTTTATTGAAGGAAGATTAAATCAGCAAACTTACTTACAAATTCTGCAAAGGTTTGTTGACGAACTTCCATTAAATATTCGACGTTCGCATTACTTTCAACAAGATGGCTGTCCTGCCCATTCCACACAAATGATTACTGATTGGCTTAATAATCAGTTTGTTGAAAGATGGTTCGGGAGAATGAGCGTGACATCTTGGCCGGCTAGATCTCCAGACCTATCGATAATGGATTTTTTTGTATGGGGATGGGTAAAACAAATAGTTTACCAAGAACACATTCCGAATGACACTGAAATATTAAAACGCAGAATAACAGTTGCAGTTCGATCAATTCCTAGAGAACAAATACAGGCATCTTTTGGAGAATTCCGGAATCGTATTGAAAACTGCGCAAATTTAAGAGGAGGCTTAGTAGAGCCTGATTTTTAATCTGAATATTAACTCACTATTTCATTATAACTTATCAGTGTTAAGCCAGTAACTTGTAATAGCTAATAATTTAAGTGTTCTCTTTTAATATTCATAGTAATAAACTGTGTTAAAGAAATTCTTTTATTTATTTTGTTTATTTAGAATTTTTTCGCTTTTCAAGAGTCATATCACCTATCCGGGGATAAACAATATTACACTATCAGATAAAAATTATTGTAAATGGCCAAAACATCAACGTTGGCCTAGGTGCTTGAAATTCTAGAAGTAGGACTCTTTCATGATTCTAAACAACTTTTGTTAATCAAATTTTGTTATATCTTCACTAACAAAGGCAGTTTACTAGTACCAAAAATCAGATTTTTGAAAAGATCCAAGGCATACATGATTTTAGAAAACTAAAATTATGCCAGAAATTAGTCTTTAACTAAGCAGGGCTGAACCCCAAACAATGAAATTTTATATCGAAAATTTTTTATCTTTTACAAGAGTCGTTTCACCTATCCGGGGACACACTGTATATATATATATATATATATATATATATATATATATATATATATATATATATATATATGAAATGAATGCAACTTGTCAATAACGAATTTATTTACATAAATAGGGGTGTATAAGTTCAATACACATTTCAGACATGGGTGACACATGTATAGATGTAAGTAAAATGCTTGTAAATAGGATGTACGGTATAAAAAGGGATTATCGTAACTTAAACGAAGAGACCATAACCAACTAAGATATAAAACAACAGTGAAAGTGCATTGAAAATTTAATTATAAGCATGAACAACACTAGTCTAGGTTGATAATTAAAAACACAGCTTGATTTGGGGTACTAAAACTTCGAAAATGTGTTAATCAGCTCATGCAAGAATTGACTAAATGTGACAATATAGGCTAAATGTGAACATTAAAAATGATAGAGACATGTATAAAATTAAGTTAGGAAAACAGTTTATAGCATAAAAATGTTTTAAATAGAAATAAAACGAAAAAAATTATATTTGAGGTTGGCTTATGTAGAGGTTTCAAATTTTTGAAAATATGAATTATTTAGGATAAAATACACGTAAGATGTAAATAATAAGTAAGTTTATGGATATCTAAAAGTAAGTTGAGGTAATTTAAATAAGTAATGAGGTAAAATCAAAAAGTGAGGTTAACTGAAAACCACAAAAATTTGCGGAAATATTAATAAGAGGATATGTAGATAGGTGTTTTCCTATACAGTTTTTTGTGCTGAAACCGTGGAACTAATCATTTGCCTGAGAAATGTTTAATTTTTGAATTATTAGAAAATTAAAATGTGAAGTGGTACACGTAAAACATGCATAGACAATATAGGTTGTTGGATCTCTGCAGATGCGTTTTTTGCGCTGAATCCAAATATGAAAAAATTAAGCAATTCAGATAACAAATAAGAAAGTTATGGCTAATTTTAAGTTTTGGATAAAATGTAGAATGTCAATTGTTTTGTAAAAAAATCCAATAATTTGAATTTAGCTAATGTTATTGTACAATTTTAGGTATCCAAGCGTTAGGTATAAAAGCAAGTGCAGTTCATGCCTCACTCTCAGTCATTTGAAATGATTCAACCTACAGGCAGTTGAGCATGTACAATTGTGTTTTGTTAACTTAAAAAAACAACAAATTTTCTGATCATGTGAGTTTAAATAAATAAAAATTTTAACGTAATCATAACGGTAAATATTTATCGGGAAGTGATATTCCGAAGCAATTGCTTTTATAACTAAACGTCGCAATATTAGTTACCGATTGTTATTTTCAAAAGTTGTGTTTTGTGTGTCGATGATTTGTTATACATTAAAGTTCTCTTGTTACGTTGAACTCGATGTTTTATTTTTATTCCTTTCACAAGTGAAGTGAGATTAAATAATATTCAACAAATTCATTTAGAACCTAAAACAAAAGTGGTTACTAGCTTAATAACGCAAGAAGCAATTGAAGAATAAAATTTATTCGAATAAGTAAGCCAATATTAAAATTCTGAGAAGTTATTTCAATTTAAATTAAACGTGAAAGTGTAAAGTGGTATATCCAAGTTACCAAAGTGCCAGTGTTTTTCTTCTATGAAGATAACATCACGTACAGAAATCGATGGAAGATGGATGGACAAGCAATAGGGATATGGAATTAAATGCAACGATTCCAGACATCAACAGGAACATTATATGTGAGTTTTTTTTTACAAATTCCTTTTCATAATCCCATTTTTATATTGATTGGTTTATTGATTGTTGTGTATCATTGTAATAAAATAGATGTATACGTATCTGAACGAGGTGTTAACCATATCTGAAATTTTAATATGCAGCGTAATGATCGAGTTTCTGACAAATTACATCTTGCAGTCATTTGAACTATTATGCATAAGATTGAATACTAACCATTGAAACTTGTGGCGTAATACTAAAGTAAAAGGAAACGAAATACAATTGAATTTTATTGATGAAAGTTTATAAGTTTAAATTCTCATACTCTTATTAATGAACCTGATTGAGTTAGTCCTTTATGAAAGTATAATAAAATCAATAAGAAAAATAAATATAAATAAATGTAATACTTTATGCCTACTGGGATCATCATAGTAAAAAGAGAAGAGAAAATTAAAAAAATAATTACAAAATTTCAGGGTAATATATATATATAATATATATATATATATATATATATATATATATATATCTCGAATGTAAACCTAAGTACACCTACAGAGGTACATGTTAAATTTAATAATTCTTTACAATGTTATAAAGTAAATAAGACTTAAATTCAAATATTGGACATCTTATGATTAAAAGTCATCCCCTTCACTTTCACTATCATCTTCACTCGACTCTCGGACATGGTTACTAGAGGTTTTACCATTTCCTCAACTCTTTTTGAACGTCCCACCACTGGCTCATTTCCTTTTCAGCATGTAAAATACAGTTTTGCCACAGTTCTCTAGTTACTTGGTTTAATGAATCCTTTCATAGCGATAAAACATTCTCGTCCCTGAAGCCCTGTCTTCCAACGTTTTTGTTGTAACAGTGTTTACAATTTGCCCATATTAACTCGATAGGGTTGAATTGGCGGTGATACGGAGGTAAACGTAAAATTTGATGTCCCCATTGATAAGCAATTTCACAATTGCATATATTTTTGGAACTTGTAAATCCTTGGCAATTTGTAATAATTGCACTTTCAGGATATCATTCGAATGAGGAATGTTGTGTTTTCTTAAAAATTGAAGAACATCTTCTTTCTTCCTACTACTTGAAGGTAATTTTTCTACTAATGTAGAATGATAACTGGCATTGGTTTTTCTAAATTTGGTAAAAGCTTGTAACAACCCTTTTTCGTGTTGTACTAAATTATACTTTAATTTTAGATCTTTCATTCATTTAGTAGTAAATATGAGGAAAAGTTTTTAAGTTTTACATTTCATAGTACATATCTTTTTAAGTGTAATATTTCGTAAAGATTTATATTTCCCTTTCCGTAAGAAATTGGATGCTGACCGCGCAAAGCGTGATAACTTAATTCTATGCGCAGATGCGTGGGGGGACACTTACAGGAGCTACTCTGAAAGCCTCTATTTAATTCACTTCCTGCTGAAAGTAATAGCATGAAACATTATTTTGGGGGTGTTCCCTAAATTTTGCGTAACAGTGCCATCAGTTTTGATGGTAAGTTACCTTTTAATTCATTATATTTAAAACTAAAGCATTTGCTCTTTTGCAGGCACTGTTTTTTATTTTTTTTTTAAACTATGGCACTTTTATAAGGCACTATTTTACTATTATTACCACTATTTCACTATTTTTTAATTTTAATGGAACTAATTTTTAATTTTTACTTTTAAAGTACCACTTTTATTAACTACTTTATTTTTACATGGATAACATCATAAATCGCAATTTTTACATACTAAAACTTCAAAGTAATGCATTAAATATATGGATACAAAATATTAAGAATAAATTATCAAGATAATTCCAGTGCGGTGTGGCTGGTAACCTTAGATCTCGAGATTGCACCACAATGATGCTATAATGACTTCATCAAGTTGACCATTCCGTTTCATGTGTTACCAGCGGTAATAAAATCTATGTACAGAACTGTTCAAAGGTAATGATTTTTTGTAGTAATTAACGAATAGATTTAAGACCTTTTTGACTTAATCATTTCAATTGGATATTAAATAAACATTAGTGTATCTTTTTATTTTATTTTCATTTTGATAAATTTTTTATTATTATTTACAAACTAGGTTTAACTGTTCCTATAACAAAAATAGTTTGGCGCTCGAGGTATCATTTTATTGTTTTTATTTACATTACATTTTTTTATTATTTAGTATAAGAGAAAATAATTAAGTAGATTGGAATCAAGCAGCATTTTAGGTATATGAGCAAATCAGTTTATTAGAACCTGCCCTTTATTAATCTACCGATAAGAGTCAAAGGCACAAATTAGTGATGAAAGGTAAGTATCTCAATTAGTTATATGATTTGTGTTTAGGGAGAATTTTGCCTAATTTCATTATTACTTTATTAGAATATTCAAATTACATCATAACAATTGAGTAGTTACATCAACACGTTTTGTTATTACAACTTGGCGTTATTTATTGTTGTTACAAGCTGTTCTTGAAACCATTTTTGAAATAAATCAGCGTTCATATTATCGTGGTAGTCTGCTGTCTTACTTTTACTGAAAAATACCAATGATGAATTAGGTATAAAACCATCCTTGTTGCAACCACTCAGCACGATAAAACTAAAATTTATTCGGTTAAAAATATTTTTAACAAATCGGCCTATTTTAATTACCGTTTCCCTTCTCCTAGCGGTTTGTTTTTTGTGCTTTTCAAATCGTTATCATGCCATGATTTTCGAACGCTTCCTCGACAAAAAATTCACGTCTCATCCAAAAAGACAGTATCGTAACTAATTTCACAACTATTATTAGCAAACTATTTTTGCAAAAATGTTGCTCGAGCACCAGCAATATGAACCTTCTCCATTAAACACCTTTTTCCATCGTCAAATATGAATTCAAAACCAATTTTGTGTAACAATTGTTTCAAACTCGTTTTACTGAAGGTAAATATTTTATCTTCTTTAAGTTCAGTTTGGGGTTTTTCGATAATAATATGTGAGCCTAAGATTAAGCAGTGATTAACTCCATTTCAACAATAATTTCTGAATTATTTACCAGTTGCATGCATGGTGTAAATTTTTCGTTTCAAAACGTCTTCATGTATTCGTCGACTTCTCTGACTTCGACTTCAAACGCAGCCTATGTTTTTGTAGTGAATCCGGCACCGATTTCCCAGATTCTAAAGCGAGAGCCATTCTTGCCTTTGTACCAGTTAGGGTTAATGGAAGTTAAAGGTAAGCTTGGCCCCCCGTTATCGCGTTCCATCTCGAAATAATGCAGTATATTCATTAACATTACTTGAGTTTGGCTTTTCAAAGATTTTTTAACTAATGACATAATGACATCATTATTTGTTGCAAAATAAATAAATGCATTCAATCAATTGGAAATACATTTTGCATTATAAACTTACCTCGTAATAGTGAATATTAATAATAATAGTTTTGAAAAAAACTTGTTTACAAATGCAATGAAAACTAATAAATTACGAAGCGAAAGATAAATTATTATAAATACAAAACACGATGTGATAATACGAAACGAAATACGAAGAATAATTTAAGGTTAAATAGCCAAGAAGACATCTGACAGCGTCATGCGCTTTGACTTTAGAATCGACATACGTTTTTAAGTCCTGTATTTAAAATATATAGCAGACTTATATTATAACCTGTTTTTCTTTAAGTGGGAACTTCTCACTAAGATAAAGGGAAACAGATGCATTTCACAGTAATAATTATATCCCCATTCTCGAATCCGCCATCAGACACCTCTCCCCGGCGTTACTATACCATTAAAATATCTAGCCCAGAAATCCGTTTAAGCCAAAACATGTTATTCAAGATGTTATTAGACATTACGCTTGATCTCATACAACTCCCGCGATAGTTCTACCCGCATTTTTTTGTACATGCTGTATAGTGTGCTATGTGTATACGCATTCCTCTCTGCGCCGCACTGTTATACCGTTTCCGAAAGGGAATTCACAGATTCGCATTGATAGCGTTTACTGCAGCAGGTGTTCTAGATAACTGATCCACACGATTGCGGCTCAATAAAAATAGTGCTATTGTAACGCCGGGGAGAGGTGTCTCATGGAGGAAAGACGGGGTTATAATATACGTCTGATATATATATTTTAAATGCAGGACTAAAAAACGTATGTCGATTCTAAAGCCAACGCGCATGATGCTGTCAGGTGTCTTCTTGGCTATTTAACCTCAAATTATTCTTCGTATTTCATTTCGTATAATCGCATCGTGCTTTGTAGTTATAATAATTTATCTTTCGCTTCGTAATCTATTAGTTTCCATTACATTTGTAAACAACAGTTTTTTTCAAAACTATTATTTTAATATTCACTACTACGAGATAAGTTTATAATGCAAAATGTATTTCCAATTGATTGAATGCATTTATTTATTTTGCAGCAAATAATGATGTCATTAAAAGGTAAAAAATCTTTGAAAAGCCAAACTCAAGTAATATTAATGAATATACTGCATTATTTCAAGATGGAACGCGATAACGGGGGGCCAAGTTTACCTTTAACTTCCATTATCCAGGTACGCTAATAATTTTCACTATTTAAATTTGACAGCGCGGCTTAAATTTGAAAATAACCTAGAAACATTGACGATGTTTTGTTGGTATTCAATATTACTAACTATATGAACCAATAACTACATACGTTTTCAAAAACCTTAAACCATGCTTTACTAAAAGGTGAATCATAAGACACCTCTCGCCTGCGTGACCATATAGGGACCATTATTTTGTTAAGGTAAGCTGTAGTACAAGGAAATATGTAGAAAATATAAACATGTACACTCTGCCCCAAATTCGAGGGCAAGCATGGGGATCTCGCTTATTATAAGAGATAGGATATAGGTTTAAATTCGGCACTTTTGCTAAATTCGATGCCGAGTAATAATCTGAAAATAAATTTGAGCTAACTCGAATGGATTTGGTTTTATGCTCAAAAAACTAAAAATTTCGAATTTTGTTTTTCGCGTTTGGCTACCTTATTATTAGGAATTTTCAAAATTCGATTAAACATTATTAAGGCAACTTTTTACGCACAATACTAATACGGTATTAAAAATATTATGCGACGTTTTGTTTATTCTGAACCATCATCAGGTTTATTTTTTCTTATCGGGGTTAAGACATATTTTTATGGCGTTGGATGGAGAATGTTATGCTGATTTTAGCAATATATAGCACTTCACGGTTTGATCCACTGCGAACTAAAATACTCTTAAATTAAAAACTAAATATTAAATTAAAGGAGTTGGCTTTTGTCATGTCATTTTCTAATTGTAAAAAAGGTAATAATTGCAAGATCCTTCGTGTTAGTGCTTTAAAATTTGCAAGTTTCTTGCTTTCAAATTCAGAAAAACGAGACATGATAAGGATATTTTATAGCTGCAATAGCAATAGTGTCAGAGCAGAACAAAGATATTTAGAGGAATATCCGGACAGGCAGCAACCAAACCAGAGATATTTTTTAAAATTAGACCAAAATTTGCGAGAATTTGGATGTTTTCAGAAACCTCGAAATGCATATGGTAGCAGACTAGACAGAGATGCCGAAGAAGAAATATTACATCAGGTACTATTTGTTAGTATTATACTAATTATAAGAATTTCCACTCACTTCACTGCTAATTTCAGCAGACATTTTTTTTTGGAAAGTTATGACTTTATGTTATCCATCTTAGGTTCAAGAAAATCCTTCAACATCTAATAGAGCAAACTATTAAAGTGCCAAAAACGACAGTTTGGCGAGTGTTAAAGCAACAACGTTATAAACCATTTAAGTTACACGTTAGTCAAACTCTTCGGCCTGGGGACGATATGAGACGGTTGGATTTCTGTAACCAACTTAATACCAAAATGCTGGAAAAGCGCAACTTTCTCAATCAAATAATTTGGACGGATGAGTGCAATTTTTCCACTAATGGAATGTTTAATCGTAATAACGAGCACTACTGGTCCGTTGAAAATCCACGAATTAACAGGCAAATGCGAGGACAAGGCCACCGGTCCTTTAATGTGTGGGTTGGAATCTGGAAGGATAGGCTCCTTGGGCCAATTATTTACGAAGGTATCCTAACGTCTCAACGCTACCTCGCATTTCTAACAAACGAAATATCAGACCTTTTGGATGATGTTCCGCTAAACGAAAGATGGACTCTGGTGGCAAATGGACGGAGCTCCTCCTCATAATGCTGCGATAATAAGTGAATATCTTAACGGCGAATTTCCTGATAAATGGATGGGAAATAGGGGACCACTTAGGTGGCCAGCAAGAAGTCCAGATTTAATCCCTTTAGATTATTTCCTCTGAGACTATTTATAAGACGCCACCGCAAAATATAGAAGAACTCCAGAATAGGGTTGTTAATGAATTTCGTCAAATTCGTGTAATTATTTTGTTGTTACCTATCGATAAATTTGCGTTGTCGCTATTATGACCGTGTTACATAGACCTACTTGTTTGAGTTGTTTGTTAATGTTTTTTTTAAATTGTTTAACTATTTTTATATTTTTTTGGATGTTCTAACGAGTTTAACAAATTAAATAAGTAGAACTACTGTAATTATTCCTTGCTGGATCCAAGAAGGCGGAATCTTGTTCTTCGTATTTTTTTCATTATTTTAGTTCGCAGTCGATCAAACCATAAAGTGTTATATATTGCTAAAATCAGCATAACATTCTCCATCCAACGACATAAAAATATATCTTCATCCCCATAAGAAAAAATAAACCTGATGATGGTTCAGAATAAACGAAACGTCACATAATATTTTTAATACCGTATTAGTATTGTGCGTAAAAAGTTGCCTTAAAAATGTTTAATCGAATTTTGAAAATTCCTAATAATAAGGTGGCCAAACGCGTAAAACGAAAATCGAAATTTTTAGTTTTTTGAGCATAAAACCAAATCCATTCGAGTTAGCTCAAATTTCTTTTCAGATTATTACTCGGCATCGAATTTAGATTTTGGAAATTACCGAGTCCTTACGGACGAAAACGAATTTTTGTGTTTGGGGGTACTAAATCTTCCTCTTCCGTTTTTTTAATTGGTGGAATTAAATTAGATAAGATTTTTTGTGAGTAGTGGGATTCAAAATCAAAGATGGATTTTTGGTAATAATTTGGATGAGTCTGAAATTGACTGCGCTCTCGAGTAGTATTACGGTGACGTTTATTGTTACGCTTTAAGGGGTGGTTTAGAACGTTGATATATTGGACCTTGTGGTGTTTAACGAACGTACTTTTTGTGTAGTAAGGGTAGTTTAGCTACTTCTGAAGAAGACCTGTAAAGGGATTTTATTAAAACTGTTCATCACCAAAGGATTATACCTAGTGCCGATTTCGATTTTACGTAAAGTTACCTAGAGGACATCGTCGTGTTGTATTAGTGCTTCAGTGACCTCTTTGGTTTTTCTCGCTTTTGCGGATTTATTTAAACTCAACGTTTTTGCAGTGCCGCTTATTTACCGTACAAAGCGTGTTTATGGATAAAGAACCTTTCGCAATATATTAAAATTATCGTTATTTAAATCGAGTTATTAACCTTTTGGATTGTTAGTGGAAATCAAACCAGTTAAAAGATTAAAGTCAACAAGCAAATTGAGCGCACAAATTAGTATTTTAAAAGAAGTTTTTAACTTATGCAGTAACATTTTAACGAGTTTAAATCAAGAAATCGTTTGTGTATAAAAGAACTATAGTCAACATTTCATTCATCATTTTGTCAGAGCAGGAAGATTTCATTTCCGTTATAGCAGTACCCGACCACCTTTTTCAATTGTTGTAACACAGGAGAGGTGTAATTCTAGACCTTAAGGTAACATAATATTTTGTTTTTTTATTGAATATTTCAAGATTTTTTTGTGTTTCGAATTATTTTTTTTGTGTTAACGAAGGTTTGAAAGCGGTGTCGTATTTTTTTGGTAAATTAAGTTGTTGTTTTACCTTTATTCAGTGTAATTAATTATAGTTCTGACGCTCCGCCTTCACCCTTTGTTATTTATTTTAGTATTAAAGGGCAATTGACCCTATTGTAGTGTGGGTATATAATCCACGATATATATAAATATAGGTTAAACTCAGTTAGAACGGCGTTAAGCAGCATTCTGATCAGACATCCTGTCGCCTTTTAAGCCTTTGTATTTTTTTTTGTTTATACGCATTATCGTATGTTTATATTTATCCTTTATTTTCTTATTTTATTATAGCTTTGTTAGGTTTTATAAATTTGTTTTAATTCTGTGGAAACCCTTTTGTGTTGCATAAAAGTTTTTTTTGCAAATTGCAAATAATTTAGAAGCGTAAATTTTAACGTAACGAAGTTAGTTTTTTTTTATTATTGAATAATAGCGTTATTAATATTTAGTGTTTTATTTGATTTTTGTTGAGTATTCATTTAGAGTGCATTCTATAGCTTATTTTTTTTGTTTTGTTTTGATTATTATTTAATGCCTAATTATTTACACTGAGGTGTATTAACGTAACTTTATTGAGTGTTTTTCACGCTTTTATTTGACAAGCGTGTAGTGCTTTTGAAGCCCTATTTCAGGTGGTTTGCTGAGTTGCTGTCCAGCACACCTGGAATTGATTGCGGATAGGTAAGCGTATGTTTTTTGTATGTTTAGACACGCTATGTACTCGTAATTTTGGCACGACGACCCTTATTTTGACTACCAAACATTCTGGCGCCCTTAACCGAACTGATTTTGTCTTCATCCCCTATTTTGACTTACGTACGATTTACTATTCTGGTTGTGCAAAATTTTTCAACATCTGACCTACACCCATACGCTGGCTAGTCGGGGCAAAAAGGCCAATTTTATCTGTAATCCCGTTCTACCACCCGTTTATACCGTTACATATTTCGGACCATTATTATGCATATGCAAGTAAAAAGATATTTCACTTTTAAGTTTGTTTGACAAAGAAACAGTACATTTGCCTTTCAAGTCAACTCAAGCGAAAAATCTTTTGAAATTTTGGCGGCAAAATTATTGCCCCTTAACATATTGTTACTGAAAAAAAAATTTTTTTTTAAACGAACTATCCAGAAGCATGAACTAATGAAAACACTAGCATAAAGTCTTTTTTTCTGTTATTTTGGAATACTCCAAATAAATTTACTGCTCTGAATCTGTATATGTATAAAGAGGTAATATCTCAGGTATTATTTGTTTTCTCCGTTTTACTTATCACTCTGTGTTTGTGTGCAAATGCACGAATTCACAAGTCCGCACCCAGTATTCGAACGAAAAGGCATCGACGTTTTTTAAACTTTAACTATTTTTTTAGCCTTAGAATTTGAGAGTGAAAAGTTTTGTGATGATCACCTACGTCACTAGATTTTAAACGCGTCGTTTTATTATTTTGACGTCTATTAGTGGGCCTAGATACCTAAATGTAGAAATAGGATGCCTACAAAGAAGGCATAGATTCCAAATCTAACTTTCGTTGGTGTTCTAAAGTTATTTCATTAAAGATAAATTTAATTTTAATAACTACCCAATGTTACTAAAACACATTTCCTAATTATTCAGAACATGCAAATTTCAGGATTTTTTAACACACCAGTTGTCGAAAGTGTATATTTTGAACTATTAATATATATATATATATATATATATATATATATATATATATATATATATATATATATAACTACCTACCTATTTGTCACTTACAAATTTATCCCAAGGAAACTAAATCCATGTTATAATGCAGAAATGTTTTCTTTTTAGGAGATATATTTACTTATCCAAGGGAGAAGCATTCCAAACTCGGTAAAAATCATTGTACAACGGATGTGGACATTTTATCAGAGGAGGTTATAAACGATATTTTGTCAAATGCGGCTTATAACGCTAAGGTTGATGCTCAAGAGCTGGGAATGATTCCTGATGATGAAGCTGTAGTTCACAAGGTGGATTTAACAATTTTCGCAGTGGCCGAAAATGTTATTGAAGAGGATGAGGAAATAAGCTTACCCGTTAATGAGAAAATAAACCCCGACGATCTAGGTGAAATTGAAAAAGAAATGGAAATATTTAAGGATCTTCAAACAGTGGATATAAAAGACTTCACATATGTAAAAACAAAAAATGAATCCGCATTTTTGAAGATATTAATAAACCAAAAAGTTAAGGCGATAAGAAAATCAACCTTATGTTAGTTTTATACCAAAAATAAAAGTAGGCTATCCACTGATCGAGTTTTAAGAGTTACAAGAATGTCTAACGTAACAAAGTCAACAACAGCATCTGGTAAGATAGGAAAGCATACAAAAAAGGTTTATAAGTCAACAAAAGGTATCCAACTTAATAAAAAACCTGATTTAACTGATAGTTCTGATGAAAACAGCTATAAAAGTTTAAATCTAAGCAGCGACAATGACTTGGACCCCGAGTGTGAAAAAGAAACATTAGAGAAACAATTAGGTACATTTAAACTAAATTTAAAAAGTAAACATTATTACACTGCGTACTATGACGATCAATATTATTTAGGTCGAATTATTGAAATAACAAATCAAACAGAGGGAACCTCTGAGGCGACTAAACAGTATAAAATTAAATATTTACGAAACGACCTGAAATATTATGTTTGGCCTGAGAAAGAAGACATCCACGTTGTGGAGGAACAGTTTATTTTTTATGGACCTATATTTCTATTGGGCAATGATCCCTTTAAATTAAAGCGAGCTGATAAAAATCAAATTGAAAAAAAATACAAGATGTTAAAAATCGAGTTAAAAATTAAATAAGCAATAAGTTGTACGAAGCCAAACACTCCACACTGTGGGACAAATGAAACGTCATTCTTTTTTAGATTCAAATAAATTCTCTGTTTTTTTACAGATGTTTGGTGATTTTTGAATATGTTTAATATGCATCATTTTCACATTTAGTTACAGGGTAAACTTAAAAAAAAACGTTTATCCTTGCTTTTATCGTTTAGCTACAGTTAATTATTTTATTGAGCTTACAGAAAAGGTCGAAATAACAACTTTTATTAGTCATTTTTAGAATTAAACTTCTAATCAAACCAAAGTCATTTAAATCTCTTAATAAATAGAAAATATAATTTGAGATTAACGAAATAAATATATGTGGGTCAGGTTTGGGGAAAGGCCGGGGTTGGTAGGCCGCGTAAAACTTGCCTGAATGTAGTAGAATCTATGATAAAGGAATGAAAGATAAGGAGTTCTAAAAACAAAAGGGCATGTCAGAGACTATGTATGAATCTTGCGGAAGCTAGGGAGATATGCGGAGATAGGAGAGCATGGTGAAAGATTGTGAATGAAAAATAAATAAGAGGCAGGGATTGTTTTGCCTACCCGCAAGGGAATGGCGTGAAGGTTAAGTTAAGTTAAGTTATTTAGTTTATTAGCAGTTCCGTAACAAGGAATTTGACACATTTAGCCAGGATTAAGTCGACGTCCTTTATAAATCTATTTAAACTAAAATACCAGTTCTATTTTTTGGAATAAATGTTTGGGTACAAGGTTTAAATTTTATAAATAATATTGTTAACTGATTAACTATAGATCTGTTCTTTTTTTACATTTTGAAAAACCTACTTACGGCACTGAGTGTTAGTCTTGATATTACTTGTCTTAAATAAACCATTTCTTGATAAATTTGGTTGTTTATTATTATTATTACAAAAACTAGAACATAACCGTTAGGATAAAAAAGCATAATAAAGATAGCTAGTTTTTATTTCCATGTAATCACAATATATCTATGCCAGAGGTCATTCAAGTGCTGGTTGAACTAGGCAGTACAAACGTTTTTGTGCCGAATTTTCTGTTGATAAAGTAATTTTAATTGCTGCTGCAGTACTTTGCAGTATCTTGCATTACTTGTTATTTCCATGCAGCATCCAGTTATGCCATGCAGTATTAGGCAACACCATAAAGTATTTTAAAAGTTGTGCAGTTTCATATGCAGTATATGCACTTCCGAATGCAGTACATCAATTTGAATGAATTTTTGCAATACGAGTACACTTTTTCAGAGAGTGGTCACCCCCTCGGTTCTACTTTTTCTCAATGGCTCCATGAAGTGCATCGGCCTTCATAAGTGAGTGTTCTGATTCAAAAAATCTGAATGTTATTGTTTCAGGACCCCAATCTTCATTTATAAAAGTACGCACGAACCAAACGGCGTCCAATTTTTGTTTTGGGCTGCATAGTTATCAGCCCAAAATATAACGCGTTTCGTTTTGTAATTAAGTTGTTTTACAACGTTATAAAATATCGAGACTAAATCGGGACCTGTGTGACCTTTAACTGCTTCATGCTACAACATGCAATAGTGGTTTCCAGTCTTTTTAAGTTCGCGAAGGTTTCATTAGAACAAACTAATCTGCTCACAAAGAATGAATTTTTTATCATCATTTTTGGAATCCTTAATATTTTTTGCATATCTACAGCAAACAAGTCGAGATTAACATCTCAAGTTTCATTTACGTTATGTTCATATAATTTGCGAGCAGCAGTGCATCTATTCTTGTGCTCTGCGCATTTTTTACACGTTTCACACTCTTCGGTACGGTGTTCCATAATTTCTATTTCTTCATTATTTCGGTGTTGATCGAAAGTTATTTTATTTATATGTTCTTTATATAAACCACAACTTGGACATTCTTCTTGGGATGGCTTTGAAAACCCTTTCTTTTTGAAAAACCTTACGATATGTTTCATAAATTACCAACTGTTTTGTATCCTATTGTATGTAAAAACAGTCTTACAAACTTCATTGTCCAATCTTCTCTTCGTGGCTTTACATATTTTTCGGCATCATTATTTCTATTTTCTTCTGAAGTCTTTCCTTCCTTATTTTCCTGTTCTTGCTCAGTAGTATATTTTCCATCGGTAGTAGTACTTTCTTCTTTTTCCTTAATTTCACCTTTATGGCTTTCCGACATCGGTTGCATTATTGTTACAGTGCTGATGATTTTAATTTTTGTTTGGCCACTAGAGTTTAATAATTCATGTGCAATGGTGTTACTTCCCTCTCGACTGATTCTGGTTTATTACATGGAATCTCCAAAATGTCTTTAAGATGTTGAACGTTAAAAGAGCTGTCGGGACAGCTTAAATATTCCCAGCGACCTAATTTTGGATAAACCTCTCCATATTCATAACTTTTTTTGTAGCTTATGTATCACAAATAATGACTGTTCTTTTTCTAAAATTTATTATTGCTCTATTTTCCTTTTCTTCCGGTACATAGTCAGGATATTGATCAGAGTCGTCTTCTGGTGAGGGAGTGGGAAGATACATTTTTCTGAAAGGAATTAAACAGTATACAATGAAGCGTCATTCAAAAACAAAAAAAAAGGTTGTATACACGTTTACCTAATATAAAATTAAAACTAAGTTATATTACCCCTATTTCTAAATTTAGGGGCAGTTACCGATTGTCTGAACTGATGTTTCGGACTACAATGTCAGTCAGACATATGAGAGGTGCGATAAAAGACTTTGCCGCTATGCTCTTTTATTTGTAGCCGGTGAGGCCGTGCGGTTTTTCATACAAACACTCAAGATGTTAATTATTCTGGGCGCCACTGTCTCGTAACTAAATTCGCCTACACTTGAGCCAGAAGGTGCCGAAGTCGTTCCTTACCTGTAGTCCACTTGCAACGGATTTATGCAACTGGTTATCGCATTAGATAATTTTGTATTTTGCTTGTTTCCTTTTATAATCTTGAGCATGTATTATTTACCTTCTTACCTATTATAGTTTTGTACTAAACAAAGATCTTGTTTTAGTGAAGTGATTTAAAAAATGTATCATTTCTTTGAACTCGTTTGAACTGTTAACACTTCTACATAAAACGCTCATTTTTTAGGGAGGGGGCGCAACGGTAGTCTGATCGCTTCATCACAGATTTTGTGTTGTCTATAGTCTCAGTATCATCAGTGCAACTTTTAGTGTTGTTTGTTTTTCATATGAATATTTCATTAATTCAAATTAACGTTGGTGTTGTGAATGTTTAGTTTAGATCTACGCAATGGCAGAAAAACAATCTGAAGAGGACGAATTTTTATTAAGGTGCAGAAGGAACTAAACGTTAAGTTGCCTTGCTTTATTAAAAATATACTAAAAATCAACGGCTTGAGTAACAACCTTGCATTTAAAAATGTCAAAGAAAGTGATCTTCAAGAATTAGAATCTCTCGTTCGAAATGAATTAAAAGACCTTATAAATAACAAAGAACATGAGTGCTATTAGGGACCACTTAAGCATGGCTGAATATTGCAATAAAGAATTAGCCTCATCTGTACAAACACTGGCAACTAATTCTGCTCCTCAAAGTAGCAGTGTTCGAACTCCGGGAATAATACACACAAAGCTGTGGCTGTGAATTTGACAGAATGCCGAAAACATTTGCAGAAATTAATAACTGAGTGGATAAAATCATTAGGATTTTTAACAAATGAGCATAAAAAATAGCACATACATTATTTTAATTCCAAAGATTATTTCTGTTACATGGACGGCCCTTCAGTTCCTTGCAAGGTTCCGTGTTTTATTCAAAATTGTTTAAGGACCTGCAAAGCAAGTTTTCTATTGTGTATATTGTTTATTTTTCAATAAACACAAACTAAAGATCTAAATAGAAAGTTTTGTTCTATTGTGGCTACTACATGTAACACTAAAATTTGCAGGTAAAACAGCTGAAGAAAAACGAAAAATACCATTGGATTATATTCAATTATTACAGTCACATTCTTAATCACTTAAAGGCAAAAAAGTCGGCGTGAATCTCAAGTTCAATTAAACAATTCCATACTTCAAAATCTGGAATTAAATCCGAGATTGGAATAATGAAGTATTGTTAGTTATTGTAATAAGAGTATCTCATATGAAGCACGCAAAAGTCGTATTCCTGAATGTTCCTTCATTGTACCGGGTGGCCAACTAAGAACGGCCGTCGGCCATACCACAGGAATGGATTATAGCACAGGTTCGGGAACAAAATTTTTATAACAAAACTGGCCTCGAGAAACGCCTGGAAATTATTTTCAGAATTGTAGGTCCACCGCTAGAGGGCGTATTTGACAGTTAAAATTTTAAACAGCAAAAGCTTTCAAAATTTACTCAATTAAGGGGCATATTAAATATTATAATCAGATTCCTCGACAAATTCTGCATATTTTTTATTTGACAAGTTTATCTCGTCAAATATGGGTTGGGGGAGAGTGGGAGCCTTGTTACGAAAAAACGCCTTTAATTCAGGTTCTGCTTGACCGATTTTAATAAACTTGATGTTGTTTGAAAGAGCTTTTGTTAAACAATAGAAAAGTAGCAAATTTGAAACAATCTGAATAATAACATAAATGCTAGAGGGCGCTGTTTAATATTGTGTTTTCTCTTTACAATTTTAAATGGAAGCATAAAAATTTAAGTAGGTCTTTAAAAAGTAGGCTGCCTAAATGTAATGCTGTCGCTACTAACAATGTGAACAAATTGTAAAATAATAATGTGATAAATCTATCAATTAAAACCTTAAATAAATAACTACGTAATTAGTGTCGCCCTAGATGTTCGAAATGTCGTCCATCATTTTCAATGCATGAAATCAATCGCTGACGGGTGGAGAAAACAGCAGTTGCAATTTCTGCCCTTGAAATACTTCGTATTGTCTGTCGTATTTTTTCAATCATGTCAGCTCTTGTTGTGGGTCTATCGGTATAAACGAGATCTTTTATTCGCCCCCACAAATAAAAATCTAAATAAGTTAGGTCTGGAGACCTTGGTGGCCAAATAAATAAACTTCCACGTCCTATCCACCTTTCAGGGTATGACTGATCTAAGAAATTCCGAACATCTCCAGAATAATGTACCGGGCACCCATCGTGTTGCAAGAACATGTCACGACGAATGGCCCAGGGTACGTCTTCTAAAAGAATTGGCAATACGTTGCTTAAAAAATATAAATATCTTTCTCCATTAACAGCCTCTTTAAAAAAAGGCCCAATTATTTCTCCACTTAGAATCCCGCACCACACATTTACAGACCAACGACCCTGATGTTGGACCTCCTGCATCCAGTGGGGATTCGTTTCAGACCAATATGCATTATCTGCCCACATAATTCGTGAAAGTATTTCAGGATCGTCGTGTATCATATTTGAGAGCCAGTTGCAAAAATGCACCTGGTATCGAAATCTTGAGCATTCAAACTATGGTGTAGGACCATCTGATATGGGTGCAATCTAACATAGTATATGTTACAAAGTAATCAGATCAATAAGACACATTGAAGTCCTTCGTTGTTAGTAAACGAAAACGGACTTTAAATGCATTAACTCTCGTAATGTTATTACGAATTTTTTTCGCCCGGCCTCTCATTATTTTTTATTATTGTACCTTTTTACTTTACTTTGCCTCACTTAATTATCATGTTGTTAGTTAAAATCTATTCACATAGCATAAGATAATTGCATTAAATAATTTGGTGTTTTATTGAAACTGGACATTAAATGGCGGCAAATACATTAATCATGTTGTCACAAGTTAACTTTGATGTAATGACATTTTCGGTATGATAAAAATGAGAAACACATAACGACCAACGAAAAAAATTAAAAACATGTTTATCATTATAATACCAAATAAAACATGCATTAATAAATAAGTAGTCACCTGTATTCACTTAAAATATTTTGGACGGTGGTTCGACATATACCCAAGTCTCTAGCTATAGCTCTGGTGCTTGAATGAGGGTTAACATTTACATAAGCTAAAACATCAATAACATTTTCTTCTGTTCTATCTCTGCGTTGTCTTCGGTACACAGAAAGATTCACATTACCAGTAGTACGCACACGGTGTGCGAGTCTGAGAAAACCTCTTCTGCTGTGATGCCGTCTGTTTGGGTTACTGCAGTGCATACACTCTAGCAGCAACGGTTGCATTTCTCGTACATTCAAAATAAACTGCCAACATATCAAATGCTTCTTCATTTGACAGAATCATTTTGGTACGAAAAAATAAAGAAAGTCTATTAAATGCAACACG
The DNA here is from genome assembly GCA_036346205.1 of Vesta saturnalis. NCBI lineage: Eukaryota > Metazoa > Arthropoda > Insecta > Coleoptera > Lampyridae > Vesta > Vesta saturnalis. The sequence continues at coordinate 419,619 of JARFJB010001703.1, forward strand.
ATGAATAATTTTTGACATATGCGTGAAAATCATAGCTTGCTTGTTTTTGAACAGGGAATTTATTTTATATCTTACATGGCCCTCTTTACTAATTTTGTTGTCATCAGTAAACCGTAATTCATATTTTAAACTGTATTTGTTGTTGTTGGGCAAATATCGGTTTTTATTGGTATTTTATGCTTTTGATTTACTAACACATCGCTTGAAAACAAATTATAACATTGTTATATAATTAAAAAAATGTTAGATTTATCACATTATTATTTTATAATTTGCTCTCATTGTTAGTAGCGACAACATTACATTTAGGTAATCTAGCGGCAATCATAACATTAGTATGATAACAGTTTAAATTACTGCAGACCAATGTAAGATCTTTTCATCCAGGCTAAATTTAATAATTTCCGTTAACGCGAACTAGCCTACTAGACGTTGGAAGAGCAAGACCTACTTAAATTTTTATTCTTCCAGAGAAAACAATATTAAAAAAATATTAAACAGCGCCCTCTAGCATTTATGTTATTAATGAGATTGCTTCAAATTTACAAATTTTCTATTGTTTAACAAAAACTCTTTCAAACAACATCAAGTTTATTAAAATCGGTCAAGCAGAACCTGAATTAAAGGCGTTTTTTCTTAACAAGGTTCCCACTCTCCCCCACTCCTTATTTGAAGAGATAGACTAAAACTTGTCAAATAAAAATATGCAGAATTTGTCGAAGAATCTGATTATAATATTTAATATGCCCCTTAATTGGGTAAATTTTGAAGTTTTGCTTTTTAAAATTTTAACTGTCAAGTACGCCCTCTGGCGATGGACCTACAATTCTGAAAATAATTTCCAGGCGTTTCTCGAGGCCACTTTTGTTATACATTTTTTTCCCGAACCTATGCTATAATCCATTCCTGAGATATGGTCGACGGCCGTTCTTAGTTGGCCTCCTGGTACTAATCTAAACCAAGAATTACCATCAGTGTCTCTCAAAGCCGAGCTCAAATCATTCTGAAAAAAATGACCAAGAATATCGAATTGAGGATATAGCATCTACTCAGACCTTTATTACTTCCGATAGGAAGACGTGGAGAAATATTATTGATGAATCAAATTCCAACAATTCCTCTGAGAACATAAACGTTAATTTTGAAGACAATTTTCAAAACCTTACTACAGAACGGGATTTTTAAATGCAGGACTAATCAAATTTAGGGCCAGTAGTTCTGCTATTCAAAATGTGCCCACTAGTGAAAAAAAGGTAAATGGCGTCAACCTAAATACTCTAGAGCACTTATGAAATTGACCAGGTTATTACACGATAACAAAAGCCTCAGAAGAAAATAGGTTTTGTTACATAGTTTTTTAGTTCTCAACCGTGCGAACAAATATTTCGTGCACTTCAACATTTCCCACAGTTGTGATAATTTTAGTTTGCAAGAGATTTAACAAAATTGAAAGTATACATATTATAACCGAGGTAGTTTTGTTTTGGCGCAAATGTTTTGGCGCGAGCCTTTTGGCGCGAACTTTTGGGCGCAGAATCGTTGTGGCGCAAATAACTTGTCTTACTTACAAAATCTAATACTGATTTTACCCTTTACGATACATTGGTTCTAATGTTACATAATAATTAATAATGGCGATTCCAATAATTTTGCAAGTGACTAACTTTGGGTTAATGTAGTCAATTAAGAAGTATTTATGGTTAATGTGGAAATTTCAGCTTAATGGGCGACTACAAAAGAAAACAACAATTAACTAATGAGGCTCGTTATTGTATATTTAAAATTTTCTGGTTTCAATTAAAAATCTATTATTTATCATAATGTGTTTTATCTGTTCTTGATGAGCTTTTAACCTATTACAGTACTTTATAAGTACCTTGTTTCGCCTATTTAAAGAGTGCTTGGGGTTATTATGGTTTAGTCGTATCAGACCAGAATGTTCAACCAGTTCAAGGCCGTGTCGAACTAAAAAGATCCCATATAGTTGGAAGATTATGACACGAGTGCATTCATAGGAAAGATGAAATGTCATTAAACAGTAATGATGACATAAATAGCGAGGAATGGCATGAAGCCATAAAAGCTGAAATAAAACACATGTGTGGTGTATTATTCAGAAAGAGAAGAGAAGGAATATTGTAGATTTTAAATAACTTCTAAAAACCAAGTTGGGACAAAATAATTCCGAAACTAAGAAAGGAAGATTAGTAGCAAGAGGTTTCAGTCAAAGGCCTGGATTTGGCTACCGTGAAAAGTTTTCCCCTGTGGTAAAATTGAATTCAATTAGACTACTTTTGGCCACAGCAGTAGAACAAAATTTAAAATTGCACCAGTTTGATGTAACGACAGCATGTCTAAATACAGATTTAAATGAAAAAATTCAAATGAAGAAACCTGGATATTTAGAAAAATATCTAGCAGAAATATTAAATGAAGAAAACAAAACTTCAGAGATATATTCAAAAGCGAATAAAATGTTAGACAGTATGAAAAATATAAAAGGTGAACAAGTATGTCTGTGACAGAAAGAATTGTATGGATTAAAACAGCCTGGAAGACAATGGAAAATAAAATTAGATGAAACTTTAAAGGAATTGGGATTCACATCATCACTTGCTGATCCACTTAAAAGAGAAGGTACAACTATTTTACTAGCAGTTTATGTTGATATGCTAATAGCTTATTCAGATCAGAAAAAGTTAGAAGAAATAAAAGAAAGATTAATGAACAAGTTTGAAATGAAAAACTTATCAAAACCAAAACTTTGTCCAGACGTTGAATTAACAAAATCAAAAGATGAAATCAAGTTAAGTCAACAAATGTACTTTTTTAATAATTGTGGACCTGAACAGGGTAAATTTGGCCTATCGTGCTAAAGCACTCAGGAACACTTAGGAGGATGGATAGAGGGATAATGAATTGCCAATGAACAGCTACCTTAAATTTTCTCATATCATAAGTGAGAGGAAAACAGGAACTAGGGAGATCATTCCAGAGTTTAGAAGCCGTGTAGAAAAATGTGGATTGTGCCCGTTTGGTACGACAAGTGGAGATTTGTACTGCATACTGATGATGTGAATGAGCGAACCGAGTGTTTCTCGCAAAGATAGCCCGAGATGGTATCAAAGAACATAATTCCGCAGCACAATAACCGTTGTAATAACGATAATACAAAGAAAGAACTGAAACCATCCTTCTATGCTCAAGGGACTGTATGTGAGAAGTTAAGGACGGGTTATTTATAAGCCTAACCGCTCTCTTTTGAATACTATCAACGATATCGAGAGCGTATTGGGGAGCACTAACCCTGAGGCGAGAATTATATTCCAGATGAGGCCGAATTTGGGCGTTATACAGCAGAAGTAGTTGTCTAGAGGTAAAGTACTGCTTAGATCTGTACAAAAAGCCTATTTTACGAGCAGCTGTTTTGGTAGCTGACAGAAGATGGTCAACCCATGAGAGATTTGAAGATACAGTCATACCCAACAGAGTAATAGAGTCTGAAAACTTAAGAACTGAGCCATTCATACTTACAACAGGAAATGATCGATCTTTTTTGGCGGACACAAGGCACAAGGTTTTGATAGACAAAATTTAAAATTTTTTTAACATGGAGAACTGTAAACAAGTTAACACATCTATACAACCTAACGAAGTTAAGAAAAAGCGAAAAATATGAAGAATTACTCTTTCAAAATTTAATTGGAAGTTTAATGTATTCGGCTGTAATTACCAGACCAGACATCGTGTATGCAGTAAGTTACTTAAGCCAATTCAATACATGTTTTAACGCTGAACATTTTAAATGTGCGAAGCGTGTTCTAAGATACCTACAGGCATAAAGTTCATAGGTATCTATATTAAAAGGTCAGGAGAAGACTTGTATGGACCCACTGATGCAGATTGGGCATCATGTTCTACGTCATATATTTTGGTGATCCGAACTTTTCGTTGTTACTTCTTTCACATCATGTATTAACTTCACACGTTTATTCAGATTAGGTACTTTTATTAGGTACTAAAAACTTTGTCACAAACACAACAGCTTTATTTATCCATATCATCAAAGTTCATTAACCAATTAACTACTAAATTACTTTAACAATATTAAAGCATAATGCACCAGTCTACGAATTATAAATCGAAGTGGCCAACGCTACGTTAATGTAGCGGAACTATTACTACTTTCGTTAGGTTACAGTAGTTTTGTTTATCTAATCTAAACTATAGTGCGCTATGGTCCATTCGTAACGACGCGCATTACGCATGCGCACAAATAACGTAGCTCTAATTTTGCAACGTTCCGCTACATCAACGTAGCGTTAGTCTCTTCGTTTATAAATAATAAAAATGCCACGAGGACTAAATACCCACGTCGGTTTTTAGCCGCGTCTCTGCTAAATAAACGTAGAGCGTTCATTCCAGTTCTGTATCGTATTCAATGGCGGGACATCAATCGCCGGTATGATTATAATATAAAATACCATGAAGGAAAGTTGAACTATATACCTACCGTATTTAAAAACTGCGACGGAATTCGCCATATTGAACACCCAGGTATGACTCATTCTTGGTGGTTTGATCGAAGAAAGTGGTGTTTGTAAAAGTGTTTTGAATACTTTGAACTGTTTTAAAGTATCCTGTATAATAATTACTGGTAATAATCAAGTGTTTATAATAACGTTGTGCATATTAAGTAGTGTTGTATTGGATATTACATAATACATAATATTTTTTTGCATGTCTAGTTATATCATGGCCACAGACGTTAAAAAAAAATTTAAAGGTTCGTGATCATAGCTTAAAAATATATTCGAAGTATTAAATAATTTAAAATATGTATATATATTCAGTACTATGTATCAGGGACTAGAACCTTTTTCCGGTTCTGGTTCTAAACAAATACATAACAAAGGTTCCGGTTCCGGTTCCTAAATTTTCAGGTTCTATAACGGTTCTGATTTCAAAAGTATTTTTAGCTCTGTACTGATTGTCAACATAAAAAATTAAAAACTAATTTTGTAATGTTTAAACTAGTGAATGTTCAAATAAAAAGTAGGTGTGAAAAATTGATGTAGGTTAATATAATTTTTCATAAGCTTAGATTCTACTACAAAGCTTAATGTCATTCATATTTGAATAAAAATTTTTTTTTTCTAAACCTTGTATATAATATTGTATTATACACAGGGGAAAAGTAATTTTTGCGCTCACATAGTTGCTTTTTTCTCCTTGTATAATATAGGTACTATTAATAAAAATAAATTTTAATTACTTATTATATTTATTATGCAACTGCAGATATGCAAGATATTTTGACATTTTATTTTCTACAAAACTCACGTATGTTACTCTGCTTCTTTCTTTTTAAGGGAGCATCACATTCATCACTGTTGTTTGAACCTCTTTTCTTCTTTTCAGAATCTGACATGTTAGGGACAGTACTGACAGAAGGCAATGTGTTCTACCCATTCTAAATTTCTAAGCAATCTAAATATCAAACCCGAGAACCGAGAACTAACAAGTAACCATAAAAAATGAGGATTTTTTATGCAAGTAACAAGCAAAATTACCGCTAACGCCAACCATTACCATAGACAGAGACAGATTAAAAAAAAAAGGATACGCCAACGTCGCCAACATAATTTTTACTCTGTAAAGTGGCTAAAGTAGCACCATTTCTATACAGTGATAATAAATGCGTAAATTTTGAGTGTTTGGGAACCTAAAAATACCGGTATTACTGTAAAAATAAAAGGGTTACGATTCCGGTTCAGGTTTGTAAATAAAATACAAATAAAGGTTTGGGTTCCGGTTTCGGTTCTAATAAAATCAATCGGTTCCGGTTCTGGTCCCTGCTATGTATTATTAACCGGAAACTTGTTTTCCGCCATATGCAACACCCATCACGGACGCACATTTAATTGCCACACAGTATAATCGTGTTTATACTGTGCTAGTATTTTATATTCTAAGGCCGGGATAGGATGCACCGTAGCAAACCGATGCATTTACTTTTGTTGGCAATACTATATATGTTAAATAAGAACGGTATTTTATATTCGAAGTAAATATGCACCCTGATTAATTTTATGAGGTGTTGCACTTATGCAAAGAATAAAGTCTTTTTTCTTTGACAACTTTTGTATAAAGTGTTCTTTAAGAAATACGAATTCTTCGAAATGTCTTTTGAGATTGATATGAAACTTGTTAAAGTCGAACCAGAAGAGGAAGAAGGAATAAATTCTCTTGTAACCCAACATCTTATAGTAAATAGTGATCTAGTACAAGGTAAGATTAATTATCGGCCAAGTAGTACAAAATGTAACCCTATTTTTACAGATAATGTGAATATTAAGAAAGAAGACATCTCTTCTTTAGTAAAAGTTATTATCTCAAGTGAAGCGTATATAAATGAAAACAATGTCAAACACATTACAAACATACAGTGTGAAAGTAAATTTAATAATTCTTTAAGTTATGAATTTAAATGTGACCAATGTGATTATGGCACGCATCGCAAAGATAATTTTAAAATTCATCTTAAAAAACATTCTTTATATAAAGAATTCAAATGTGACCGATGTGATTATGCAACACACCGCAAAAGTGATTTAACAGTGCATCTTAAAATACATTCTTTTAGTAAAGAATTCAAATGTCATCAATGTGATTATGCAACACACCGCAAAAGTGATTTAACAGTTCATCTTAAAATACATTCTTTTAGTAAAGATTTCAAATGTCACCAATGTGATTATGGAACAAATCACAAAGGTGCTCTGAAAATTCATCTTAAAAAACACTCTTTAAGTAAAGAATTCAAATGTAACCAATGTGATTATGGAACAAATCAAAAAGGTAATTTTAAAATTCATCTTAAAAAGCACTATTCAAGTTATGAATTTAAATGTGGCCAATGTGATTATGGAACAAATCACAAAAGTAATTTTAAAACTCATCTTAAAAAGCATTCTTTAAGTAAAGAATTCAAATGTGACCAATGTGATTATGGAACAAATCAAAAAGGTGCTTTGAAAATTCATCTTAAAAAACACTCTTTAAGTAAAGAATTCAAGTGTCACCAATGTGATTATGAAACAAATCACAAAGGTGCTCTGAAAATTCATCTTAAAAAACACTCTTTAAGTAAAGAATTTAAATGTGACCAATGTGATTATGGAACAAATCAAAAAGGTAATTTTAAAGTTCATCTTAAAAAACACTCTTCATGTTATGAATTTAAATGCGACCAATGTGATTATGGAACAAATCGCAAAAGTGATTTTAAAATGCATCTTAAAAAACACTCCTCAAGTTATGAATTTAAATGTGACCAATGTGATTATGAGACAAATCGCAAAAGTAATTTTAAAATTCATGTTACAAAACACTTCTCAAGTAATGAATTTAACTGTGACCAATGTGATTATAGGACAAATCACAAAGGTAATTTTAAAGTTCATCTTAAAAAACACTCTTCATGTTGTGAATTTAAATGCGACCAATGTGATTATGGAACAAATCGCAAAGGTGATTTTAAAATGCACATTAAAAAACACGCCTCAAGTTATGAATTTAAATGTGACCAATGTGATTATGGAACAAATCGCAAAGGTAATTTTAAAATTCATCTTAAAAAGTACTCTTTAAGTAAAGAATTCAAATGTGACCAATGTGATTATGGAACAAATCAAAAAGGTAATTTTAAAATTCATCTTAAAAAACATTATTCAAGTTATGAATTTAAATGTGACCAATGTGATTATGGAACAAATCGCAAAGGTGCTTTGAAAATTCATCTTAAAAAACACTCTTTAAGTAAAGAATTCAAATGTGACCAATGTGATTATGGAACAAATCAAAAAGGTAATTTTAAAATTCATCTTAAAAAACACTTCTCAAGCAATGAATTTAATTGCGACCAATGTGATTATGGAACAAATCAAAAAGGTAATTTTAAAATTCATCTTAAAAAACACTCTTTAAGTAAAGAATTCAAATGTGACCAATGTAATTATGGAACAAATCACAAAGGTAATTTTAAAATTCATGTTAAAAAACACTTCAAGTAATGAATTCAAATGTGACCATGCAACATACCACAAATATAGTTTAAAAAATCATCTTAGAAAGCACTCCGCTAGTTATAAATACAGAAGCCATTAATGTGATTATACATACAGTAATTATGTGTAGATTAATGTTTAATTTATAGGTGTATTTTTGTTGGTATAGTTTTTACGTTTAATTTATAATAATATTGTTCACAGTGCCTAAGTAGGGGTGGAGGGGCACATAGGACCGCTTAAGGAATGTTAGTGTATATTTCCATAAAAAAACTTTTTAAGAATAGGTAAACTTATTAGTGTCAAGTATAATGGTTACTTTATCCATTAAAAACCAAAAAAATATTTTAAACAAAATGAATTATTATTTACAGTAGTTTTTTAATGCTCTGCACTGGTCCTCTGTGCCCCTTGGTAATGGGGCACAGAGGTCCTAGTACAAGGTGTTGGGACCATACATTGAATAAATAATATTTAAATAGGATGTTCACAAAAAGACTGATTGTTTGCAAAAATCTTTAATTTTAGCAGCTTAACCGCTAACAAAAAATATTATTTTTAAGTATATTAATATTTTAAGAACGTTTTAAACAAATAAATTTGCATCGTCCTCTGACACTCCTGCGCAAGCGTCATGTGCCCAACCTTTGCAATTCTGACATTGAATCCATCCCTCCCCTGCCTTTGATTCGCTATACCTACTAGGACAATAAATGCATGTGGTGTTAGTATCTTCCTCTTCACTATCGCTACTTGAAACCTCCACCACTTACCTCTGCACGGTTTTCTTTTTTCTAATATGGGACTTTTCTACTACATTTTCATTAAGTTTTCTTTTTACACTTTTGGTATTTTGTTTTTTTTTTCTGCTTCTTTGGCCGTAAGCTGGTCCTTAAATGGGGAACTTGTCAATTCTTCAGCATGCTGAGCTCTGCTCACTTTCTGTTGATTTTGAGTGTTATTTTTACGGGCATCTGACTTTGGCTTTGGAGAAATTTTCAGGATAGCATCTTTAAAGGAAGTGTAACTGCAACTCGGTTGTGGTTTTTTAAATACGTGTTGAGGATCAAGTTGGTGGTCATCCTCATCTGATACACTTTCTGTCGCGATGGGCCCCTCAGTTTCTTTCGGTACCGGAACGTCTGTGACTTCAGCGGGCAGAAAACATTCGTCGGGAAATATTTCATTATTAAATGGATAAATTCCTGTCGTTTGAAAACCTTTTATGGCTTTCTCCAAGGTGGCAGCATGAAGAAATGCTTTTGAAAATATTTCTACGATGTCATATAATGACAGACGGGATCCAGGGTTATTAGTGTGCCATAAGTCACACTCCTTCGCGTACTGATGTTTTAAAGACCCAAACACAGTGCAGTCAAGAGGTTGTAGGCGATAACTGGTGTGGGGTGGAAGAGAGACCATTATAATATTATTTTCTCTTTCTTTATTTATTGCAGCAAGCGTCCTGTGACTATTGTGATTGTCAAGGATTAATAATATTTTCTTATCAGGAGCGGGATTCACATGGTTAATAAAGTGGTCTAAATACTTGACGAAATGATCGGAATCCATCCATCCAGAACCATTTGCATAACCAACTGCACCTGGCGAACATCCTTTCATAAATAATGAGTTCATTCGCTGTCGGGGAAAAAGAAAAAACGGTGGGACGTAAGATCCTGCAGCTGAAATCCCACAAACTACAGTTACATTAAATCCACGTTCAGTGCTTACTATCCGCCCAACTTGCTTTTTTCCTTTTTCAGCTAAAATTTTTCTGGGTACCGGTACTGAATTAATCCCAGTCTCATCAATGTTGTATATCTGGCCTGGTTGAATATTGCTGCCTTCTAAAACTGATCGTACAACATCAAAAAACTTCTGAACTTGTGGTTTATTGAATCCTGCTGCTCGTGCTATGCTTGTGGCTTCGGGAGCTCTAATAGAGAGTTGAGGATTTCGTTTTTTAAACCCCGCCAGCCAGTCACAACCAGCCAATTTGGCATTCTTATTAAATGGATGATTTAAGTTCATATTTTCGGCCAGTTCGAATGCGACTCGACGAGCATCTAGAGGGGTTATTCCATAAAATCGCTTTTCTAGGTCTAGAATATGCTCCACTAATTCAGTTTCTTGTTGTTCAGTAAACACTTGTTTGAAATGATCATTTCTTGGTGTTTTTGGCATCATTTCATTATGTTTTCGGCGCAAAATACAGGTCTTAGATATATTAAAACGTTGAGCTGCTTGTCGAACTGAAATTTCGTTTCGGTTGATCATTTCCAGTGCCCTGGTCATGTATTCTTCTAACCACGAAGGCTCGATTTTTTTCTTTATATAGTTACGTACCATCTAAAACAAGTTTTTTATGATAATATACATAAATTACATAATTGAATTAATTATAAAATACTTAAATTCATATTTAAGCCACAACATACTGCTTTGGGGCACAAAGGACCATAAGCGGACCTTTGTGCCCCAACCGCAATTAATAAATTTAAATTTCCCGCCACTCGACTGAATGTTTGTTTACATCTGAGTTAACCAACTTGTTTTTAAGTAAAAAAGTGGTGTTTTAGTGGAATATAATAAGAAATTACAATACATGCATAATAACGTAATAATCACACTTGACAAAACTATAAAATTTAACATGACGTACCTTAAAAATCAATGTTTTGTTTGCCGTGACCTGCACACTACACAGATATTGCTGTAACTGTTGGATAAATAGAAGTACACTGCTAGCTTGCTATTTTTGACAAAATTAAAAAGATGGCGTCACCTGTAATAAAATAAATCGAGTGGACCTATGTGCCTCACCGGTGTTCTGTGCCCCTCCTCCCCTATATACTGCTGTATTAATATTTATAGTTAAATATGACCAAGCATCGAACATTCAATTGGATTTATTATAAAGTAGATCTTTGTAAATTAACAGCAGTTTTGTGTTATAATTTATTTTTCTACTCCTATGCTTTAATTGGTTTATTAAATGTGCACGCCCCGTACTTTAATGATACCCATAATGATTCAAATTTTTCCTAATGATACAAGTGTACAGCCAATAGAAATGCAAAATTACAACAATATCTGCTATCAAATTTGCTGTGATTTTACATCCAATAGAAATGCAACATCAGCACAGTGTTCGCTAAATATCGAAGTGGCCATATGAGTATTTCTGACAGATATAAAATTAATTAATTGTGGCAATTCTAAGCTTTTTGAATAAAAGTTGTGAAAATTTGTACTTTCTTCAAATAAAGACCCCGCAAAAATGGACGATAGTGACAGTGAAATAGAAAACTTAACTCCACCAGAAATTACAGAACAAGCTACAATAGCTGCAAACAATTTATTACCCGCAAAATCGGCAAAAGCGTATGAAAAATGTTATTCCGAATTTATGGATTGGAGAAATACCAAGAACGTTAACAGCTTTTCGGAAAACGTTCTAATTGTTTATTTTGAAGAAGCGGCTAAAAAATTTAAATCTTCAAGTTTATGGACACGACACTCAATTTTAAAATCTACGTTATCTCTTAACCATAAAGTGGATATATCCAAATACACCAAATTGCATGCTCTAATGAAAAGGAAATCTGAAGGGTATAAACCCAAAAAATCTAAAACGTTTTCTACGAATGAAATGAAACAATTTATTGGAGAAGCCCCTGATGTTAAATATTTATTGGCAAAGGTCAATGAATCTAAATTTTGTTTGTACAGGAAAAATAGTGTTTCTTTCATAGGTGGTATGTATTTTTGGCATTATGGGTGCTTGCAGAAGGAACGAGCTCCACAAATTGGAACTAAAAGATGTAAATGATGATTTTAAATCAACGCTGTTAGTTACAATTAGAGACACAAAAACGAAAACAACAAGAAAATTTACAATGACATGAAAGTATTATGAAACATGCAAAAAGTACATGAATCTTCGCCCTAAAAACTGTGTAACTACGTCATTTTTTATCAATTATATAAATGGAAAATGCACCGTACAAAACGTAGGAATAAATAAATTGGGTGGGATAGAAAAAGAAATTGCTATCTACCTAAATCTCCCTGGTCCCAATTTATATACCGGACATTGCTTTCGTCACACTTCTGCAAAAATATTAGTTGATGCTGGTGGTGACATCACCTCTTTAAAACGCCACGGTGGGTGGAAATCTACGGCAGTAGCCGAAAATTACATTGAGGATTCAGTTTAAAATAAAATCAATGTAGCCAATCAAATTTTAAATTCGATTGAATACAACGAAATCAACAATTCAATAAATGTTAATCCATTACCTTCAACATCAGCAATGGCATCAACTAATGTTATCCCAAAAGTGCCGCAAATGCAATTTAATAATTGTACTATAGAAAATGTAATTATTAATCAAAAAGAATAGGTAATTGTAAAGTTTTGTTTCTTTTTTTGTCAAAGTTCATTTTTTGCTATTTTTGTAATAAAGGTTTTTTAGTACAAGTTAGAACTGTTCATTATACTATAAACATAAATGTTCAAAATAAAGTACATACCTACCTAGTTATTTTTTTTATTAAGAGGTCGTAGAAAAAATAGTGTATGCAACTCGCATTTAATGGCTATTAAGGCACTCGTATTCTTTACGACACTCGCATACGGCTCGTGTCGTAATCCTCATACTCGTGTCTTAATAGCCGTCATTAAATGCTCGTTGCATAATATACTATTTAATGTTGTCTAAGTTTTAGATTTCAAACACATAGTTATTACAAGCAGTGTCCTTTTTAATGTCACATGGTACATTTTTGATTACTTTCATTGGTTAAAATGTAAAAACAAAATCGCAGAATAGGCTATGAAATTGCTGATAATTTTATCACCGCATGTTGACTGTCGCATGATTTTAATGAATCAAATAGTTTACTGTCAAAAGTGACAAAAAGTTCAAAGAAATAAATAATTGTGTTGATTATGTTACAACTGTAATATTTACTATCAAAGTGACAGATCGTTTGAAATTGTAAACTTTAGAAAATATATTTTCTATTAACGTTCATTATTTTCTCTTACCAAATATAATACGTGTTGTGATTAATAATCGATGATACCACTCGTTAAAACCTGTAGAAAATTGAACGAGTAGCACTCGGTTTTAACTCAAGCTATCACCGATGATAATCATAACACTAATTATATTATCCCCTAAAATAATCTCGGAAATTAACGATTTTAGCTATAGGGAGTTCTTAATCAAAATGAAAGAACATAAAGTGTAATTTCACTTTTTAAAATAAAATACAGGGTGACTCATTTGAAAAAATTGACAAAATCATGTGTTCGAATGTTGGCTCACTGTATATTCAATTGGTGCAATAATAAAGAAATTGCACTTCCTCGTAATACTGTACCAATGTCAAAAAGTTATGCCTGGAAAAAATTATTGTTAGGTTGTTCTGTCTAGGCCTCTAGGGTATACAGGATGTTGAAATGAGAATGATTTTCTTGTACAATTGACCATAACTTTTGAAATGCCCTGCGTAACGTAATGAAATCCTATATTGGAAGTATGGTGGAGATGAGCTTAATCTAAATTTGGAATAATATATAGGGTGTCCCATTTAAAAAAAGCATGTTTGGTTCACCCTCAGTAAATACGAAAATAATTTTATAATGTGAAGTTTGAAGGTGCCTATAATTTTTGTAAATAATTTTTTTTGATATCTCCTTTAATAACGTAAGAAATCATACTTCGACGCAGTAATGCCTCACCCTGTATATACAGGGTGAGTCAGTTTTTTGTAGACAAACTTTAACAGAAGATAGAACACATGTTTCTAAAAAGAGAAGTACCTATAAACATATGTCGTAGAAGGTTTCGTTTTCGAGATACAGGGTGTTGAATATAATTTTTTTTTCTCAAATTTTCATTATAACTCATAAACGAATGCTTAGATTTTTTTCATGTTGGGGGGATAATGTCTATTAATTAAGGGGCATAAAACAAGCGGTAAGAATGTTCACAAACTTACACAGTGGCGGAGTGGAGGGGGTGCTCAACCCCATTCATAAACAGAACTTCTACGCCAATGACTATTTTTTTAAAAAACTTAGTTTCATTAACTACATACAGTTTAACAAAGATAATGTACCTTCTTCTGTTTCGAAATTCCTGTTCGTTTCCGAGTTATTTTGATTTTTAGTGTTTGATGTGGTACTAAGTTAAGTAATGCGCTTTATGTGAATAATTGAATATAAAGTTTTTAATAAAAAAGATATAATAAAACATTTAGAGCCATTTTAGTACCTAACGATCGTTTCTTTAAAATTTCAAATACATTTTCATTTATAAATAGGTAGGTTATCGGTTTTTTTTTAGTATCCATTGTTATCATCGTATAAAAAGAAATGCATAATTATTATTGTTATGCGGTCAATACTTTCTGTATAATTATGTATGTATCAATTTCGCCATAAACATGTATGTAGTTTTTAAGTGAGATTCTAATAAGTTATAGACCGCTGCTCACTTGCTCTCATTAAAGAGCTGCCACTGTATCAAGCCATACTCAAATATAAGACTTTTGTAAATTGAAATCTGTTTAGTACACTAATTTTAACAATCCTTATTTATTATTGTAACAATACTTAATTAATAATTGTGAAATTAATAAGAATTCTTAGCAATAACGATTTATAAATAAATAACAATAACACTAGTGTTCTTCATGAATCCCCATACAAAAAGTCAAGTGGGGTTAAATCGGGGGATCTAGGAGGCCACGCCACTGGACTTCCACGACCTATCCACCTCCCCGGGTAGTTATTGTTTAGCCAATTTCTTACATTTCTGCCATAATGGGTCGGACATCCATCAAGCTGAAACCAAGAATGTCCTCTTAAATTCAAAGGAATGTCTTGCCACATATTAACATGTTCTTCTAAAAATTGTAGAAAATTTTCTGAATTTACACGTTGTGGCAAGAAATAAGGTCCAAACACGTGGTTGCCGTAAATTCCAATCCAGACATTTGTACTAAATTCATGTTGAAAACTTCTTGATCGAATGACATGTGGGTTTTCATGTGTCCATATATGCAGATTGTGAAAGTTTACGATACCACGACGAGTAAAACAGGATTCATCAGTCCACAGTATGTTGGATAAGAAATCTCTATTATTTTGAATGGAGTTAAGAACCCACCTACAATAATTAAGTCTTCGTTCGGCGTCACCTGGACATAAACCATGAACAGGTTGAAAATGATATGGGCGTCTGTGATCCCGTTTTAAAACCCGGAAACTTTACTTTGGGAAATACCAAGAGCAACAGCAGTACGTCGAGTACTTGTCGTGGGGTTCCTATTAAATTCACGCAATATACCCTCTCCAATTCTATCTCGTCCACGGTTGTTCTGTCGGCCCCCATCTACATTTTTCAAACCCTGGTTAACAAATCGACGATGGATACTCACAAAAACGGAATGATGAGGTTGTCGTCTATTTGGAAATCTCCGATACTCCCTAGATGCGTACCTTGAATTCCCATTTGCGAACCCATAAATAAAATGAATGTCGGCTTGTTCGCTATTTGTAAATGTAAACGGCATGTTACACTAATTAAAAGCTGGCAAATCAAATGAAATAACTTTTTGAACTTAAAAACAATAATTAATAACAGTGAAACTATTGAAGATGAAGCAAGTGTTTGTAAAAAGTCAAACTGTCGTCTCAAAATATAAAATTTAATACTACATACGTACGTCGCTGTGAAATGTGTATTGAAAAGAACGGTTTACATTTTGAACAAAGTGTCTAATTTTATTATGCTAGTGTTATTGTTATTTATTTATAAATCGTTATTGCTAAGAATTCTTATTAATTTCACAATTATTAATTAAGTACTGTTACAATAATAAATAAGGATTGTTAAAATTAGTGTACTAAACAGATTTCAATTTACAAAAGTCTTGTATTTGAGTATGGTTTGATACAGTGGCGGCTCTTTAATGAGAGCAAGTGAGCAGCGGTCTATAACTTATTAGAATCTCACTTAAAAACTACATACATGTTTATGGCGAAATTGATACATACATAATTATACAGAAAGTATTGACCGCATAACAATAATAATTATGCATTTCTTTTTATACGAGGATAATAACAATGGATACTAAAAACCGATAACCTACCTATTTATAAATGAAAATGTATTTGAAATTTTAAAGAAACGATCGTTAGGTACTAAAATGGCTCTAAATGTTTTATTATATCTTTTTATTAAAAACTTTATATTCAATTATTCACATAAAGCACATTACTTAACTTAGTACCACATCAAACACTAAAAATCAAAATAACTCGAAACGCACAGGAATTTCGAAACAGAAGGTACATTATTTTGTTAAACTGTATGTAGATAATGAAAATAACAGTTTTTTTAAATAGTCATTGGCGTAGAAGTTCTGTTTATGAAAGGGTTGAGCACCCTCCACTCCGCCACTGTGCAAGTTTGTGAACATTCTTATCGCTTGTTTTATGTCCCTTAATTATATATATATATATATATATATATATATATATATATATATATATATATATATATTATATATAGTTATAAACGGTATCTTACTGAGCCCGATATAGCAACAGGTCCCTACTGAGCCCGACCCCTCGCGCTAATATACAAAACGTTGCGTGGCCCGATTTTATGTTATCCGTACGTTGTGAATCCCGGCAGCGTTGTCGATATTTTCTAGCTGTTTTATATAGATATGCACTTATTATTCTCTCTTTTTCCTTATTTTTAATTATATATCGGCGGATTACACTTTTGTTATGTATTGACAAGCTAAAATACTGTAAGAAAAATTTCAAACAGAAAATAGCGGTATATGAATTGTAAACTTTACCATTATTATACATATTAAAATACTTATCTTATTTGGATTTTTATTTGGTGTGTTTCTATGTACAATCTATCTAAATATTTCAGTAACACCTACAGTTATCTTCGTCAGTAGTAGTATTTTCTAATAAAATTATTAAAGATGTGAAATTTGAAAAATTAAAACAAACACAAACCTGCTATTAAAATAACAGTTTGGAAAACGTATAAAGCCAACTATAGAATACAATTTTAGTAAAGAGTAACTAGAGAATTAAAAGATTAAATGTTGTTAAACCGTCTTTAAGATGGCAAATCATAACACTCTCCAACAGTCGAAGGCTAATAATGAAAATGTCCACCAAGAAACAAATTTAACAAAATGTGATGAGACTAAAAGCTAAAATTAAAATTCAAGTCAAGACGTATCATCATACCCTTTTTTTTAATTATACGACGGCAAAGCTTATTTAAACGGAGACTTTCTTCTTGTATATTTTTCAATAGCTTCACGTTCTAAACGAACATAATAATGTGTTTGTATTGGTAATATTTCCATATTGTCAAATTGGATATCATGATTTAAATTATTTAAGAGATGATCAGCTACCGCAGACTTCTCTGGTTGACTTAATCTACAATATCTCATATGTTCTTTATGTCTTGTATCAAAACTACGTTTTGTGGTTCCAATGTATACGTTTTCACATGAACAATATGCACTCCGAAAGATGACAATGGATTTGAAATATCTTTAGGTGACCTTAAATGTTCTTTAATTTTTCTTGTAGGTTAGAAATAGTGCTAACACCATATTTAATTAAGATTTTTCAGTCCTATCAGTAAGTGAATATCTATTACCTTGTAAGGATTTTGTTAAATATTTATATTCATGTTTTAAAAATTTAGGATCACAAATTCGTTTTGCTCGATCTACTAAGGATTTAATTATACAAATTTTCTGACGTAGATGCTGGTTGGATAAGTTATGAAGAAATCTATCAGTACGTGTTCGCTTTCTGTAAACCTTAAAAAATATTAAAGTATTAATTTTTTACTCTTATGTCGTATATCGAATTTGAAAAAAATGTCTTAGAAAATTTCTATTTGGCAAAAATGACTTTTGAATCACAAAATTATCTATTTTTATAATTTTTTGCAGTAACTTATTCAAATATTTTTCTTTATTTTGATTCTCAATTATTTGGTTTCCATGGTGACCACGAACAAGGAATACTAGATTTAAGTATGTAGCTCATTTTTATCACAAATTTTAAAATTGGGACTTTTTGATAATAAGTATGAAACTGTTACGTTTAGGCAAATAAAGTTTTAAATAAACTTACGTTTTGTTTTTGACGTTAAATCGACCTGAGTAATAAAAAATAGGGGCTTCCATTTGATTTCAAGTAGTAAAAAAAAATCTATATACACCTCGGTTTAAAATTGATCGGTTAATAATGGCTCACTTCTTAACCTAGGTGTATAATATACTATTTTGATTACAGTAACTTAATAAATCGTTATGCGAGAAGCATCATATTAAAATATACACATACGTACCCGTACGGCACGTAAAGGTTGCCAATATTTTAAAGATGTGCAAAAAGAATACTTTGCACATGTTTTTCTATTAAATGCTGATCCCAACGTTGCCGCATGCTGGGCCACACAATGTACGGTTCGTGAAGATCAAGAGTTTGTATATAAAAGCGGCCTCCTCAGCACTATTCTGTATATAGTGGAGGTATAAACGGACATTATGAGGCCCGACCTAATTTTCGGATTTACACGTTTTGATGCCTAACTAGTAATTTCTTTAAAAAAAGGGTGATTTCAAGCATGATACATGTGCGAGACATTTATTTGATATAATTTGGTTCACGATGGGTTGAGAGTGGATTTGTTTTGGGTAAAACAATCTGAATAACATTTATACAATTTGATTTAATCATAAAAAGCATTGTGCTACCAACAAAAATGTCAGGAATGTTAAATAAACTTATTTCCGTAAATTCAATTCAGTATTTTAGTTTGTTTCAATAAATTTCAATTTTTCGAAAATATTTTGGCACGTGAATATTTTACAGGTGTTTAACACAAAGTGTAAAGATAGATTTATATTAGGGATATTGTATAAGTAGTGTAGAATGCAGGAAATTTGGTAAAATTTAGGAAAGGGTTATAATATGGACTTAATATGATCATTTCTCACATATTTTTGGAAGCGATTGTGTGACAAACTTAGTGATACAATTTAAATATTAAGAACAGTGCATAGAACATATTCACACAAAGACATTTACATGTAGATACATTTTTATAGTGGAATTTCAAGAAAGTGTGTTAAACGATATGACTTCTTAATGTAACATTAATTTATACAATGCAAGTGAGATGAACATTAAATAAAATAAAGACAGATATTACAAGTTATTAGAATAACAATTTGAGTTACATAAACGTTTTTAAAAGTAAGTTATTTGTAATTTTAGAATTAAGTTTGGTTATGTTTTAAATTTTATGTTTTTTCACAAATTTATAGTTTTTTTGATTATATTAGGCTTAAATTATATTATTAAAGTGATTAATAGGAGGTCTTCCTCAATATTTCATAGCAATATAAAGTGTACAAAGCATTTCAGCGCAAAATTTTATGAAATGGGGGTTGAATTTGTAATTTTACTAGATAAACATAAAATTCCTTTAAATTTACTTTCAAATTTACCTTCAAATGTGTGTTTTCCTATGCTAAATTTTATCAGGATTACATATATGTAATTAAATTAAGTGTAGTTTGTAAGATTAGGTAGATATAAGCAAATTTAAATTAGAATAGGTCATTTTGCATAATGTTTAAAGGAACCATATCTTGTTGGATGTCTATGCGTAATTTTACACAGATTTCATTTCTGTCATTAGAATTTGAATCCGAAATTGTATAAGAAAGATATGGCTAAATTTCTATTTTAGTTAAGTTCGTAAATTTTTTTCAACCAATCAGAAACATGGTTACATATTTAGATTTGCTAAAAAAAAATTGAAGATGTAGTAACAACCAAAAGGGTATAAAAGGAATTGCCCTGGAAGTGAGCTCTCTCTATAATTTGTCAGTTTTTTTGAAAAGGCTAAAATAGTGTTGTGTTTTTGTGTTACAAGTAAGTTTTCCTAACCTAAATAATCATCGGGAAAAATTTAATAAAAAACGGAGAGAAGAGAAATCAGGCGCAATTGTTTTTATACCGACAATAGTTTAAATATTTAAGTTCGGTTACCGATACCTGTGCAGTTTCGTAAAATTCATTACGAATTAATTTTTGTGACGATTTATGTTGGGCGTTTAAATTTTTCGTTTGTTGAACTTGAATATTGGTTACGTTTTACCAAAATAAAATCGTAATCATTTTTTTTCATTTGTGTTTTATTTCTTGCTGCTAATTTCTTTTAATGATTAATATTTGAGCCGGAACCTAAAATAAAGTGACATTAATTTGAACCTTGGACAATCAGTAAATATTATATAATCGATACAATCAGAAAGCATTAATACGTTTAATTAAAGTACTATTGAATTAAAATTTGTGGTTGGAGTGAAGCCGTTAAGTGGAGAAGTTTTATCAGTTACTGAAGCGAACGTGATCAACAACCCGAGTACCAGTTAGCAGCTTGTGGGTAAATGGTAGCAGTAAAATTCATACATAAAGATCTTCGATAATATTGGAAAGTGCCTGCATCTAATTGGAACAACCTGTATGAAGACAGTTTGAATTTGGAACATTTATATGTGAGTTACTTTTGATTTTAACCCTATCTAGTGTGTTCATTGTTGTGTTTGATTTTCTGCAATTATTATTGGTTATATGTATAGGTGTATATTTTTAATTATTACTTGTGTAAACACCTGCAAAAGAAGCAAAATTTTAAATTATTTCCAAATTTTAAATTTCATTTATCCAATTAAAAACGTAAACATAAATTCAACAAGTCATTGTTTGACAGTCTTGACATTTGATAATCTTATTCAGTAACGTTACAACGCATGCGTTAAAAGTATAAATTGTGTTCAGATATATTTTTTTTACATGTATGATATTTTTCATAAAGGGCAATTCACATAATTATATTCGAATCAAATATAATATCCCACTAAATCCTGAACCCTATCCCCACAGCAGGGTCATTGCCTCACCCCATGGGTGCTTATTCCCTAACTACATAGCATGTTACAAAAGAATATGTTACATGTGGGACATATATTGGAGTCATATTTTGTTTTAATTAACTTTTAATCACATAACTGCCCTCACAAACTCACTCATTATTATAGTCTTCTATGAGTCTTCTATTCTTTTCTTTCCTTACACAATATTGTCCAACTTACTGTTTCTTCTTCTTCTATTACATTCTCTACTACAACTAGTTTTAGGTCTTCCTTGGTGTCTTTTAATGTCGGGTTTCCATTCTGTCACTTTTTTAATCGTTCTCGTATCCTCGCTTCTCATAATGTGCCCGAACCACTTCAGTCTTTGTGTTTTCACGTGTTTCATGATATCTTCTCCCTTCAATGCATTCACTATTTCAAAGTTCATTCTTCGTCTATATCGTCCATTCTCCACTCTTACCGGGCCTAGGATCTTTCTCATTATTCTTTCAAAACGGCGTATTTCTTCCTCATCATATGTTACTATTGGACGAATTAAAGAAAGAAAGAAATGTGTATAGCTGTAGATTCTCTTGTGTATTCGTTTATATTGTGTATTTGGGCTTGTTATAACTGATCCTAGGTAGTTAAAAAGGCTTACTTCTTCGAAACTGTAGCTTCCAACCCTTAAATTTTTTCATTTGCTCCTGATTTTTGCTGTATTTTGTTTTTTTTTCGTTGATCTGTAATCCATAGTATTTTGCCTCATTTTCTAGCTGTTGTTTTTTTCAATCAGGTCTTTTTGCTTCTGCAGATTAACACCACATCATTTGCATAAGCCACGACTTGTGATTCTTTGTTCGAGATTGTGTCTTGTATGTTTAATTTTTTTATTACACACTCTAATACTATGTTAAATAGAATAGAAGGGCGGACAATGTGTCGCCCTGTTTGACACCTTTATTTAATTTTACATTGTTCGTACTAACTGTATTTATTTGTATTATTGCTTCTGTTTCTTTGTGGGTCAACGCACTAGTCTTTTTAGCTTGATAGGGGCATCCAGATGATCTAATTCGGGTAACGTTCTTTGCCTTATTATGGAGTCGAATGCCCCTTTAAAATCAATAAAATGTAAATGTAGCTCTATATCGTGTGCCTCTGCTTTTTCCACTGTTCGTTTAAGAATGTGTATCGCGTCTGTGGTATTCTTGCCAGGTCTAAAACCCTGTGGATAATCACCCACTATTTTCTCTGTATATTCTTGTAACCTTTCCTTGAGTGTGTACGCAATCACTTTATATGTTGTATTTAATAGCATTATCCCCCTGTAGTTTTTACAATTCTCTTTTTCTCCTTTTTTTGGAATGGGAATTATAGTTCCAATTTTCCACTCTCGAGGCGTTTTTTCTTCCTTCCATATCTTACTTATTAGACCATGTATCTGTGCAAATAGTGCTGGACCGCCGTATTTTATTAATCCTGCAGGAATTGTGTCCGGTCCTGCCGCCTTATTGTTCTTCATCCTCTGTAATATTCTTGTTACTTTCTCCAGGGATGGTGTTACAGTTTGCTCTTCTGGTTCAGTGAATTGCCTACCGCTCTCATTTTCTTGTTCATTTAGGGTTGTGTCGTTGAAAATGTCTTTAAAATAATCTTCCCAGATTTTCTTTATTCCATTCTCATTGTGCACAAGTTGACCCTTTTTGTTCTTAAAGCCTCTTACATTTATTATTGGTTTGAAACTCATGTTTTTTTAATTTTTGATAGAACTGCCTTGCGTTATTATTTGCATTTTCATGATCAATGTCATCTAATTTCTTGGTAAACCATTCGTTCTTTTTTTGTTTGAGAAAATTTCTTGTTATATTTCTTTGTTCTTCGTACCTTTCTTTGCCTTGCTCCATTTCTGTACAAATCCATTTCATTCTTGCTTTATTTTTCTTGGTCGTTATTTTCCCGTACTCTGTACCATACCAGCTATCTTCTTTTTTTGGCGCTTCTTTTTGAGCTACGGTCTCTTTTGCAGCATATAAGATTTTTAATTTTTTTCTTTCCCATTTTACTTTAATATCTTCTTCCCAACTGTTGTTTGTGATAGCATGTTTGTAGTACTTCTTTCTTATTTCTTCCGCCTGTAATTCTTCCACTGCCATTTTTTTTCTTTTTCTTTTTTTTTGTTTCTGTCGGTGCATATGCTCCTACCAATGATATATTATTGTATTTTCCCTTTATTCTTAAAATTGCAAGTCTCGCTTATTGGTTGGAAATGAATTACTCTGTTTTTGCAACTTGTTGCTCATAAAATGCTACTCCCCCGTACCCCTGCTTCTCTTGTCCACTGTAGAAGATACTGAACCTTTTATTACTAATTTCTCCTTTGCCTGACCACCTAATTTCTTGCAGCACTGCAATGTTAATTCTATAATTTTCCAGCTCCTCTGCCTTAATTTTGTTTTGGAGTCTTTGGTGTTTTTTAATTTGTTATTATTCTTTTCTTGTCTTTCCTGCTTATGTGTTTATCTTTTTTTGCGCGTTTTCCTTTTCTTTTGTTTCCCGCCCTATCACTTTCTTCCATTCTTTTCTTTCCTTACACAATATTGTCCAATTTATTATTTCCATTGCCTGTAGGTATTCTATTACATTCTCTTTCCAACTAGTTTTAGGTCTTCTGCCACTACATTCATTTTCCCAACTTCAAACAAGGTGTTTGTATTCCATGTTGTCACCCTTAATTTTGTTTTGGGGTCTTTAGTGTTTTTTGATTTGTTATTATACTTTTCTTTTCTTTCCTGCTTCTGTGTTTATCTTTTTTTGCGCGTTTTCCTTTTCTTTTTCCTTGGTCGTTTTCCGCCCTGAGTATTTCATTCTTGGAGGTTTTTGTTTCAGCGTTTCCTCCTTGTGGTTTCATTCATGGGTTATATTATCTATAATTATCTTTTGGTAACCTATTTTCACTCTCTTTCCCTTATTTTTTTCTTCCTTTGCTTTCTCTCTAATTTTCATCTGTATTTCTCTTTCCTTTACTGTAAGATCATTTTATATTATAATTTCAGTTCCCCTTAATTTCTTCTTATTTTCCATTATTGCTTTCTTATCTTCCCGTGAATTCAGTCTTACCTTCACTATTCCCTTTTTGCATTTTTATTTATGTTAAAGACCTCTTTTATCTCTGGTTTTATTCCAATGTTTGTTCGATAAATGTTCCTATTTCTTCTCTTGTATCTTGTTCTTTTAGTTGAATTCTTTTTATTATGATATTGTTTCTTCGTTGCTGTCTATCCTGTTGTTCTAATCTTTTCTCTAGATCAACTTTTTCTTCTAAGATATTCTTCTCTTCGGGCCATTTTTTCTCCCTTCGTTCCCATTCTTGGACCACGTTTTTCATGTCTTGATTTTTTGTATTTGTTTCTTCAAATCTTCTTGACCTCTTCGAAGATTCTCAGTTGTTTTCTTATTTTCTTCTATTATTTCTTGCTTCATTTTCTCTAAAAACTTCTTTCTTTTTTTCTTTTCTTTGTGGGGATCTTAGTGTTCTTCTACTTCTTTTCAAATTCTCCAGGGCTTTACATTTTCTTTTTTCAGTTTTTGGCTTCTTTCAGTGATGCAATACTGTTTGCTCTGGCTCTTGATTGTTGTCTTGAGCTCACGTGATTACTGTGATTTTCCCGATTTTTTCACAATCTGGCAACACCGCTATGAAAATTTTGAAATTCCCTCCTTTTCTAATGTTATGGTTTGGCGACACTAATGGTTTATTTTTATCTGAAACTAACCTTACTTGTTTGCTTCTATAAATGATTTTAGCGGGGCTTTTGCTGCAATTTCTGAGATTCTTTTGTCTTTTCCTATTATATGTCTTATTTGGAACTACTTTTAATAATTTTTCGCTCTCTAAGGCTGAAATTTCTGATGTTTTAGATGGAACACATATACATTCTCGCACGGTGACGTAAAATTCAATTAGATTAAGAAATTAATTAAGAAATTAAGAACTTCTTTTGTTTTCTTCCACTCGAGAGGGTGACCACTCATAGGAATACAAGCACATTTTGGGTTGCAGTACTCTCGCATTACCTTGCAGTATGGTGCAGTATGCGTGTAGTACTTTCAGTTTGTTCGCAGTACTCTACAGTCCGTTCGCAGTATACTGTAGTTCGTTCGCATTACGCTTAATACATTGCAATCCATATGCAGTGTCCGTGCAGTAATTTGCAGTACCATTAAAATATCTAGCCTAGAAATCCGTTTAAGCCAAAACATGTTATTCAAGATGTTATTAGACATTACGCTTGTTCTCGTACAACTACCGCGTTAGTTCTACTCGCATTTTATTATATTGTACATGTTGTATAGTGTTCTATGTGTATACGCATTCCTCTTTGCGCCGCACCGTTATACCGTTTCCGAAAGGGAATTCACAGATTCGCATTGTTAGCGTTTACTGCAACAGGTGTTTTAGATAACTGATCCACACGATTGCTGCTTAATAAAAATAGTGCTATAAGGACAATTATTTTGTTAAGGTAAGCTGTAGTATAAGGAAATATGTAGAAAATATAAACATGTACATATTTAATTTTGCATACTACTATTATTACTTGTACCACTAGGATTACCATCTTTTAATTTTTCCTTCGGTCAGGTCAGCGAGCTAATTAGTATACCGAATGTCCCAAATATTTGGTTCAAAAATTAAAATATGCCACATGGGCATTTTTAATCGGCAAAAATTCGAGGGTTTCTTTTTCAAAACATAATTTTTTTTGTTTTTAAAATTAGGAGTGTAAAAAATGGTAAAAAACGATTATTTACTAAACAAAAAAAAAACAGGAAAAATAGTATATTAATTTATAAGGAGCTAAAGTGTCACTTTTTGTGGCGAATCTGTAGGTTTGGCGGACGAACGTAGTGAGCAAATACTTGAAACTTCGTGCATATCTAGAGAAGCAGAATGAAGGATACACCCCAAAGCAGGCCAACGTATTTACAAAAGACCAATTTAACAAATTTTTATCGAAAGCGTCGGACGAAAAATACTTGGCCATGAAGGTAAGTTTTAGAAATAGAATGAAAACAAGTCTTTATATTTTGTATTTTTTAGGTAGTTTTGATTATTGGTATCTCAGGGGCATGTCGTTGCGATGAATTGATGAAGATGAAGGTAGACGACATTGAGAACCTGAAAACTGTGCTACATACTAAAATTCCAGATAGCAAAACAAAAAAAATTAAATCATTTACAGTTGTAGGGGAATCTTTCCTAAATTTATATAACAAATATGTTGCTTTGCGCCTACGAGATATGAATGATCGCCGATTTTTTTTGAAATATTGAAATGGAAAATGCTCAAGAGCGGTGATGGGAATCCATAAAATAAGTAGTGTTCCTAGGGAGGTAGTTTTGTTCTTAAAATTAGCGAACTATACAGAATACACAGGGCCTTGTTTAAGAATAACCTCAACTACACTGTTGGTGGACGGCGCCGCAGATTTAATGTGCTTGAAGCGCCATGGTGGCTGGAAATCCAGCACTGTAGCTGAGCGTTATATTGAAGACTCTCTAGCAACAAAAAAAGAGACAACCTTGAAAATGTTTACACCTAGTGCAAGCGCTACGAGTACAGAAGTTCATGTAGAAGAGGAAGAATTACAGACCATTTCCTTAGAACGCAGCGAGACCTCCACTGTTACCTCTGGCGGATTTTATTTTGGAGAAAGTGTTAGTTTTAATCATTGTACTTTTAATCTTTATAACGGGCATGCTGCAAAGATAGTGCATATATGCACTTACATATGCAATAAAAAAGTGAAATATGCACTCAATATGCAGTAATATAGCCATATATGCACTAACATATGCGCTAAAAAATTTTACTTTTATCTGGATTTTAAGAAATTTTTTCAATTCTTATTTATTACAATTATTACTAATTGTTACAACTATTTATGTATTCCTAAAAACTATATAACGAAATTAACAATAATTATTTATTATATTTTATTGGTTATACATTACATACATAAAACCCATAACATAATACAGCACAAGAAGAAAAATAATCAAATTTAGTGATTGTTGTAATAAATAATTATATTTTTCTCAATTGTTTCTATAAGTAAATTATGGCGCTTATCTTCTAATATGTGCATTCCTTCTACATCACAAGACGCAGTGCTCGAAATGGAGTCAAATCACGAACCGGAACGCAAACTTTTCGGCATTTTACCATATATAAACATGACAGTTCTTCCTAAGTACATTTATTCAAGTTGTTGTGAAGTATTACAAAAACAACTACCTACATTTTAATCAAAAAATAAAAAAGAATCTCATACGCTTGGTGTAATTGATGACGTAACATCACTATTGCTTTACGCCTCTATATGAACATGTATCTTGAATTGAATGCAATGCAGCAGCATATTTTAACCCTGAAGTGGTAGCCATCCATTCAAAAACCCTGATTGTGACGCGAACAGCTCTATCCGCCTCTGTTAAATTTATATTTTGTCGTTGAAGCTGTTCCGAGAAATCTCCTAACTCATCAAGGGCATCGGCAAATAAAGTCAATTTTTTTAAAAAGTCTATAGATGTAATATATTTTTTTTAATCCTTCGTACTTTGCTCTTTCTCTTGCATCTCTCGTCGAATCAGTAGAAGCGTTGCTGAAGTGCAGGCAAAGGGCTCGATAGTTTTGTATAACAGCATTAACCGTTCTTTTACTCGAAGCCACCCATCGTACTGACAAAATTCTTCCAATTTTTAACAGCTGAGTTTCTAGAGCAGCTGCTGCTTCTTTAAGTTCGTTTTGATTTTTTGGTGATTGGCTATATAAGCTATAGAGCTTGTCAATAAATATTTTAAAATGGTTTACGCCTGATACTTCATTCGCGCAGTCGTTAACAGCAAGCTCTAGTCTGGGGTTTGAACAATTCCAGACCACTAATTTTTGAAAAATAGTTTGTAATCGCTTGGCAATTCCTTTTTTTTACCTAGCATAACGGAGGCTCTATCACTAGCAAATGCAATAAGATTCTCTTGAAGAAAAGTTTCATCAAATCCATGTTTATATAAACAACTGAGAAGCTGATTGATGATAGCCTCTGAAGTTGTGTCAGTGAGTTCTGTTAAGTCAAGGTTAAATACATAGGCATTACCTGGATAATCTTCAAAATATGTTCTAATAACGACAACTAGAATAGTTTTCCTGCTAAGAGTTGTAGACTCATCAATTAAAATCGAAATTTTCTGTTTAGCGTCAATAATATTTTTACAAATAGTTTTTTCATTTCTTGTGCAATATGAATTACAATATCGTGGCAAGTTTTATCAGAGTGTAAAATTTTACCCATTGATAAGCCATTTAAAACTTGTAAATCAACATCAACAGGAAGATCTACAAATGGCCTTTGCATTTTTGCTATTTTATAGGCGGTTCTAAAAACTCTTTATGTAGTGGTAAAATGAATACGGTTCACCTCTTCGAAAGATGATTCAATACGTGCTTTTTTTGAATTTTCAAGTATCTCTTCGGCTTTGATATGAGCATCTGATTTCTTATGTTCAAAAATTTTTTTACGCAAACTTGCTTGCTGCGACTCTTTATTTTTTCCATTCTCCCGCACTAAACAACGCAACCATGGTGACGAAATTCTTAAGTTTTTTGCTTTTCGGTAGAAAAAGCATGCACCTTAACACAAACTGAGCAGCCCAAGGCCTTCTCTTTTACAATTAACCAGCTATTATTGTTCTTAAATGTTTCACATTGTGACAAAGTCCAGCAAACAGGTAAATCGTCACTACTCACGTTTTCACTTTTACTGCCTTCTTCACTTGTCCCTGGAATATTTTCGGGTTCCTCTACTGCATGTACTATATTATCAGGTGAGTGGGGTCTTTTTTTCAACCATTTTAATAATTGACTCATTTTAAAATACCTATACCTATCTATAATTTAATCAAATTGTTAATTTTCACCTATAATTTACTTTTTACACAAGACACAATGGACGTATTAAGATCATGTAATTAATTCTATTTGTAATTCTAAATTCAAAACAAACACTTCTTGCTTAACGTTAGCGACCGTTAAAAACTGAACACGTAGTACGAGCACGGTGCTCGGCTCGGGTTCGAGTGCATCCGAAGTCACGTGGTTGCCTTTCTACGTTGCCAATATTAATATTTTGATTAATTCTGAAATTTTAAATTCTAAAATATTGATTTAAGTATCTTTCTTTACGAACCGGAACGGAACAAAAAAAATTTACGAACCGTAACGGAATAAGATATTTCTTCACGAACCGGAACGGCGTTCCGGTGCGTTCCGGTCCATTTCGAACACTGACAAGACGTAATAGGACAATATTTAAATAAGTGAGCACTTTGGATAGAAAAATTTGTTTCGTCATTGTCATTTGGAAATTGGCCATTTAAAATGTTTCTAACAGATTTTATAGTTGAAAAACCAGCATTTTTCTTTATTAAATTGTCTTATATTTTTCTACAAACTTTGTTTTGGTCTTTACTTAAACTAAATTTGAAATCTTCTATTAATTTTGAAGATTCCATAAGAAGCAAATTTTGAGATTCAAGCTTGGTAATAATCGCAGGGATATCTTGGAAGTAAGCTTTTATAAAACAGAGCTGAGATTGTAACTCTGGAGCTTGCAAAACACTTTGACAGTCTTCTACACTTTGAGCCGAATCTGTTTGGAAAGAATCAATTAAATCTTTAAAAGCATCAAAATGTTCACAATAAAACAGAGCCGCTTTTATCCAAGTTCCTCATCTAGTAAGAACTGGTTGAGGTGGGAACACAAGCTCTTTTAGTTGTTCCTTGTAAATTTGGATGCGAAGCGGTGCTTTAAGAAATACTTTTTTTCCATTGTTTAGTCGAGAAAGTACCTTTTCTTTAGTATATTTTTCTAAAAAACCTGTGAATTCAGATTTTTCCAAATTGTGGAATGGAATATTGCACGAAACCATCATTTTACACTTACATCTTTGTTAAAGTTATTGACATTTTCGGTTTGGCTCACATAAGTAGGTAATAGTTGTTGTGCTGGTCGATTTTCATTTTTCGTTTTCTGATGTGGACCCATTTTGACATGTTGATCTAATTGAAACTTTTTGTTGACTTTTACCATATTAATTTTAAAATATTTCTATTAGTTATTTAGTAGTTGTATACTATGTCAAAAAAAAATGTGTTTGCCTACTTGTAACAACCTTTTTTTTGTGGTTGTATTAAAAAATACATTAATTTAAGATCGTTCATTTATTTGGCGTTGAATTGAGAAAGGCAATTTAATTTGCATTTCCTAGAACATATCTTTTGGGTGTAATATTACATAAACAGTTATAGTTCCCTTTCTTAAAAAATTGGATTCATATTATTGTATCCGCGCAACGCGTGAAAACTTTTAGGGGGAATACTCATTTGAGTTATTCTGAAAGCCTTTTTTTAATTCACTTAATGCTGAATGTTACAGCAGAAAGCATGATTTTTACCTAATTTTTTTATATTTGGTGCCATCAGATTTTGATGATGTTATTTTTTAATTCATAATATGTAAAACTAAAGCATTTGTTTGTTTTTTTAGGCACTCAGTTTGCACTCCTATTTCACTCCTATTTTACTCATATTTGACTTATATTTGACTTATATTTTACTCATATTGGCATTTTTATAATAATTATTTTTAATGGCACGTATAAGTCACTAATTTAGTATTCTATTATTTTTCTAATTTAAATGGCAATTTTTACTTGAATTACATTTTATAACGCAAGTTCTACATACTTAAACTTCAAAGAAATTCAATAAATTTATGGACACAATATATTAAGGATAAATAAGCAAGACAGTGACCTCACCAAGTTCACCATTCTGCTTCATAGTTACCAACAGTAATACAGTTTATGTACCGAACCGTTCAAAGGTAATGTTTTTATATAATTTTAGAATAGTTAAGACTTCTGATTTTTTTACGTTTTCAATCAGATATTGAATAAACTTAAGTATATCATGTTATTTTATTTTCATTTTGATAAATTGTTTATTATTATTCATTAACTAGGTTTTGTTGTTCCTACACATACACACACACACATATATATATATATATATATATATATATATATATATATATATATATATATAAAGACAACATGGCGCTCGAGATTTTATCATTTTTTCATAATTTTTTATATAACATTTTTTTTATGAATTAAGTGAAGTGAAAATAATTAAGCAGATGAGAAGCATGCAGTATTTCAGGTATGTTAATTAAACTCAGTATATTAGAACTCTCCCAATCTTAATTTACCGATTGAGCCGACGGCAGTAGCGATTGTTATTTGGTAATTTTTTATGTTAATTAAAATCATTCGATCAATTACAAATTGTTTATTACATCATCGCTTTTATTTTAATGTTATAAGTTGGCCCAGTTTTAGTGTTTATACTTAGGCAGCCGCTTATAATGTTACATACTGAACTTGAAGTTGAATGTTAGAAAAGACACAATCATTTCATTTTATTATTTCTGAGCTAATATTTCAAAACTATCT
Organism: Vesta saturnalis; assembly: GCA_036346205.1. NCBI lineage: Eukaryota > Metazoa > Arthropoda > Insecta > Coleoptera > Lampyridae > Vesta > Vesta saturnalis. Next base: position 451,278 of record JARFJB010001703.1, read on the forward strand.
ATAAATTTTAATTTATCTTTAGACTAAACACTGCTGTAAACATTAAATTAATGTTTTGTTGTTTAAGGCATTATCCAAAATCTCCAGTTATTTTATTAATTGATACAACAAAGTAAATATGTGAATTTTATTTTACAATTGTAAATCCAAAATTATATGTACAAAACGAAAAAATTATCAAAAGACGACTATTGGCAAGAGTACTTAAATTGCAACTCATTTTTCAATTAAATAAAACCTTTACAAAATTTTGTCTAGAATAATAAATGAGAATTACCATAAAGAACACAAAAACAACTTAAAACTATTTAGCGAGATTTAGGTTTATTTTAATATGAGTACAATATCACTAGCATATAGCGTGCATGTCATACATACCTCCTTCTCGCTCGCAAATAATACAAAACACTACTCTTCCATCGTATTTAAAACACGAATAAGATTTCAACCACCTTCTAATTAGATCGTTCCTAGAGCTACCCACTTTTGGCATGTTGACTTCAAACGGCTACATGTGAATGAAATTTTTGCAAACAACTACAACCCCACCAGTCTTAAACAAAAAAAAAACGGAAATTCCAAGATTTTCACATCAAAAATACCGACGTACCTTCGTCAATAACTGCAATGTAGTTATTGTGCATATTACTAAAGTACTAATTAACGTAGTTCCCAAATACCTAAGTTTCTAAGAAGTTTTGAAGCGGCTTAAGGTGTAAAAGCAGGTATAAGATTTGAGTAAACAAACCTTTGTGTCTGTTAAAAATAACTTCCAGAGAGTTGACGAAATTACAAGCTTAAAGTTTTAAAAATCTCCGTACAAATATTGGTAAATTTATTTTCTAACATAAGAAAGAACGGAAAAAAGACGCAAACATGCACTTTCATGCTCTTATACGCAGTATATGCAAAATAAAATTTATGATTTTGGGGCCTAAATGTTAAAAACGTACATATTCTTAAGAAAAAGTTTCGTATGCCCAATAACAAAAAATATGCAAATATGCATTTGCCCGTCTCTATTTATTTATTGACGTCTGAAGAAAAAGCATTTTTTTATATTTGTAAGAAATAGTCTGATCAAGTATATTTCGTACCATGTGTTCCCAGGGTGGTAGTTTTTTTCTTAAAATTAGCGAACTATGCAGAATACATAGGGCATTGTCTAAGAAGAACCTCAGCTACACTCTTGATGGACGGCGCCACAGATTTAATGTGCTTGAAGCGCCATGGTGGCTGGAAATCCAGCACTGTAGCTGAGCATTATATTGAAGACTCTCTAGCAACAAAAAGAGAGACAGTCTTGAAAATTTTTACAACTAGTGCAAGCGCTACGAGTACAGAAGTTCATGTAGAAGAGGAAGAATTAAAGACCATTTCTTTAGAACGCAGCGAGACCTCCCCACTGTTATCACTGGCGGATTTTATTTTGGAGAAAATGTTAGTTTTAATCATTGTACTTTTAATCTTTACAACTCTTTTATTGACGTCTGAAGAAAAAAGCGTTTTTTTTAATTTGTAAGAAATAGTCTGATCAAGTATATTTCGGACCTTTATTATGCATATGCAAGTAAATTTAACTCGACATATATCACTTTTAAGTTTGACAAACAAACAGTACATTCGCCTTTCAAGTCAACTCAAGCGAAAAATCTTTTGAGATTTTGGCGGCAAAATTATTGCCCCTTAACATATTGTTACCGAAAAAAAAAATTTAAAAAAAAACGAACTTTCCAGAAGCTTGAACTAATGAAAACACTAGCGTAAAGTCTTTTGTTCTGTTATTTTGGAATACTCTAAATAAATTTACTGCTCTGAATCTGTATATGTATAAAGGTACAGTTCAACCAAGCAAACAAAAGCCCTGAGAGGGCGTACCTGTGGGAGCTGTTTTTCAACAGGTACATTCCATACAAAAAGTATTAAGGTGGCAAATTTAAATCAAATGTATGGATTGCTTATTCAAAATTCTGTGAACAAATTTATTTATTTTATGTTAGGTACATCAAATGTTATTGAATTAATTACCAAAAACTTTTAAGTATTTATTGTTTAAGTACAAATAAGATGGTTTTGAAGTTATAACATTTTCTACAAATAATTTACATAATTTTTAGTTTTGTAAAAATTTGTAAAATACTAGAAAAAACATCATTCTGGTCACATTTGAATATAAAGTGTAAATAATATAATAATAGCATTTAAAACATACACATAAATAAAGTATAAATGTTATTCATAATAGAAACAAAACACATATGCATAATTAAAATTTAAAATAATGTCCAAGATTTTATGGAAAAACAAGCACATATCGTTTATTATTATTGATTTATAACTTGTAACTACAAAATTAATGCTTACTGTTTTAAGGTTATGAACTCTATAATTGCTGACAAATGTCAATTGTTTGCGTTTGGGAATGTACGGTCGGAAACTTCTTAATGGTAATTGGACGAACGTTTTACCGCTATAAATTTTTAAATTTAGTTCACATATTTTCCGGGGTTTTTGTTTGCTTGGTAGAGCTGTATAAAGGGTATTATTTTTTTTCTCCGTTTTACTTATTATTACTCCGTGTTTGTGTGCAAATGTACAAATTCACATGTCCGCACCCAGCATTCGAACGGAAAGGCATCGACGTTTTTTAAACTTTAATTATTTTTTATAGCCTTAGAATTTGAGGGTGAAAAGTTTTTTGATGATCACCTACGTCGCTAGATTGTAAACGCGTCGTTTTATTATTTTGACGTATATTAGTGGGCCTAGATACCTAAATGTAGAAATAGGGTGCCCACAAAGCAGGCATAGATTCCAAATCTAACTTTCGTTGGTGTTCTAAAGTTATTTCATTAAAGATATGTTTAATTTTAATAACTAACCAATGTTACTAAAACACATTTCCTAATTGTTCAGAACATGTAAATTTCAGGCTTTTTTAACACACCAGTTGTCAAAAGTGTATATTTTGAACTATTAATATATTTCTTAAAATAATGGGAAATTTTTGAATTACCTACCTATTTGACACTTACAAATTTATCCCAAAGAAACTAAATCCATGTTATAATGCAGAAATGTTTTCTTTTTAGGAGATATATTTACATATCCAAGGGAGAGGCATTCCAAACTCGGTAAAAATCATTGTACAACGGATGTGGACATTTTATCAGAGGAGGTTATAAACGATATTTTGGTAAATGCGGCTTATAACGCTAAGGTTGATGCTCAAGAGCTGGAAATGATTCCTGATGTTGAAGCTGTAGTTACCAAGGTGCATTTAACAATTTCCGCAGTGACCGAAAATGTTATTGAAGAGAATGAGAAAATACGCTTACCTGTCAATGAGAAAGTAAACCTCGACGATCTAGGTGAAATTGAAAAAGAAATGTAAATATTTAAGCATCTTCAAACAGTGGATATAAAACATTTCACATATGTAAAAACAAAAAATGAATCCGCATTTTTGAAGATATTAATAAACCAAAAAGTTAAGACGGTAAGAAAATCAACCTTATGTTGGTTTTATTCCAAAAATAAAAGTAGACTATCCACTGATCGAGTTTTAAGAGTTAGTGGAATGTCTAACGTAACAAAATCAACAACAGCATCTGTAAGATAGGAAAGCATACAAAAAAGGTTTATAAGTCAACAAAAGGTATCCAGCGGAATAAAAAACCTGATTTAACTGATAGTTCTGATGAAAGCAGCTATGAAAGTTTAAAACTAAGCAGCGACGATGACCTGGACCTCGAGTGTGAGAATGAAGCACTAGAGGAACAATTAGGTACTTATATCTAAACTAAATTTAAAAAGTAAACATTATTACGAAATATTTACGAAACGACCTAGAACATTATGTTTGGCCTAAGAAAGAAGACATCCATGTTGTGGAGGAACAGTTTATTTTTTATGGACCTATATTTCTATTGGGCAATGATCCCTTTAAATTAAAGCGAGCTGATAAAAATCAAATTGAAAAAAAATACAAGATGTTAAAAATCGAGTTAAAAATTAAATAAGCAATAAGTTCTACGAAGCTAAACATTCCACACTGTGGGGCAAATGAAACGTCATCTTTTTTTAGTTTCAAATAAATTCTCTGTTTTTTTAAAGATATTTAGTGATTTTTGCATATGTTTAAGATGCATCATTTTCACATTTAGCTACAGGGTAATACAGTAAAACCGTGCATTAGCAGCCGTTGTGAAGAATTGATTTTGGGACTGAATTAAAAAAAAATTGTAGTGTTCAGTAACTGTCGCAAAAAAAAATTGTCATCAACGTTTATCCGTGCTTTTATCGCTTCGCTACAGTTAATTGTTTTTATTGAGCTTACAGAAAAGGTTGAAATAACCTTTATTAGTCATTTTTAGAATTAAATTTTACTGAACACTTCATACTAGCAAAAAAATAATAAACGTGGGTAAAGCATAAAAGATAAAGTCACTCTTTTAAAAGGTTGATGTTTTCCGAAAGTGACTAAACCGAGGACTAAACCTTACAAGTGTTTCATCTAATCAAACTAAACTCATTTAAATCTCTTAATAAATAGAAAATATATTTTGAGTTGTATATTATATTATATATTGTATATTATATTTAGTTTGTATTACTTTGTTAGCAGTTCCGTAACAAGAAATTTGACTCCTTTAGCCAGGGTTAAGTCGGCGCCCTTTATAAATCTATTTAAACTAAAATACCAGTTCTATTTTTTGGAATAAAAGTTTGGGGACAAGGTTTAAATTTTATAAATAATATTGTTAACTGATTAACTATAGATCTGTTCTTTTTTTAAATTTTGAAAAACCTACTTACGGCACTGAGTGTTGGTCTTGATATTACTTGTCTTATATAAACCATTTCTTGGTAAATTTGTTTCCGGACCTCAATCTTCATTTACAAAAAGTACGCACGAACCAAACGGCGTCCAATTTTTGTTTTGGGCTGTATAGTTATCAGCCCAAAATGTAACGCGTTTCGTTTTGTAATTAAGTTGTTTTAAAACGTTATAAAATGTCGAGACTACATCGCGACCTGTGTGACTAACTGCTCCATGCTACAACATGTAATAGTGGTTTCCAGTCTTTTTTAAGTTCGCGAAGGTTTCATTAGAACAGACTAATCTGCTCACAAAGAATGAATTTTTTATCATCATTTTTGGTATCGTTAATATTTTTTGCATATCTACAGCAAACAAGTCGAGATTAACATCTCAAGTTTCATTTACGTTATGTTCATATAATTTGCGAGCAGCAGTGAATCTTTTCTTGTGCTCTGCATATTTTTGATACGTTTCACACTCTTCGGTACTGTGTTCCATGATTTATATTTCTTCATTATTTCGTTGTTGGTCGCAAGTTATTTTATTTATATGTTTTTTATATAAACCACAAATTGGACATTCTTCTTGGGATGGCTTTGAAAACGCTATGTTTTTTTTTGAAAAACCTTACGATATGTTTCATAAATTACTGACCGTGCACAAGTTATAGTTGTTGAATCAATTAAACACTGTTACGTACGGTACTGCGCCCGCGGCATTCTTGGCTATCAGATGTCTGCAAGAGCTGGCTCACGAATTCAGTGAAATTTACCCAACTTCTAGTAAAATAATCTTGAATGATGTTTATGTAGACGATCTGTTAACCGGTGCAACTAAGTTAGATGATTTATTAAGAATTCGTAGTGAAATTAGTATTATTTTAGAGGCGGGATGCTTTAAATTGAATAAGTGGATATCAAACAATCTTGAAATACTTAATGAAATTTGCGATTCAAACCCTGAAGATATAATAAATATTGGAAGTAACAACGAAAGTCACACACTAGGGCTACTATGGTACTCAAAAGAAGATGTTCTTGGGTTTTCGATTAAAAAATTTGACCTACAACAACCTACTACTAAACGCTTCATTACATCCGTCATTGCGCAAATTTATGATCCATTAGGCCTGCTGGGTCCTGTCATAATTAAAGCCAAAATCATTTTGCAGAAGTTGTGGCAAACTCAACTCAATTGGGACGAACCTGTTCCCAGCGATATTACAATCGATTTCAATCTGCTTGTTAATCAACTACCTATTTTAAGCGATCTAAGGGTTGCGCGAAACGTAGTCGGTAAAAATCCGCAAACCCTTGAAATACACGGTTTTGCAGACGCCTCGCAGTATGCTTATGGCGCCTGCCTATATTTAAGGTCCGCGGAACCCGAAGGTAAAATAACGACAAACTTATTGTGTGCAAAATCACGGGTAGCTCCACTCAAGACGCTCACAGTACCGCGATTAGAACTTAGCGCAACACTGGAACTTGCCAGAGTAATTAATAAAGTTCGGCAATCATTATCCAATGTATCAATAATCAATATTTATCTGTGGACCGACTCGACCATTGTACTGCACTGGTTATCTGCAACTCCAAATACTTGGAACACCTTTATAGCGAATCGCGTCTCAGAAATTCAAACCATAACAGACGATTGTAAATGGGGTCACGTTAATACCACCACTAATCCAGCAGACCTAATTTCTAGAGGGATGGCTCCTGTTGATTTAGCTAGTTCAAACTTGTGGTGGCAGGGTCCCACTTGGTTAATGCAACCAAGTGCGTATTGGCCAAGGTTGGACCAGACCGAAACCCTTTTTGATCAAAACTGTTTAGAAATTCGCAAACAAAATTCAATAAATCTAACTGTAACTCCAAATGCAGAACTCTTCAACAAATACTCTAGCTTTACAAAACTACAGCGAGTTGTGGGGTATATACTAAGATGGAAAAACAATTCAATTAATAAAACGCAAAAATTTAAAGGTGCACTAAGTACTAAAGAGCTACAAGGCTCAACTAATACCTTAATAAAGGTAGCGCAAACCTAATCCTTTCCAAATGAAATCAAATCACTGGCAACCAAACAAAGGGTAGAAACAAAAAGTAATGTGTTAAATTTAAACCCCTTCCTTGATAAGGACGGCATCATTCGTGTTGGTGGCAGGTTATCTAAATCCAATTATGATTTCAATAAAAAATTTCCAGCTGTTTTAGCAAAACGGCACCCGTTATCTATTTTGATTATACATTACGAACATTTACGCTTATTGCACGCGGGACCTCAATTAATGACAGCATCGCTGCGCGAAAGGTTTTGGATAATATCATGCAAAGATGTGGTAAAAAGGACGATTCGAAATTGCATCCAATGTTTTCGCGTAGACCCTAAAGAATGTAGGTATATAATGGCAGATTTACCAAGTACTAGAGTCACCGCAAATCGACCCTTTCAAAATTGTGGACTAGATTATTGTGGTCCAGTCAGATTGCGCGATTCAAAAACCAGACGTTATACCGAAACAAAGGCATACGTTTGCGTCTTCGTATGTTTCTCAACCAAGGCAGTTCATTTGGAACTGGTCAGTAACTTAACAACTCCTGCCTTTATTGCGTGTCTACGTAGGTTCACGGCCAGAAGAGGCAAAAGTCTCGATATTTACTCAGACAACGCAAAAACGTTTGTGGGAGCTGACTCTGTTTTGAAAAAAATTTTACAAGCAAATAAAAACGACATTGCAAGTCAATCAAATCATGAAGGCGTCAATTGGCACTTCATTCTCTGTCGCGCTCCACATATGGGCGGACTGTGGGAAGCTGGCGTAAAATCCCTTAAACGACATTTGCAAAGAACAATCGGAAACTCGTTATTAACATTTGAAGAATATTATACACTACTGATCCAAGTAGAGGCGTGCCTAAATTCACGTCCCATTGCTCCAACTTCCTCGGATCCTATTGACTTAAGCCCGTTGACTCCTGGGCATTTCCTTATTGGCCAGCCACTAACGGCCTTACCAGATCACGAATATGCAGCACAAAATTTAACCTACTCAACAAGATTTAAACTGTGTCAAAACTTGTTAAACTCCTTTTGGACCCGTTGGTCAAAGGAATATCTCGCGGAACTTCAAGTCTGGAAGAAGACAACTTAGCTCCGCTACAGTGGCGCTTAGGCAGAATAGTGGAAATGCATCCTGGTGCTGACAGTGTAGTGCGGGTTGTTACAGTGCAAACGAGTAGTGGCAAATATAGCCGACCAGTAACAAAAATATGTTGCTTATCAAGAAACGACACTACAGTTTAAGATTAGTTAATAAGTAAAAAAGCTTAGTTTTTTGTTGTTGAAACGCCTGGTTTCAACGGCGGCGGCATGTTGAATCGCTATTATTTTTATTTTTATTTTTTTTTTGTTGTTTTAATTTAATTACAGTTGTAGATCTAAGATTAATTCATTTGGTATCTCTTACTACTTTGCGAGATACCTGCGCATGTGCGTGCTTAGGGCTTAGAGGTAGTTATTTCAACCCCTATTTTTTAACGTCAGTAAGAATTAAGATGTCAACTTAAATACCGACTCCATTAATATTTGGTTTGTTAGATATGTAGTGTTAGTGCTGTTGATAAAATTAAAATGTGTTAGTGCTGTTGATCAAATAAATTAGTTCATAGTTTAATTTATAACTTATTCCCAACATTTGGGTGGTCCTTCGAGTATTTAGTATTGGGTCAGCTTGGACCCAGCTTTCGATTCATTTTTATTAGAAGCATCAATTATAGAAGGTGCTACAATAGTCTTCCCAAAGATCGGAAGGTGAATATTTTCTGAATGGTGCGTGAGATAAATTATAGTGAGTCACTGTCGGACGGTAAAAACTGATTAATTGTTTTAATTGAGCAATAATTTTTTTCGCATATTTCCTTAGTCATTTTCCCCTTTTTTCACATCATTTACTTCCTGAGAACGTTCAAGAATGCTTTTTAAAAACGTGGTGATAATAGGGTCTGTTTTGTATTCTATTGTATGTAAAAATAGTCTTACAAACTTGATTAGACTCCTTTATATTAGAATGTTTTTCTGGAATAACTGTTAGATCCATATTGTTAAGTAGGTCGAATGAAAAGGGAAGAGTGTATTTTACTGAACATTCCTTGTGGGATAGTGCTTCTCTTCGGTAAGTCGTATAATTTTTTTTTAATATTTTCCAATACACAACCGTTTTTTTTCAAAACTTAGTTTACTGAAGTATTCAAAAATAGCTGTACGTTGGGTCTCAGATGTTTTTACGTAACACTTTTTTCGGCATGTAGTCTTACATGGAGATAACAGTAGTTCATTTTCCAATCTTCTCTTCGTGGCTTTACATATTTTTCGGCATCATTATTTCTATTTTCTTCCGAAGTCTTCCCTTCCTCATTTTCCTGTTCTAGCTCAGTAGTATATTTTCTATCGGTAGTAGTACTTTCTTCTTTTTCCTTAACTTCACTTTTATGGCTTTCCGACATCGGTTGCATTATTGTTACAGTACTGATGATATTAATTTTTGTTTGGCCACTAGACTTTAATAATTCATGTGCAATGGTGTTACTTCCCTCACCACTGATGCTGGTTAATTACATGGAATCTCCAAAATGTCTTTAAGATATTGAACGTTAAAAGAACTGTCAGGACAGCTTAAATATTCCCATCGACCTAACTTTGGATAAACCTCTTCATATTCATAACTTTTTTGTAGCTTATGTATCACAAATAATGACTGTTCTTTTTCTAAAATTTATCATTGCTGCTCTATTTTCCTTTTCTTCCGGTACATAGTCAGGATTTTGGTCAGAATCGTCTTCTGGTGAGGGAGTGGGAAGATGCATTTTTCTGAAAGGAATTAAATAGTTATAAAATGAAGCGCCATTCAAAAACAGAAAAAAAAGGTTGTACACACTTTTACCTAATATAAAATTAAAACTAAGTAGTATTACACCTATTTCTAAATTTAGGGGCAGTTACCGATTGTCTGAACTGATGTTTCGGACTTCAATGTCAGTCAGACCTATGAGAGGTGCGATAAAAGACTTTGCCGCCATGCTCTTTTATTTGTAGCCGGTGAGGCCGTGCGGTTTTTGTCATACAAACACTCAAGATGTTAATTATTCTGGGCGCCACTACCTCGTAACTAAATTCGCCTACACTTGAGCCAGAAGGTGCCGAAGTCGTTCCTTACCTGTAGTCGACTGGCAACTGAATTAAAAGACCTTATAAATAACGAAGAACATGAGTGCTATTAGGGACTACTCTACAAATCGTTTCCAAGCAAATTTAAGTTTCTGGTGGGATACAAAAATATGATTTTAAGCATAGCTGAATATTGCAATAAAGAATTAGCCTCATCTGTACAAACACTGGCAACTTATTCTGCTCCTCAGAGTAGCAGTATTCGAACTTCCGAGAATAATACACACAAAGCTGTGGCTGTGAATCTGACAGAATGCCGAAAACATTTGCAGAAATTAATAACTGAGTGGATAAAATCATTAGAATTTTTAACAAATGAGCATAAAAAATAATACATACATTATTTTAATTCCAAAGATTATTTCTGTTACATGGACGGGCCCTTCAGTTGCTTGCAAGTTTTCTATTGTGTACATTTTTTTTTCAATAAACACAAACTAAAGATCTAAACAGAAAGTTTTGTTCTGTTGTGGCTACTACATCTAACACTAAAATTTGCAGCTGAAACAGCTGAAGAAAAACGAAAAATACCATTGGATTATATTCAATTATTACAGTCACCTTCTTAATCACTTAAAGGCAAAAAAGTCGGCGCGAGTCTCAAGTTCAATTAAACAATTCAGAGAACAATTCCATATTTCAAAATCGGGAATTAAATCCGAGATTGGAACAAAGAAGTATTGTTAGTTATTGTAATAAGAGTATCTCATATGAAGCACGCGAAAGTCGTATTCCTGAATGTTCCTTTATTGTACTAATCTAAACCAAGAATTACCATCAGTGTCTCTCAAAGCCGAGCTCAATTCATTCTGAAAAAAATTACCAAGACTATCGAATTGAGAATATAGAGGTACCATCTACTCAGACCTTTATTACTTCCGATAGGAAGAGGTGGAGAAATGTTATTGATGAATCAGATTCCAACAATTCCTCTGAAAACATAAACGTTTAATTTTGAAGACAATTTTCAAAACCTTACTACAGAACGGGATTTTTAAATGCAGGACTAATCAATTTTAGGGCCAGTAGTTCTGCTATTCAAAATGTGCCCACTAGTGAAAAAAAGGTAAATGGCGTCAACCTAAATACTTTAGAGCACTAATAAAATTGACCAGGTTATTTCACGATAACAAAAACCTTAGAAGCAAAATTGGTTTTGCTACATGGTTTTTTAGTTCTCAACCGTGCGAACAAATATTCCGTGCAACGCAATCTCTCACTTCAACATTTTCCACAGTTGTGATAATTTTAGTTTGCAAGAGATTTAATAAAATTGAAAGTATACATATTATAACCGGGGTAGTTTTGTTTTGACGCGAGCGGTTTGGCGCGAACTTGTGGGCGCAGAATCATTTTGGCGCAAATCACTTGTGTTACTTACAAAATCTAATACTGGTTTTTAATACTGGTCTATTGTACATTGGTTCCAATGTTACATAATAATTAATAATGGCGATTTCAATAATTTTGCAATTGACTAAGTTTGGGTTAATATTGTCAATTAAGAAGTATTTATGGTTAATGTGAAAATTTCAGCTTAATGGGGGACTAAAAGAGAAAACAACAATTAACTAATGAGGCTCGTTATTGTATATTTAAAATTTTCTGGTTTCAATTAAAAATATATTATTTATCATAATGCGTTTTATCTAGTTGGTGAGCTTTAAGTTATTACAGTACTCTCTAAGTACCTTGTTTCACCTATTTAAAAAGTGCTTGGGTTTATTAGGGTTTAGTCGTATCAGACCAGAATGTTCAACCAGTTTAAAGCCGTGTCGAACTAAAAAACATCCCATATAGTTGGAGGATTATGACGCGTGCATTCATAGAAAAGATGAAATGTCATTAAACTGTAATGATGACATAAATAGCGAGGAAGGGCATGGAGCCATAAAAGCTGAAATAAAAGCACACGTGAAAAATGAAACATGGCGTATTATTCAGAAAGAGACAAAAAGGTATATTGTAGATTTTAAATTACTTCTAAAAACCAAGTTGGGACAAAATAATTCCGAAACTAAGAAAGGAACATTAGTAGCAGGAGGTTTCAGTCAAAGACCTGGATTTGGCTACCGTGAAAAGTTATCCTCTGTGGTAAAATTGAGTTCAATTAGACTACTTTTGGCCACAGCAGTAGAACAAAATTTTAAATTGCACCAGTTTGATGTAACGACAGTATATCTAAATACAAATTTAAATGAAAAAATTCAAATGAAGAAACCTGAATATTTAGAAAAGTATCTAGCAGAAATATTAAATGAAGAAAACAAAACTTCAGAGATATATGCGCTAGCGAAGAAAATGTTAGAACAGTATGAAAAATATAAAAGGTGAACAAGTATGTTTGTCACAAAAAGAATTGTATGGATTAAACAGCCTGGAAGACAATGGAAATAAAATTAGATGAATCTTTAAAAGAATTGAGATTCACATCATCTCTTGCTGATCCACTTAAAAGAGAAGGTACAACTATTTTACTAGCAATTAATGTTGATGATATGCTAATAGTTTAGTCAGATCAGAAAAAGTTAGAAGAAATAAAAGAAAGATTAATGAACAAGTTTGAAATGAAAAACCTATGAAAACCAAAACTTTGTCCAGGCATTGAATTAACAAAATCAAAACATGAAATCAAGTTAAGTCAACAAATGTATACCTATAGACAAAATTAAAAAAATTTTAACATGGAGAACTGTAAACAAGTTAACACATCCATACAACCCAACGAAGTTAAGAAAAAGCGAAAAATATGAAGAATTGCCCTTTCAAAATTTAATTGGAAGTTTAATGTATTCGGCTGTAACTACCAGACCAGACGTCATGTATGCAGTAAGTTACTTAAGCCAATTCAATACATGTTTTAACGCTGAACATTTTAAATGTGCGAAGCGTGTTCTAAGATACCTACAGGCATAAAGTTCATAGGTATCTGTTTTAAAAGGTCAGGAGAAGACTTGTATGAACCCACTGATGCAGATTGGGCATCATGTTCTACATCATATATTTTGATAATGCGAACTTTTCATCGTTATTTTATTTTCACATCATGTATTAACTTCACACGTTTATTCAGATTAGGTACTTTATTAGGTACTAAAAACTTTGTCACAAACACAACAACTTTATTTATCCATATCATCAAAGTTCATTGACCAATTAACTACTAAATTACTTTAACAATATTAAAGCATAATTCACCGGTTTACGAATTATAAATCGAAGTGACCAACGCTACGTTAATGTAGCGGAACTATTACTACTTTCGTTAGGTTACAGTAGTTTTGTTTATCTAATCTAAACTATAGTGCGCTATCAGCTGGTCCATTCATAACGACGCGCATTACGCATGCGCACAAATAACGTAGCTCTAAAATTCCAACGTTCCACTTCCGCTACGTTAACGTAGCGTTAGTCTCTTCGTTTATAAATAATAAAAATGACCTCTTTTCTTATACTTCCCGCTCAATAATATCAAACACAAACAAACCGAAGTTTATCAAAAATGCCACGAGGGCTAAATATCCACGTCGGTTTTTAGCCGCGTCTCTCATAAATAAACGTAGAGCGCGCATTCCAGTTCTGTATCGGATTCAATGGCGGGACATCAATCGCCGGTATGATTGAATATAAAGTACCATGAAGGAACGTTGAAACTATATACCGTATTTAAAAACTGCAACGGAATTCGTCATATTGAACACCCAAGTATGACTCATTCTGGTGGTTTGATCGAAGAAAGTGGTGTTTGTAAAAGTGTTTTGAATAATTTGAACTATTTTAAAGTATCCTGTATAATAATTACAGGTAATAATCAAGTGTTTATAATAATGTTGTGCATATTAAGTAGTGTTGTATTGAATATTACATAATACAAGATTCAATTTAGGTTATGGTTTTAATTCATAGGCGTAACGATCATTGTTCTGCAAGATTTTACTTTAAAAATGGCATAATTTATATTTTTAACTTTATTGTATCAGGAAGTGAAATATTTTTTTGAATAAATCCATGTCTAGTTATATCGTAGCTTAAAAATATATTCTAAATATTAAATAATTTAAAATATGTATAATTTCATTATTATGTATTATTAGCCGGAAGCTTGTTTTCCGCCATATGCAATCCCGGACGCACATTTAATTGACAATAACTTTTCTAGTATTTTATATTCTAAAGCCGGGATAGGATGCACCGTACCAAACCGATGCATTTACTTTTGTTGGCAATCTCAAGTGTACTGTAGTGGTATGGCAAAAATCCCTAGTTGTTAATATTGTTGTGTTTTGCACTTGGCTGCTTTGGATATTTAGTGTGGTTTTAGTCGTTTTAGTTTATGTCAGTTTATGTCATATTATACCTTTGTTTTTCACTTTTGTATTTTCTTGGTGCCGAAATGTTACAAAATGTGTTTGCGAATATGCAACGTAGGGTGAACTTATGTTTACAATTTAATGGCGGTCATTTTGAACATATGCTGTAAAGCAAAGTGTGATAACTAATATGTACCTGAGTTAAAAAAAATTTGTAAAAGACATTGTCATTCCATAAACATGTACTGCAAATTTTATTTAATTATAATGAAATTATAACATTTAAATACTTCAGATTCATTAGTTTGTAATGATTTAATCCAATCATTAAATAATATTTTATTTATTTTGCTGTATTTTATAGGGATGCAGTCTAATCAAATATAGAATAGTCATTATTTAAATTAAGATAATATTTTATAATATGTATAAGTTAATGACCTTCATACAGATTTGAAACTGATCGTAGTTTTTACTCGAACCATGCTCTAGAGTAGCTAGAGCAATACAGCTTCTTACCAACCTATCAGTGGTACCAACTTAAATATTTTGATCACATGGTATATACTTCAGATTGATCACTCTGTATGTTAAATACTCAGAATGGTATTTTATATTCAAGTAAATACTGCACCCTGAATAATTTGATGAGGTGTTGCACTTATGCAAAGAATAAAGTCTTTTTTCTTTGACAACTTTTGTATAAAGTGTTCTTTAAGAAATACGAATTCTTCGAAATGTCTTATGAGGTTGATATGACACTTGTTAAAGTCAAACCAGAAGAGGAAGAAGCAATAAATTCACTTGTAACCCAACATCTTGTAGTAAATAATGATCTAATACAAGGTAAAATTAATTATCGTTCAAGTAGTACAAAATTTAACACTATTTTTACAGATAATGTGAATATTAAGAAAGAAGACATCTCTTCTTTAGTAAAAGTTGTTAGCTCACGGGAAGCATATATAAATGAAAACAATGTCAAACACATTACAAACATACAGTGTGAAAGTAAATTTAATAATTCTCTAAGTTATGAATTTAAATGTGACCAATGTGATTATAGCACAAATCGCAAAGATAATTTTAAAATTCATCTTAAAAAACACTCTTTATGTAAAGAATTCAAATGTGACCGATGTGATTATGCAACACACCGAAAAAGTGATTTAACAGTTCATCTTAAAATACATTCTTTTAGTAAAGAATTCAAATGTCACCAATGTGATTATGCAACGCACCGCAAAAATGATTTAACAGTTCATCTTAAAAAACACTCTTTAAGTAAAGAATTCAAATGTGACCAATGTGATTATGGAACAAATCAAAAAGGTAATTTTAAAATTCATCTTAAAAAGCACTATTCAAGTTATGAATTTAAATGCGCCCAATGTGATTATGGAACAAATCACAAAAGTAATCTTAAAACTCATCTTAAAAAGCACTCTTTAAGTAAAGAATTCAAATGTGACCAATGTGATTATGGAACAAATCTAAAAGGTGCTTTGAAAATTCATCTTAAAAGACACTCTTTAAGTAAAGAATTCAAATGTCACCAATGTGATTATGAAACAAATCACAAAGGTGCTCTGAAAATTCATCTTAAAATACACTCTTTAAGTAAAGAATTCAAATGTGACCAATGTGATTATGGAACAAATCAAAAAGGTAATTTTAAAATTCATCTTAAAAAACACTCTTCAAGTTATGAGTTTAAGTGCGACCAATGTGATTATGGAACAAATCGCAAAATTGGTTTTAAAATGCATCTTAAAAAACACTCCTCAAGTTATGAATTTAAATGTGACCAATGTGATTATGAAACAAATCGCAAAAGTAATTTTAAAATTCATGTTACAAAACACTCCTCAAGTAATGAATTTAAATGTGACCAATGTGATTATAGAACAAATCACAAAGGTAATTTTAAAATTCATCTTAAAAAGTACTCTTCATGTTATGAATTTAAGTGCGACCAATGTGATTATGGAACAAATCGCAAAGGTGATTTTAAAATGCACATTAAAAAACACGCCTCAAGTTATGAATTTAAATGTGACCAATGTGATTATGCCACAAATCGCAAAGGTAATTTTAAAATTCATCTTAAAAAGTACTCTTTAAGTAAAGAATTCAAATGTGACCAATGTGATTATGGAACAAATCAAAAAAGTAATTTTAAAATTCATCTTAAAAAACACTATTCAAGTTATGAATTTAAATGTGACCAATGTGATTATGGAACAAATCGCAAAGGTGCTTTGAAAATTCATCTTAAAAAACACTCTTTAAGTAAAGAATTCAAATGTGACCAATGTGATTATGGAACAAATCAAAAAGGTAATTTTAAAATTCATCTTAAAAAACACTCTTCAAGCAATGAATTTAATTGCGACCAATGTGATTATGGAACAAATCAAAAAAGTAATTTTAAAATTCATCTTAAAAAACACTCTTTAAGTAAAGAATTCAAATGTGACCATTGTAATTATGGAACAAATCACAAAGGTAATTTTAAAATTCATGTTAAAAAACACTTCAAGTAATGAAATCAAATGTGCGATTATGCAACATGCCACAAATATAGTTTAAAAAACCATCTTAGAAAGCACTCCGCAAGTTATAAACACAGATGCCATTAATGTGATTATACATACAGTAATTATGTGTAGATTAGTGTTTAATTTATAGGTGTATTTTCGTTGGTATAGTTTTTACGTTTAATTTATAATAATATTGTTCACAGTGCCTAAGTATATACTGCTATGTTAGTATTTATAGTTAAATATGATCATGCATCGAACATTCAACTGGATTTATTATAAAGTAGATCTTTGTAAATGAACAGCAGTTTTGTGTTATAATTTATTTGTAATGTTGTGTAAGTTTTAGATTTCAAACTTATAGTTATTACATGCAGTGTCCTCTTAAATAGAAAAGAAGAGAGAATATAATTCCTATGTCACATGGTACATTTTTAATTACTTTCATTGGTTAAAATACAAAAACAAAATTGCAGAATAGGCTATCAAATAGGTGATAATTTTATCACCACATGTTGACTGTCACGATTTTGAAGAATAAAATAGTTTACTGTCAAAGTAACAAAAAGTTTCAAAGAAATAAATAATTGTATTGATTATCTTGCAACTGTAATATTTACTATCTAAGTAACAGATCGTTTAAAATTGTAAACTTTAAAAAATATATTTTCTATTAACGTTCATTATTTTCTGTTACCAAATGTAACACGAGTTATAATTAATAATCCATGATACCACTTGTTAAAACCTGTAGAAAATCGAACGGTGCTGCTGGTTCAATTTGCATCGGTTTTAACTCAAGTTATCACCGATGATAATCATAACGCTAATTATGTTATCCCCTAAAATATCTCAGAAATTAACGAATTTAGCTATAGGGAGTTCTTAATCAAAATGAAAGAACATAACATGTAATTTCACTTTTTAAAATAAAATACAGGGTGATTCATTTGAAAAAATTGACAAAATCATGTGTTCGAATGTTGGCTCACTGTATAGTCAATTGGTGAAATAATAAAGAAATAACACTTCCTACCAACACTGTATCAATGTCAAAAAGTTATGCCTGGAAAAAATTATTGTTAGGTTGTTCTGTCTAGAGTATACAGGATGTTGAAATGAGAATGATTTTTTTGTACAATTGACCACAACGTTTGAAATGGCCTGTATAATGTAATGAAATCCTATATTGGAAGTATGGGGGAGATGAGCTTAATCTAAATTTGAAATGATATATAGGGTGTCCCATTTAAAAAAGAGTATGTTTGGTTAACCCTGGTAATAATTTTATAATGTGAAGTTTGAAGGTGCCTATAATTTTTGTAAATAACTTTTTTGATATCTCCTTTAATAACGGAAGAAGTCATACTTCGACGCAGTAATGGCCACACCCTTTATATATATATATATATATATATATATATATATATATATATATATATATATATATATATATATATATATATATATATATATATATATATATATAATATATATATATATATATATATATATATATATATATATATATATATATATATAACTATAAACGAATGCTTAGATTTTTTCATGTTGGGGGGATAATGTCTTATTAATTAAGGGGCATAAAACAAGCGATAAGAATGTTCACAAACTTGCACAGTGGCGGAGTGGAGGGGGTACCCAACCCCTTTCATAAATATATCTTCTACGCCAATGACTATTTTAAAAAAAAACTGTTATTTTCATTATCTACATACAGTTTAACAAAAATAATGTACCTTCTTCTGTTTCGAAATTCCTGTGCGTTTCCGAGTTATTTTAATTTTTAGTGTTTGATGTGGTACTAAGTTAAGTAATGTGCTTTATGTGAATAATTGAATATAAAGTTTTTAATAAAAAGATATAATAAAACATTTAGAGCCATTTTAGTACCTAACGATCGTTTCTTTAAAATTTCAAATACATTTTCATTTATAAATAGGTAGGTTATCGGTTTTTTTTAGTTTCCATTGTTATTATCCTCGTATAAAAAGAAATGCATAATTATTATTGTTATGCGGTCAATATTTTCTGTATAATTATGTATGCGATGTATGTATCAATTTCGCCATAAACATGTATGTAGTTTTTAAGTGAGATTCTAATAGTTATAGACCGCTGCTCACTTGCTCTCATTAAAGAGCCGCCACTGTATCAAGCCATACTCAAATACAAGACTTTTGTAAATTGAAATCTGTTTAGTACACTAATTTTAACAATCCTTACTTATTATTGTAACAATACTTAATTAATAATTGTGAAATTAATAAGAATTTTTAGCAATAACGATTTATAAATAAATTAACAATAACACTAGTATAATAAAATTAGACACTTTGTTCAAAATGTAAACCGTTCTTTTCAATACACATTTTACAGCGACGTACAATAGAACGTCTTAAGTTAACTAAATGATGCACCCTTATTTCATTGCAATAAAATATGATACTCCTTGGAAAACAAGTAAGTATTAAATTTTATATTTTGAAACGACAGTTTGACTTTTTATAAACACTTGCTTCATCTTGAATAATTTCACTGTTATTAATTATTGTTTTTAAATTCAAAAAGTTATTTCATTTGATTTGCCAGCTTTGAATTAGTGTAACATGCCGTTTACATTTACAAATAGCGAAATGGGAATTCAAGGTACGCAGCTAGGGAGTATCGGAGAAGATTTCCAAATAGACGACAACCTCATCATTCCGTTTTGTGAGTATCCATCGTCGATTTGTTAACCAGGGTTTGAAAAATGTACATGGGGGCCGACTGAACAACCGTGGACGAGATAGAATTGGAGGGGTATATTGCGTGAATTTAATAGGAACCCCACGACAAGTACTCGACGTACTGCTGTTGCTCTTGGTATTTCCCAAAGTAAAGTTTCCCGGGTTTTAAAACGGGATCACAGACGCCCATATCATTTTCAACCTGTTCATGGTTTATGTCCAGGTGACGCCGAACGAAGACTTAATTATTGTAGGTGGGTTCTTAACTCCATTCAAAATAATAGAGATTTCTTATCCAACATACTGTGGACTGATGAATCCTGTTTTACTCGTCGTGGTATCGTAAACTTTCACAATCTGCATATATGGCCACATGGAAACCCACATGCCATTCGACCAAGAAGTTTTCAACATGAATTTAGTAAAAATGTCTGGATTGGAATTTACGGCAACCACGTGTTTGGATCTTATTTCTTGCCACAACGTGTAAATTCAGAAAATTTCCTACAATTTTTAGAAGAAGAACATGTTAATATGTGGGAAGACATTCCTTTGAATTTAAGAGGACATTCTTGGTTTCAGCTTGATGGATGTCCGGCCCATTATGGCAGAAATGTAAGAAACTGGCTAAACAATAACTACCCGGGGAGGTGGATTGGTCGTGGAAGTCCAGTGGCGTGGCCTCCTAGATCCCCCGATTTAACGTCACTTGACTTTTTTGTATGGAGATTCATGAAGGAAAAAGTGTATACCACTCCGGTTAATACACTTGAAGAACTTCACAATCGCATCAGAGATGCTTGCAATGAAATAAGGGTGCATCATTTAATTAACTTAACACGTTCTATTGCACGTCGCTGTGAAATGTGTATTAAAAAGAACGGTTTACATTTTGAACAAAGTGTCTAATTTTATCATACTAGTGTTATTGTTATTTATTTATAAATCGTTATTGCTAAGAATTCTTATTAATTTCACAATTATTAATTAAGTATTGTTACAATAATAAATAAGGATTGTTAAAATTAGTGTATTAAACAGATTTCAATTTACAAAAGTCTTGTATTTGAGTATGGCTTGATACAGTGGCGGCTCTTTAATGAGAGCAAGTGAGCAGCGGTCGATAACTTATTAGAATCTCACTTAAAAACTACATACATGTTTATGGCGAAATTGATACATACATAATTATACTGAAAGTATTGACCGCATAACAATAATAATTATGGATTTCTTTTTATACGAGGAAATAATAATGGATACTAAAAAACCGATAACCTACCTATTTATAAATGAAAATGTATTTGAAATTTTAATTAATTTTTAAACACATAACTGCCCTCACAAACTCACTTATTATTATACTCTTCTATAGACTATAATAATATATAGACTAGGAGTCTTCTAAAAACACAATTCACGACAAAACTAATGACAATGGACATAGATTGTGTTCCTTTGTAGCAGCCACGAATCTTTTTGTAGCAACAACAAAGTTCAAACATCCAAAGCAACATGGAAACCATATATTAATAAAAAAAATATCCAAAACTGATACATGGTAATTATGACAATATTAGAAGGAAGAATAAAGTTACACAAAACTGCTCAGAAGAAAAAAAGGGCAGTGAAAGAATCACAGGCGGAAGAAATAAGAAAGGAGTACTACAAACATGTTATCACAAACAACAGAAGAAAGTTGGGAAGAAGATATTAATGTAAAATGGGAAAGAATAAAATTAAACATCTTATATGCTGCAAAAG
The DNA here is from genome assembly GCA_036346205.1 of Vesta saturnalis. NCBI lineage: Eukaryota > Metazoa > Arthropoda > Insecta > Coleoptera > Lampyridae > Vesta > Vesta saturnalis. Next base: position 472,699 of record JARFJB010001703.1, read on the forward strand.
AGACCGTAAGTCAAAAAGAAGCATCAAAAATAGAAGATAGCTGGTATGATACAGAGTGCAGGAAAATGACGACCAAAAAAAAAGCAAGAATGAAATGGATTTGTACAGAAATGGAGCAAGACAAAGAAAGGTACGAAGAACAAATAAATATAACAAGAATTTTCTCAAACAAAAAAAGAACGAATGGTTTACCAAGAAATTAGATGACATTGAACATGAAAATGCAAATAATAACGCAAGCCAGTTCTTTCAAAAATTAAAAAAAAACATGTGTTTCAAACCAATAATAAAAGTAAGAGGCTTTAAGAACAAAAAGGGTCAACTTGTGCACATTGAGAATGGAATAAAGAAGATCTGGGAAGATTATTTTAAAGACATTTTCAACGACACAACTCTAAATGAACAAGAAAATAAGAGCGACAGGCAATCGACTGAACCAGAAGAGCAAACTGTAACACCATCCCTGGAGGAAGTAACAAGGATATTACAGAGGATGAAGAACAATAAGGCAGCAGGATATATATATATATATATATATATATATATATATATATATATATATATATATATATATATATATATATATGTATATATATATATATAGGCATATCAACCCAGCAAGGTCATTGCCTCGTCCCATGGGTGCTTATTCCCTAACTACATAACATGTTACAAAAGAATGTGTTACATGTGGGGCATATATTGGAGTCATATTTTGTTTTAATTAATTTTTAAACACATTTCTACCCTCACAAACTCACTTATTATTATAGTCTTCTATCACTTTCTTCCAATTCTTTTCTTTCCTTACACAATATTGTTCAATGTACTATTTCTTCTTCTTCTTCTATTACATTCTCTATTACAACTAGTTTTAGGTCTTCCTTGGTGTCTTTTAATGTCGGGTTTCCATTCTGTCACTTTTTTAATCGCTCTCGTATCCTCGCTTCTCATAATGTGCCCGAACCACTTCAGTCTTTGTGTTTTCACGTGTTTCATGATATCTTCTCCCTTCAATGCATTCACTATTTCAAAGTTCATTCTTCGTTTATATTGTCCATTCTCCATTTTTACCAGGCCTAGGATCTTTCTTATTATTCTTTCAAAACGGCGTATTTCTTCCTCATCATATGTTACTATTGGGTGAATTATCGTTTGGTATACTCTTATTTTCATTGTTTTGCTAAGTTGTCTGTTGTTAAAGAAATGTTTATAGTTGTAGATTCTCTTGTATATTCGTTTACATTGTATATTTGGGCTTGTTATAACTGACCCTAGGTAGTTAAAAAGGCTTACTTCTTCGAAACCGTAGGATCCAACCCTTAAATTTGTCAGTTGCTCCTGCTTTTTGCTGTATTTGTTTTTTTTTTCGTTGAGTTGTGGTCCATAGTATTTTCCCTCATTTTCTAGCTGTTGATATCCCGCCATTGAACTCGATACAAAACTGAAATGCGCGCTCTACGTTTGTTCATGTGAGACGCGGCTAAAAATCGAATGCAGGTATCAACTGCGAAAAGCCACGAAATTACGTCTACCGCCTTGTACCAAAGGAAATAGCCAAGATGCTTATCGCTTGGATTGTGCATTCGTACTAATATTAATTGAACACGTGGTCTGAGAGGGCACACTTTCCTGGTCACCAGATCGATAATATTCATTTCAGTTGGTGTGACGAACATGCTAGATGAACCATAACGTAAGTAGGTCTTCAACCTCCCGAGTACGTGGTGTAGAAATCTCGTTTTTCTAGTAAGTCGACCTATTAGATTTTCGTAATTCACGAAAGATTTGATGTCACAATCATTTAATAAGCATTCGTTATATCTAATTTTTGAAACACTAGACTTTTAGAGAATTTCAAAAACAAATTGCGTGTACTGGGTGTTTCTAATATATACGGAAAAAACTTGGGATTGCATACCTCACGTGAAAATAAAAAAAAGTTTCTGTCAACAGAGGTCAGAAAACGTCTCTTCAGGGAGCTTAAGCCCTTTGGAGATTGCTTTTAAAAACTGGTTTACGGTTTATAGTTCCGGAATGACCGCATCTATCCCAACTAAATTTGGGACATACATTTCTCTCAGTACCACTGATTGTTTGAGATCACTGAGCTATGCTAGCTTTATCCAGGAGCGTGCATATGAAGGTAAATTTGACCCTATTTTTGTAATGTTTCGATTTTTTTATATTTGACACCAGATTATAATCCACCCATACCTATTACATAAAAAAGGTGTAAATAAGAGTTGCTAAATATCACCGTTTCTTCTAAGAGCAAGTGTTGTCGTGTAATTGTCAGTTTAGCATAAGTCATAATAATTTAAATAAGGGATAGTAAAGACAGTTAGGTTTCGGTTAATGATGATTGAGGAGATGGCCGATATGCACATTATGCATGGTTGATTTTTTGGCAATGGTCTTGAAGCACGGACATTATGTTTCGATGCCTTTCCAAACCTCTCGTCTCGGATAGGAAAACTTTTGGAAGTATTAATCGTAGGTTACGGGAAACAGTTATTTATTAAGTTAAACTGTATTTTATGTGCTTCTCTTTAGCAATTTTTATGGGCTCGTTTAACGTAACCGTTACTAACCGGAGAACATCACGAACAACAAGAACACCCCAATATTAAGAAGCTGTCTTACGTGCAGTAGAGCAAAAACCAAGCTCTACTGCGCGAGAAATTGTAAATCGTTTGGACAAATTCGACAGTATGGTGGGTACTTCACAAATAGTTGTTGAAGCCGTACCACGTTGAACGGGTACAAGCATTGTCACCAGTTACGGATTATCTTCCTCGGTTAGAAGTTTCTCAATGGTTTATTAAAAAATGTCGAAAATCGTTAGTTCAATAATTGGGTGTTGCTTGCCGATGAGGCAGGTTTTAGAAGAGACGGTATTGTACATTTTCACAATACGCATGTTTGGGTTGGCGAAAATCTCCATACTTTTCTTGAATCTCGCCATCAACAGCAATTTAATTTAAATGTAGGGGCTGGTATTGTAGACAATTGTTTAATAAGACCGTTTTTCTTCTGTCTCTTCAAAATGATTTACCAGATTTGCTTGTTCCCCGTGTTCTAAGAAATAACTTGTGGCTAATGCATGACCCTCTCATTTCGGATTAGATGTAAGAAATTACCGTTATCATAAATTTGGTGAAAGATGGATTGGACGAGGTGGACCTCAGCCATGGCCTGCAAGGTCACCAGATTTGCATCCTTTACTACTTATCGGGATATCTAAAAACGATCGTTTAAGAAAGACTGGTAGCAAATATGTAGGAATGAAGACATAAAATTATAGGCTGTGAGCTTTGCTCAGTGGTCTCAAATAATTGACTTCACTGACAGAAATTTAGGTTCCAAATTGGTTGCGATAGCGCTGGAGTTGTTCTGGAGCTATAAACTGAAAGCCATCTTCAAAGGGCTCAAGCTCCCTGAAAAAGCGTTTTCGGATCCGTGTTTACAGGAACTTTTTTTGTTACTGTCAGTGTTATAGAAAGAACTTTCATTTGTAGAAATGCTACATTACCAAATTGTTTAGTGTAAAAAAATTGAGTAAGAATCAAATAGTACTAAATCTAATTTTACAGCAACTTTAAAATTTAGGCTTTTAGGATTGATTGTCATGTATAAGATTAGTATCCGTGTAAGTCTTAATAGCTATGTACGGTTTTTCTTAATTTGCACTATATATATATATATATATATATATATATATATATATATATATATATATATCATTTTTGGGATATCTACTCTTTTTCATTTATTATGTTTTGTTCCGCCAATCTTTTTAATACAACAACCTAAAGCGAATTGCAAAGATTCAGTTGAACCCACGCGCTAGGTTTTCATGACACACAATTCGTGTGTGTGCTCAAAATATTTTTCTTTTGCTTCATCAAGGTATAATCTTGCACAAGTTGAAAGGTTTCAGTCAATGCCATCAGCCTGCATATATGTACATAGGAATTTCAACAGGAAATAACTTTACAATATTAAATATTTATTAACTAAAGTATCAGTCTGTGATACATTCATATACTTACAGGTATTCAGGTGCATTGTACTTAACAGTTTTAGTTTATATTAGGCTAATTGCATACTACAGACTAAATTATCGGCCGATAGTTTAGTCTACGTTGGGTTGTATCCACGCATACGTGCGAAACTAAACCGTTTGATTCGCTGTTGGTGTGTAGACTGGCTGACTATCGGGTAGTCTGTGTGAGTTGTGTTTTCTGAAATGTTGTCGAGAGTTACTGCAATTATTCTACGAAAAAAAAACAATAATGAAGAAGAGCGATCGTGAATGTTGGATGGATTCTATTTATGGTCATAGATTAGTACATGGTAAATACTTTTTTATTTATATGTATAAATTCTTAAATATATATATATATATATATATATATATATATATATATATATATATATATATATATATATATATATATATATATATATATATATATATATATGTAGAATTCAAAAATAATTATGTTTTTACGATCTGACACTAACTTTTTTTATAAAGTTATGTGTAAAAATAATAATTTACAAATTTTGAAAATTGACAAGCCAATGAGAATTAAGCAGTGTTTCGTTTGTACTGACAAAATTTGCTAAGGTGAAGGGTGGTTATTCAGAAGCTATATAAGAAAGTGGCAAAACATTTTATATCCTCTCTTGTAATTTTTCAAAGTGTGAACATGTTACTCGAGGTGTACATGAATAAAAATTTAAGATCGCTCATGTGGACCGTATATCCTAAAAATTTTATAATACTAAACAATTGAAGTTTAAAATTGTGAATAAAAATAAGGTTCACGTAAATGTTATTCCGAGTAATGTGTTGTCGGTATACAAGTGAAAGTAAATCGATTTATTTCAATTATTTCCTCTAAATTCAAAATTATTTTAACCAAATTATTATTGCGTTATTTTAATAAAAATTAAAAAAGTTGCAAGTACATAATAAATTTGAATGCAGATAAAATTATTGTATTTTCTTATACAATAATCCAAAAATAAATTATTATATTTGTTAATATAATAAAATAAATTAAAGTGCCTTTGGAAAAGTGACAAGGCGAATATTGATGCAGCATACCTATGTATATTGGTGCTGTAGATCTTCCACCGATGGATCAATAAGATCAATGGAATTCGAATTACCTCTGAATAGGAAATTGGATCAGCTGAAAGAAAATACATTAATGTGAATTATTTTAAGTTATAATAATTTTATGTTAGTCAAGTTGCTTTGGTATGTGTGAATCCTTGCGATATTGCAGGCTCACATTCCATTAATATAAGTAATTTGATTGTAATCTCGTTATATTTAGAATTTACATCAGTTCTACACAGGCCCCCCGTAACCGGGCGTGCAAAGGGGCGCCAAACTGAAAGTTTATCAAAAAAAAATTTTTTAATCCAGAAAAAAATATTAAAAAAAAATTTTTTTTAATAATAATGCGCAGGGTGAATAAAAATAGAGAGATAATTAAAAAATTCAAATATTTAACTAGTTTGCTGTTTGTTGCCTTTCGGTTCTCAACTGCTTGCTTTGAGGTCGGCGTGTTTTCAGTGACCGTTCTACAGCTGCTCGTATTCGCTTCGCTATGGTTGTCGTCGAACTGTGGAATAAAAATAAGTAAATGCCTTTACTTGCCAAGTTTCAAGCAAATACTTAGTGGCCACATTTAGTTTGTTAAGGATTAACAAGTATTAACTTTCGGATTGACGGGCAAAAGCGTTCACTTGTTTTTATACACCCGACCCACTGTAAGAAATATTTATTTTGGTGCTACGACATATTAAATTTTCATACAGTTTTAACTTAAGGTTTTATTAAACACTTAGAGATGAAATATCAATATTTGTATATAATATACATAAATAATATTTTTAAATTAAACTACTACTTTAAATAAAATCTGGTGCACTAAAACGGGAAAATAATTATTAGGGCACATTTTGAGACTTTCTAAAGGTTCTAACCTCTTTAAAAATTAACAATTAATTTAAAATGTGGGATGTAGGTTAAAATATTTTTTTAGCGAACTTGTGCCCCCACGTTTTTATTTTTAATTGTTAAATGTTCCAGAGGTCAGGATATCTCAGAATTATTTTTACCTATACTTTCTTCTATTTTTTGGTTCTTAGTTTTTCACTTGATTAGAATTACCTCTACTCTACGACTGCAACATTAAATTCAGGATAAAAAGACCTTTAAAACGAGGTATCACTTGATCACCTAATTTAAAATTTTTAAGGGCAGCTCTCACCCTCGCTCAGGGGTTGATACTGTGGGGTTAAACATAAAATATTATAATATAATATTTTCACGGAAACCTAAAATATGTGCGGAAAGTTTTGAAAGAATCGGTTGAGTAGAAGTAGTTCAAAAAGCTATTGCAAGATTAAAAACACAATAAACAACTATACCGGTCGAGCGATATTAAATAAAATCGTTTATTAACGATTAAACCCTTATTTTAAATTTTTGTTAATATTTAACATTTTTTTTTTTGTAAATAAAGAATTGTATTTTTTTAAACCAAATCCGAATATTATGAAGTATTCGTAAATCGCCAAGCTTGTCTATAAACGTGAAAACTTGTCCAGACTTGCATTTTTCTAGTTCGGACTCGAAAGGTTCACGGGGTATAAATTAAAACAACGAAAGGCGTTAGCTAATCAGTTCTTGATATTCACACAAGAAAACGGAAGATAAATTATAAATTAGACGTGTTTTAAAGTGGTAGAAAGAAAATATTCGATTCGATCAAGTGTTTTATATTTTTTGTTATTGTGTTTGGTGTGGAAATTAAATTAAGGGTGAAATTGTAAGTATTATATCATACAAAAAATAATATAAATAATTGGACCGATTCTAATAAAGTAATAAAATCCAACATTAGTTTTTTTAAGTCATATCAAAGTTTATTTTAAAAATTTTGTCAAAGCCCTTCATATTATTATACAATAGTTACATAGTTAGATTCTACGTAAAACTCGAGGATAATCTCTTAAGATTTAATGGCTTTTGGGATATTTTAATGTTCATTATTTCAAATAATATAGCTTTTAACTATTAAAATTTAAATCAAATATTATACAAATGTTGTTATGCCAAGTCATTGCCTATAAAAATTCTAATTAAATCATAAATGTCTTGTTTATAGGAAAAAAATGTAAATGTATTTTCTGAAATAAAAATTAAAATTTCTTAAAAACCATTTAATATAGGTATAGGATATTAAATATACGAAAATCTAGGTAATTAGACTTTTGCGTGTTACCTTAATAAGTAATAATATACTGGGTGTTTCATTCAAATTACCGAAGTTGACATTTCTGTCCGGTATAGCCGGTAGTGCCAAAACTGTCAAAATATTTTATTCGTCTATCATCCAACGATCTCACCACGTTTCTTTTTTAAATGTTTTCTTAGCCTAGTACATCTTAATACATTTTATATTGATCTAGCATATTAGCTTATATAGCTTCACTTGTTTAATTCTAGGAATCACAGAAGAGAAAACGACCTTCTGGCGCAAAATTTCGGGAGCAAAAAAAAGTTAGAGCCCAAGAAAGGGAGAAGATGGTTGGCAAAATGAAATATTTCTTGGCGAAAACTCCAGTTTCCAATGAAGAAACAGAAGGGTTAGAGGGTAAATGTTCTGAAGCGGTCGCTGCTCCTGCACTTGAACCATCTACGAGTAAATCAACTCTCAGTGAAAACGTAGAATCGGTCGAACCCACCGACTCAAAAATAGAGGCTACAAGTGAAGCTGAAACCGAAGCCTTGACTGAAATGGGCCCTGAGATGACAAGTACCATTCTTCTATCAGAGGATCCTGGTCTGTGGCCTGAAACCATTAACAACGAGGAAGTCAGAAGGTTGGTTGAGCGAGGACCTCCTTTGATAGGACGCAATTATCAATTTCCTACAAATCAAGACAAAAGAAAATTTTCAAGTACGTACTTTGTCAGAAAACTGGAGAATGGTGAAACAACAGAGAGAATTTGACTTATTTATTCAGTTTCAAAAAACTCTATATTTTGCTTTTGTTGTAAGGTTTTCTGTAAAACTATCAATACTTTTTCTGATTCAAATGGTTTTTCTGATTGGCAACACTTATCGTTGGCTATAAAGACATGAAACATCAATTGTACATAATGTTCATATGAATAAATGGATGAGTTTGAAAAAGATGCTAAATTAATCTACTACTGTAAACGATCATCATTTACGGGTTTTAGAAACCGAAAAAAAATATTGGCATGATGTTCTGGAAAGAATTGTTGCAGTTGTAAAATTTTTGTCACGACAATGTCTAGCATTTCAGGGTTCTTCTAAAATACTTTTTCAACATGATAACGGAAATTTTCTTAAGGCTGTCGAGATGATTTCCTCATTTGACCCTGTGATGAGAGAACATCTTAGTAGAGTGCAAAACTCCCAGGAAAATTCTTTAAAATCAACTCATTATTTAGGCTATCAAATTCAAAACGAAATTGTAGAATTAATGTCTTCCTAAAGTAAAAAATAATATTTTAAATATGGTACGCAGTTCCAAATATTATTCAATAATTATGGACTGTACGCCAGATACAAGTCACAGAACAAATAAGCCTTGTTTTGCGTTATGTGGTGTTGAATCATGATTTTAAAAAAGTTCAAATACAAGAGAGTTTTTTAGCTTTTAGCCCAATATTCGATTCTACAGGAGGAAGACTATTTAATTTTGTAGTTGAACTTTTACGAAATTTAAATTTAGATATTAAAGACATGAGAGGTCAAGGGTATGATAATGGTGCCAATATGCGTGGAAAGCGTATTGGCTTACAAAAACGTATACTGGACGCTAATCCTCGAGCTTTTTTTGTGCCATGCGCTGCACATAGCTTAAATTTAGCAGTAAATGATGCTGCTAAAGTATTAAATGAAACAGTAAACTTTTTTAATATAGTACAAGAACTATACGTTTTTTTCTCTTCCTCTACAAAAAGATGGGATATTATTTAAAAAAATGTTCCTGAATTAAATCTAAAACCCCTAAGTGATACTAGATGGACAAGTATGGTAGATGCTATAAAGCCATTAAAATTTTCATTTAATTAAAATTTGTGAGAGTCTTCTAGAAATAGCGGATAACGATACTTTTAACATAGAAAGTAGGCATAAAGCAGTTGTAGTGTAATTATTTGTTATGATGTTTTATTTCAGATTAATATTGTAAGCAAAATGATGCAAAGTGTAACAATTGACATTAAAGTATGTCAAAACTATTTAAAGAATTTACTCGATCATTTCAAAAATTATAAAAATGATAATTTCTTTGAGGAAATAATTGCTCAAGCGGCAAAATTAGCCGCCGATCTTGAGATAGAGCAAGATTTTCCCGCAATTAATACTACTAGACTAGAAGAAAAATATAAACCAAAGTTTTTTGATTATGAACATAGGGATGAAGCACCTCAAAATGCCAAAACCGCGTTTAAAGTTAATTTTTTTTTAAGAATAATTGATCAAGTACTAAGTTCTTTAAACAGTAGATTTGATACGATCTCTAATTATGACAATGTTTTTGGTTTTTTTAATAATATTTTTACATTATGTGACGATGATCTCCTAAAGAACTGCCAAGCTCTACAACAGAAGCTTACTGATGCGGTAAAGATGGAGGCAGATGTTTTGTTTAGTGAGATTAATGCTTTAAAGTTATTTTCAATTCCTCATTCTTCAAATGCTCTGGATATATTGCAATATATATTTGAACACAATTTAACCTCATCTCTGCCAAATGTTACAATTTCCTTAAGAATACTCATAACTTTACCAGTATCTGTGGCTTCTGGGGAGAGGTCATTTTCAAAATTAAAAATAATAAAAAAGTTTCTTCGATCAACTATGCATCAAGACAGACTATCTGGGCTAGCAATATTAGCTATAGCAGGAGATGGTTAACAAAATCAATTTTGATGAAGTAATAAAATAATTTGCTGCCGTTAAATCAAGAAAAACACCTATTTAACCTAATAAAAGTTATAGTTTTAAGTGACGGATTAAAGATGTTTTTTTGTTTGTTATTAATTAATAATTTATTAATTATTATTTCCAATAAAAATTAAATTAAACAAAATTTCTGTTGTTTTATTATAAAATAAAAAAAATATTTTTTTTTATAACTGGATTTCGTACATTAATAAAGAGCACCGCTCAGCCTTGCGGGGGCGCTGGTTCTACATACATAAAGACAAAATTTACATCGATTGGGGCTTGAACCTTGGTGGCGCAGTTGGTTAGCGCGGTACTCTGGCAAAGTACAGGTCGTAGGTTCAAATCCTACTCGAGGTAAACTTTTTATTTATGTGTTTAATAAAATGAATAATAATTTTTAATTACATTAATGTGAATCTTATATATTTAGTTGAGGGTACATTGAATATTATAATAATTTATTTATGTGCATTAATGGAAAGGATGCAAGTGAATTATATACTAGTCTGGAAATAGTTCAATTACTTATTCATTTTATAGTGATTCAATATTATTTTAAAAGAAAAAAAGATCCCCAAATTATATTAACGTTATTGTTTACTCATGATGTGATGCACACATATATTCAGGTCAATGAAAATTCGCATGCTCAGAACATGTTATATATTTGCAGATGATGCAAGGTGTTTATAAAGTTAAAATACACAAAATTCCAGAGCTAATTTAAAATCATAATTGAATTTAGTTTACAAAACAACCTTAAGTAAATGTTTAATGTTTTTTTTATACTGAATATATTGAACGCTATCCCTTGAGTCGAGGCAATTTATTTAAATAAGATCAACAGTAATTATCATAAGTATCATAAGTTGTAGTAAAATACGAGGGATCGTTTTTATATTCACGAACTAGGCAATTTACAATGTTAATGTAATTTTTCATTTTATTGGTTTTAAATCACATATACCATGGTAACGTGTTTGACAATTTACAAAACAATTGCAGCATTATTAGTTCTAATATCTGTCAGTTTGTGTTGTTACGTCTCAAAATGGACAAACTTGAATATCGAGCTGTTATCTTACAATAGAAGGAAAATCTCCAAAAGTTATTCGTGAAGTCGACTATTTATGAATGGTCAAAATTGTTTAAACATGGCCGAGAATCACTAGATGATGATCCCCGTCCAGGTCGGGTTCCACGAATGCTTACGTCTTTTTAAATGTTTACTCGAATGGAGAAGTGTGAAGAATTTTTGGCGCTTTGGGGGAACGAACCAGATTTAATTATCAATCGACTTATCAGCGGAGATAAAACTTGGGTCCATCATTTTGATCCTGAGTGGAAACAAGAGTCGATGCAGTGGCATATTAGGGGTTCCAGTCCTCCCAAAAAGTTTAAAGTCGCCCCTTCTGCAGGAAAACTAATGGAAACTGTTTTTTGGGATTGCCAAGGAATTTTAATGATTGATTATCTGAAGAAGGGTGGTACAATCGCAGGAGAGTATTATCCAAGCTTAATGCATCGCCTCAGAGATGTTATTAAAGTGAAAAGACGCGGAAAACTAACGCGAAGTGTCCTGCTGCTTCATGATAATGCACCAACCCATAAGTCAAGACTTACAAAAACTGCGGTTGCTTAATGTGGCTTTGTAGAAATTTATCATGCACCTTTTAGTCCAGATTTAGCCCCCAGTGACTATTTTTTGTTTCCAGATCTCAAAAGAACACTAAAGAGAAGAGAATTTAGGGACGATGGTGAACTTATAGCGGCTGTTGAAAGCAATTTTGCGAACAAACCAAAAGAATATTTTTATAATGGGTTAAAGATGTTATTGAAACGATGTAATACTTGTATTGAAAAGCAAGGGGCCTATATTGAAAAATAAATTTCTGTTGTTCTAATCTACGTCGGTTATGTTCATCAACGCTAAAATGAGCATTTTTGAACCGGTGTGTTTTTTTTATTACGTAACGAACATAACCTAAAAATAGTGAATTCATAATCATTTATTTATTGAATTTTTACATGATGTGAGTGCTGATAATATTAGAATTTACTTATCGAATATGTTTCTTTGTCAATTTCAGGTCGCACCAGTTAAAAACGGCTATTATAGCCATTTTAATGGATAGTTATGATGCATACAACCAACAATTGTTATTTCGATGGTATCTGGAGGATAATGATAATTATAATAAAGTGCTGAACTTAATGCTGGCTGTAATACATACTAATGAACAGCATAAATGGATTGAAAGCTATTGTGCAGAATGGATACCCTCTTACTTAGACAGTGATTTTTTTATGTTATATAGAATGACCAGAATAACATTTTACACTTTACTGGATAATATAAACTGTTATGAAAAGAAATATGTAGGTGGAGAACAGCCAATACCTATGGAACAAGCACTCTTGATGACTATTTCATGGTTAGGAAGAAGCGAAGGTTTGGCAAGAATTGCAGAAATATTTAATGTAGCTGTATCAACTGTTTATAGTTGTACCGAAGGCATGCTACTACAAATACTGACTTTACATAAAAAGTTATTGTATGGCCAGATGTACATGAATTAGTTAACATTGAAAATGCATTTGTAGCGAGATGTGGATTTCCAGGTTTGTCATTTAAAATTATTGGGTTTTGCAAAATTAATGTTGATATATTATATTATTGTAATGAGTATTAAAATAATACTTAAATTTCCAACTCTGATAAACAATCAGCTGTTGATTTAGTGACGTCAGAATCACCTGCTTTTGACATCGTTGAAATGGAATGTCTGTCATGTGTTTATAGTGTGTAACGTTTAATTTTACTATAAAATTATAAAATAATAAAAACGTATGTCACCCAGGTCTCTAGACCTTGTGTATTAAAAAGTAATAATGTTTTTATAAAAATAACCTACCCCTCATTACATATTAAATGTTAAATGTATTATAGGGATCATTGGAGCAATTGATGCATGTAATATTCAATTCAAAGCTCCTATAGATCAGCAGGACAGCTATATTGATAAGAACAGAAATCATTCAATAAAACTACAAGGAATTGTCACAACAGACAAAATTTTTTCAAATATTATGATTGGCTTTCCAGGTTCTGCACATGACAGTAGGGTAAATATTTGCAGTTATATGCAGCTATAATATAATCACTACATATCCTTCAGGTTTTCAAAAATTCAGCAATATATCGGGCTGCTGAAGAAAATGGAAATTTTAGAAAATTATTTTCTATAGTCACGGCAAAATCTTTTCCGTTGTGGGGGTGAAATTGTTAGAGAGAGACAAACTTAACATACCAACTTCCATAATAACCCTGATAATTACAAATGATATATCTATGTTAGTGAAATACACGTTGTTGGGTTGTTAGAACTGCCGAATAAATTACAATGTTGTCAGCTCTTCTGTTTACACATAACTTCCCCCCTGCGAAATTGTATAATGACACCTTATAAGTAATGTTAAAAGGATTATTAATAGTAGCATAAGTTCTATTTTTTTTAATTATAGGGACTACGGAAATCTAACGGACAGACAACGCCGATACAATAATTTGCATAGTATAACCAGAATTGTTGTGGAACATACATTCGGGTTGCTGAAATCCAGATGGCGAATATTAAAGTTTATTAATGTAAATAGTGTAGAAAAGGCTGTTAAAATAATAGTTGAATGAATATGAACCAGTTGTGAATGATAATGTTGATCATATAAATGCAAGTGATGTGCCCATAGATGCCGTTCATAAAAGGCACGAAATATGTAATATGCTGCAATTGTTGTACACATATTGATATCCTAATTTTTAGTTTTTGCAGAATATATTTCTGAAATTGTATGTTTCGATAATTTAACACATGTAACTTATTAAATGTATGACTTCAGCTAACTTTGGTATGACATTTTTTATTAAACAGTGACAGTATTACAATAAAATGTTTGAATTTTATTCACTCTCATCGCTGCTGTCTGCCTTCACCTTCCTTTTTGGTGCTTTCGGCACTCCCATTGTTGTAATCAAAGCCATTAATTGTTCATGACGCTGATTGTTTTGAGTCTCAAATAACTGCATCATAACTTCAAATTCTGTTTTTCTGTTCATCTGGTTTTCCCGTTGCAGTTTTAAGATTTCTTCTAATGCCGAAGGTCGAGAAGGTTTGGTTTTACTGTTTTTTGTACTTTATCAAATCGAGTATCATGTCTCGATGCTGGTGTAGATATTGATGAACAACTAGATGCTTGCGATACACAACTAGGTGCTGGTGATGAACAACTCGGTGTTAGTGGTGAATCACTAGGCTCATCTAGAGAATCAAACATTACACTTGGGTTTGCTTTGTGTTTGTCACCTAGAATGGCATCTAATTCCTCAAAATATTGTTCTTTTCCTTTGATCTTTTACTTTCAAATAAGGTCGTTGAAGGTTGGCAAATTTCTGGCGACATTTTTCCCGTCCTGCAATGCCGTCTCCTACAAAATACCCCATTTCATTCATTTTATTTGCAATTCTTGTCCAAATATCATTTTAGAAGTTTTCTTATCACTAAATTCATCATATTGTTTTCTTAATGCTAACAACAGATTAGTTGCCTCACGATCTTCTTCAGTTACCTTTTTGGGATACTTCCATAACGTGCTGGTATTACCACCTGTAATTTGGACTCCTGAAACTTGTTCTTTAATTGCGTTATAAAATTAAGAGCAAAATTTTCATCTACAAATAAGACAGATCACTCAGTATTATGCAGATACAGTAAGCAAGTTTGTGTTACCTTTCAGGTTACTTGCTGTTTCTTCATCGGCAGAAAGTAATAAATCAAACAGGTTCACTTCTACCATATTTTGTTCCATGTTTTTAATGGTATAGGTACCAATTAATACAAAAATTAAACGCTAACGTTTCTTCGCTTAAAATTCGAATTGTACTGCTGGATAACCTGTAAACAAACCAGCATCACAATCAGCTGATCTCGAACCCTTATTCAAACCGGCCTCTAGAGGTAGGTTTAAACCACAACGAAATGATTCAAACCGAGTCACCGTTTCGACGCAAAAATGACATGGTTTGAACCAATATGGAACGGGTTGAAATAATTCATTCGCGAAAAAACGGCTTAAATAATGACTACTTAAAATTGCGATTTTAATTTGGTAATTGAAACTAAAATTTGGAAATAAAACTAAATTTCTACTTGTTTTGCAGGTGTTTAAACAACTATTGCATAGACATTTACACCTATACATAAATATAATAAATGCAGGAATACACACAAATATGAATACAACTAGCAGGGTTAAGATTAAAATTTAACTCACATGTGCATCGTCATATCTGCAAACGGATGTTTTCATACAGCTGGTTCCAGTTATACATGTAGGCTCTTTCCAATCGATGATCGAAGTTATTGATCCACCAAGTTCGCTGCTGCAATACGTCCAATAATTCCACACTGTCCCTCGGGTTGATGGTTGCTTTGTTGTGCTAAACATGCTTATTATTTTCTTAAAAGTTTCACTCAACCACTAAATTTATTGATAGTAATATTTATTTAATTGTTTCAAGATGTTTCAAAGTTTATCGGTTTATATAATATTTTAAGGTTGTAGAAATTTTAAATTAATGTCACTTTTCTTTTTAGCCTCCGAATGGAATATTAATTATTAAAATGTCGCAGCAAGAATAAAATACCATTTGGAAAAAAATGAATAAAATTTTATTTTGGAAAACGTAACCAAAAATAAATTTAAACAACTGAATTTTTTTTAAACTCGTCAAACATTAATCGTAACAACTGCTTATTTTAATTCGTAATAAACTTTACGAACATGGACAAATATCGGTAACCTAACTTTATTTTAACAAATGTCGTTTAATAACAATTGTTTCTGAACTTCCCGTCTCTCCGTTAACTTTGTATTAAAATCTTCCGATGATAAATGTGGTTAAATAACTTACTTGTTAACACAAACACTACACTTTTTTAAACTTTGCAAAACAACTGGATGAAATGGAAAAAATAGAGAAAGAGTCTGTTCAGGAGCAATTCTTTATATACCCTTCTGTTAGTTCCTATATTTTCAATTTTTTTTTAGAAATCCAAACAATGTAACCAAGTCTGTGATTGGTCAGAATAAATTTGAAAACTTAACTAAATTATAAATTATGCTATAATTTTTTTATAAAGCTATTAATTTAAATTTTAAAAACAGAAATGAAATCTGTGCAAAATTCTATACAATTTGATACCCAACTTGGTATACCTCTCTTAAATATTCTACGAATTGACTTATTCTAAACTGAAATTGCTTATATCTAAAAAATCTTACTTTCTACACTTACATTAACTACATATTTGTGATCTGGACGAAAATTTGAATTAGAAAACAGTTATTATATGTCCAAAATCTTAAATTTATAGGAAAATTCTGTTTAACATAATTATTTGTATAGTTAACCCCATTTCACTAAATTTATGTTCAAATGACTTGTACAAGTTAAATTACTGTATGGAAATGAGGAAAACCTCCTATTAATCACATTAACAAATCATTTTAAGCTTATATTAATCTAAAAAAACTATAAATTTGTAAAAAACCTTAAATTTAAAACTTAACCTAACTTAATCTAATATACAAATAATTTTCGTTTAAAACGTTCAAATTAATCAAAATGTTATTTATATAACTTATAAAATTTGTCTTTATCATTTTCAATGTTCACTTTGCTTGTATCAATTAAATTTAAATCACTTTACTAAACCATATTGTTTAACACATTTCTTCAAAAATCTTACATAAAAATGTATTTGTATGTAAATTTCTTTATGTTAAATTGTTCTGTACAATGTTCTTAATGTTTACTATGCATCACTTTGTTTATCGCACATCCACTTCCATTTATATTGTGAGTAATGATTAAATTATGTTCGTTCTGTAACCCTTTCTTGAATTTTAACATTTTTCCTGCATTTTACCTTACTTATAATATGTCCCTAATATAAACATAACTCTACACTGTGTGTCAAACACCTGTAAAACACCCAAATGCCAAAATACTTTTAATGAACTGTAATTTAATGAAACAAAACTACGTACTTAATCGTACTTACAGAAATAACTTTATTTAACCTTCCTGACATGTTTTTATGTAGCACAATGCTTTTTTTTGACTGAACCAAATTGTACAAGTTTTATTAAGCCTTTTTTAGCCAAAACAAATCCACTTTCTTGCAATCGTATACCAAATTACATCAATTAAATGCATCGTAAAAGTATCGTACTTGATCTCAAATTGTTCTAAAGAAATTACCAGCTTAAACTCTCCAATCCCTGTCTTAATCTTATCTAATCATCTCAATATATATATATATATATATATATATATATATATATATATATATATATATATTGAGATGTTCAGAAAGAGGTAAAAGAAGTATCGGACAGTTTAAATGACATTTGGGTCATAAAAAGGGGTGATTTCAAGCTCGATACATGTGCAAGACACTGTTTTATATAAATCTGGTTCACGATGTGATTAAAATAGATTTGATTGGTATAAATTAGTCTGAATATTATTTACATAGTTTGGTTTTATCATAAAAAGCATTTTGCTGCTAACAAAATTGTCAAGAATGTTAAATATAACTATTTTCGTAAAGTCATTTTAGTATTTCAATTATTGCAATAAAAGTCAATTTTTCAAGGGTAATTTGGCAAGTGAACACTTTACAGGTGTTTAAACATGAACTGTATAGTTAGGATTATGTTAGGGATAGTGTATAATTAGTTTTTGAAAGTAGGAAATATAAAAATTTCATAAAAAGGGTTATAATATGGACATTTCAGACATTTTTCGCACATATCTCTGGAAGCGACTTAGTGACAAAAATTCTGATATAAGTTTAATAATAAGAAGAACACATAGAACATTTTGGCATAAAGACATTTATAGTGGTGTACATTTTTATAATGAAATGATTCATAAGAGTGTTAGACGAAGAGACTTTTTTAATGCAACACTATATGACATTATGCATTACAAAAATATAGTGAAAATCATAAAGACAAGAATTACAAACCTGTAACATAACATTTCAAGTGTTGAAAACATTTTTAAATATGAACTATTTCCAATTTTAGATTTAAGTTTGGTTAGGTTATAATTTCTAGGTTTTTTACATAATTTTATACTTTCATCACATTATTAGGCTTAAATTTTGCTCTTAAAGCAATTAGTAGAAGTTCTTTCTTAATATAGCACAGTTTTTAAAAGGATACATCGCTTTTCACCGCAAAATTGTGTGAAATTTGAGGTGAATTTAGGATAAATTTGCAAAAGCTTAAAATTTCTTTAAATTAAATATTTCTAACACAAAAAGTATGTGTACTTGTGTAAAATATTCTCAAAATTCCATTTACGTAATTAGATTAAGTGTAGCTTGTAAGTTTACATAGTTATAAGCGTATTTAAGTTAGATTAAGTGGTTTCGTATATTAATTTTAGGAACCATAGCTTGTTAGGTGTCTTTTTGTTCAAAATTTTGTGTAGTTTTCATTTCTGTTATTAATTTTTAATTTCGCTTATGTATAAGAAAGTTACGGCCAAATTTCCATTTGAGTCCAATTTGTAATATATGTCCACCAATCAGAGCCTTAGATACGTAGACAAAATGGCTGGAAAAAAAATGAATTTTTGGTAACAACCAGAAAGATATAAAAGGAAGTGCTCTGGAAATTCAACTCTCTCTCTAGAATTTGTTCAAAGTTTAAAAAGTTAAAACAGTATTGTGCAATTGTGTATAAAAAGTAAGTTTCATAACCTAATTAAATTTTCGTAAAGAAAGTTATATTTTACGAAGAATACTTTCGAGAGCATTTGTTTTTATATCGACGGTCAAAATAAATAGTTCGATCTCCGATACCTGTCGTTTTCGGAAAATATTTTATACGTGTTAATTTGTGTCACGATTTTGTAAAGTTTTCTTTTTGTGTTATCAAACTTGAGTTGATTCCGTTATACCAAATTAAAACCCACTTTTATTTGGTTAATGTTGTTTTATTTCTCCGGACAATTGCTTTTAAATAAAATTTGAATCGGCATCTAAAAATAAAAGTGTTTATCAACAAAATTTTGGATAATATTTAAATATTTCTTTTAAAACGATACCATTCATTAAGTTTAAAATTTAATTAAATAAAAAGTTACCAAAGTAAAATAAGTGATTGGAGTTTTGCTGATTTCGAAGAAAACATCATAAGTTTTGGAAGTTGGTGTCTTCGACAACCTGAGAATCGAGTTAGCTGTATATGGGTGATGGTAACAACTATAATCGAGTGGACATTGCCTGCATCTAGTTGGAGTTATCCGAAGACATCAATTTACAGTGAGGACAGTATATGTGAGTCACAAATTTTATATAACCCTATTGATTTTGGACATACATTTGGTAAATTTCCTGCAAATTAATATTTATTACATACATGTTTTGGTTTAGAATTTTAAATATTTACTTGTGTAAACACTTGTAAAGGTATTAAATTATTTTCTTTTTCTAAATTTTCATTTTGGATTTAAACAGTAAATTTCTAAGTTATTTATTTGACATTTTTGACAGCTTTTAATTTCACTTAAGTACATTACAACGCATGCGTTTGGAGTAAATTGTATTCAGGATAAATTTTATACTTTCATTATAATTCTATAAAGTGTATTTCTTATACACAGTTTCAGATTTAAATCTAACTTCAAACTAAATTACTTTGAACTCTATCCCCAAATTGAGATTGAGCTAGTCCGGTGCATAAAGTTAAAAAAATTACATTAATCATATCATTAACATTTAAATTTATTTTTACCTAATATCTAATTACCTTTCCCCAATAAAGAGACACAGCCAAACAACCCTTTTCCCTCAAACGTATTTAAATTAATATTTATTATTTAATAAAGCCAAACAGTACAATATATATAATTAGGGTTATGATTTGTGGTACCTTTTTCAAAATTTTACATCTGATGTTTCATATGACAATTTGGTCATTCTTATTTTCCTCAATTTTTAATGTAACATTGTTGTATATTCTTTAAAATTTATGTTTTTTTTCAGGTGTAAATATGTCGTTTACAAATAAGAAATCGAAAGGTGCAGTAGATTCTGCTGGACCGAAATGGACAAAGAATTTAACAGCAACTACAAAACGTCGCCCCTCTATACCACAAGTGAAAAATCAGCTAAATGTGACCTTCTGCAGAATGCCATTAAAAAGGGACATTGTTGGTAGATTTTTGGGATTATATGACCAAGTGAAAGTTAGAGCTGACCGAATAAACAAGATCTCTGAAGAATTGATGTTGCTGTGGGAGAAACTGAGCTTCCCTCTTCTATCTAAGCAGCAAGTTACAGCTAGGACTGACAAACTCATTAAACTGTTTGAAAAATATCGAAAGAGACCTAATGAAGAATTTTAAATAGGCGTCAGTAATGTCTTTGACATTACAAAACAGTATGGGAATTGGCTTAGCAGTGAAGACAAAGAACTTTATAGAAAACAAATGGAATCCGGAGGCACAGTAGGATACAACTGAGAAACAGGCTTCTATGTCAACAATCCATCCATCGAAAAGAATAAGAAGCTCACCAAAGTCATCAACAAGCAAATTGGAAGTTGATGAACAGGGGACTAACGACAATAGTTCTAGTACAAGTACAGAAGAACAAAACATCACTTCTGATACTGATATTGCAGAAGAACATGAATCGATGAAACAAATACCAATCAACTACTGTTGCAGCGAAACTGGTTTCAAAGTTATCCTTATCGACAATGAAAACATCAAAAATTCTTAGCAATTTATCTCAAGAAGGTACGGGTGTGGCCACACCATCACAATCAGGCATTGGGCGTCGAGGGGTCAAGAATGCAGAAATAGTCAAGAAACGCATGAGAGAAATAATTGGTGCCGAGGAATTCTGCTTACATTTTGATGGAAAGAGAATTAATAATAAAGAATATTAGGCCGTGTGTCTGAAGAACTCCGCAAGAACTCTCAATCTTGCCATGTTATGTTGTGCAAGAGGATCAGCTGAGGATATCTTTATTCCATTGAAAGACCTGCTAGATGAGTATAATGCATGGCCAAATGTCAAAATGATTATTTCAGATACTACAGTAGTCAACACAGATCGCAAAAATGGTGTTGTTATTAGACTTCAGAATCAGTTTAGAGAAAAGGGTCTAGCTGAGCCCCAGTTTATTGGGTGCCAACATCACATTCTCGATTTGATTCTCCGGCACTTTATGGATTTCATTTTCCCAACAAGTTCACAGTCACCCAATATCAATTATCAATTTATTGAAGATGTCTTGGAAGGCTATGAGTAATTGAAACAGGTATTCTGGTGAGAAAATCATACCGAAATGCAAGAACTTGGGATGGCGAGATGACTTCAGATTCCTTTTTGAGCTGTCAAGCTTATAAATTCTATCAACAAGAGAGGAAATGGCCTCAATTGAAATGGAAGAAGCTACCCTGCCTTCATAGCGCCAGGTGGAATTCGAGGGCTATTTTTGCACTCATTGCGTTTTTCCTCATTCCAAAATGGAGAGATAAACTCGAAGTGGCTTGTAACTTCATAGCTGGTACATGGGGGGAGGCTTGGTTCTCAAATCAACACTATTCGCAGTACATATACGATGAACTTTATTGTGCTATCTCCAAATTGAAATGTCCTAAGGTTTTACGGTGTTTTTCCAATCACTGGGTCAACGAACAATCTGTGCTTGACGTGCCTCGTTCAAATATAGTCGCCGAGCGAGCTGTGAAGCTAATGGAGGAGATCCATAATACATGTAAAACAGATAAATATCTGAACACAAAGTTTTTAAATAGTAATTCACAACTTTAAATAAGTATATTTCATTTATTGGACTACATATGTTTTTTTCAAATAAAGAAAGTTTAAGTAGCATAAATTTGTTTTGCTTCCTTAACCTAAAAATGCATCCTCTTAGGTGCGGGAGGTTTTTTCAAAAACGACGAAAATTAATATTATTTGTGGGACCTAGAGCCAAAAGTTCATCATTTTGTGGCACAGGCTTTTAAACCTGAAAAAAATCATAACCTTAACATATATATATATATATATATATATATATATATATATATATATATATATATATATATATATATTACATCGTTCTATAGTCTATTCCATATGTTTCTAGCTTTATTTATACTATATACATAATTTTCGTACGTTTGACGATCATTCTGGAACCCGTACATTAAAGTACTGTGCTAAAAATCATTATGGCGTCTTGCTGCCTTGCATGCCCTCTTAATGTAACTGTCATTTTGGCAATTATAATATACATAATGTTGTTGTTGCAAACATATAGGCGGCAATATATTTTAGTTAATAGCAATCAGTTTGACGTCTGATTTCATATCCAAAGATTGTGTGTTTTCACAACTGAACTACTCGATGATTTTGGCGTCTAGGTTTAAAATATACATAATGTTGTTGCAAACATATTGGCGTCCATATATTGCAATTAATAGTTTGTGTTCAATCAGTTAAAATATACATATTGTTATTATTACAGCATATGAGCGTCAAGGTGTTTTTATTCAAGGAATACGTGCAATCAGTTTGACGTCTATTTTATGTTAACTAAAGCAACTCCCATTCAAACGTAAGTTTTCATTTCTTGTGTATGAGCAAGTTTTGCAAAATAATGAAAATAACTGTATCTGACACTATAACGCAGGTAAGGTATTATACATTTAAAGGGCTATCAATACATTTTTCTAATTTACTTCATATTAGCTTCACAAACCTCAAATAAGTGTAAGGATCTTTAAAATCTAGTAGGTTTCCTGTTATATAGCTTCACGATAGTAGATAAAGGTACGCGCACGTGGTGGTGCATCGCGGATTCAGTTCGTAGCATTTTCGCGTTCGAAAGAGGTAATGCATAGAGAGTAAACTTTTATACAATATTTACAGCGCGCGCGGTTTCATTTTTGAAGTTTTAATATTCATTCAACGAGTACTCATTTTTATTGAATAGCGATGGAATGACGTTTTATTTATCGTCCGAGTAAATATGGAACAATGGTTTCTACCGGCATTTCTGCGCAGCGTTGTTGAAAGGAGTAAGTAAGAGGTACGATATCTAACACAGTTTAAAAAGATGTATTCTATTTTAATTTTTCTAATCCTGATTTTTATCATAGTAAATAAAACAGAAGACGGTTAAAATAAGTACAAATAGAATCGGCCACGATGGTTGGGTGGATTTACTAAGTGTAAGTTCAAAAAAACTAACTCTGTTGTACTAACTTTTGTTTTATCATCAATATATGTTTTATACGGTTTCAGCAAATACATGTACGCAATTAATCAATTAATAAATTTCACACAAAAAACACATAGTTCATATTTCTAAACACAACATTGCGCTTATTGAAAATAAATTGTGCAAATCTAAAAAAAATCTAGGAGACGGTCATAAAATCAAGGTTTACATATATTCCGATATTATTTATAGGCACAAAAGAACATAAAAATTGGGAAGATTGCAGTCTAGATTCCTTCTTATTCTTGCACTTGACCTATTGCTACCGCTTCACCTTGTTTATAGTATTGTTTGATTATGATATTGATACATAATAATAAACAGATCTTGATATTATATCTGCCTGATGTTCTTTGCATGGAAAAGAAATACGTAATGTACTAGAAAACAATTCTTCTAACACATTATCAAAAACATCAACACCGAATACATAAGATAAAACAATTACGTACATGTATAATGTTGGAGGGATCTGACTCGCTCTATATTCCATCTCTCACTGCGCGCCTCTCTCTCTCTCACACACACTCACACACACTGACTACGGAATGTTCCCGCACCAGTATACAGGTATTATACGAGTTGCGCTCTCTTATTAACTATCGTGTATAGCATTAAGAGTGGCGGTTTTCCGTGCATTACACTATTATCAAAGGGTACACTCGTACAGGACAGTTGTCACTTTCGAAGGAATACTTTTATTAAATTTGACCAACGTTTTCATAAAACCAAAATTATGAATGGTCTCCATAGAGTTTGTATATCATCTCTATGTAAATGATTCATTGCATTATTAAGAATTGTAATTATATTTGAACTAAAGATAAGTCAGCGATTAGTCTAGCGTATAAGTCTAGCAAATTCTATACAAAAAAACGTTGCGCTTTTGTTAACAATTAACAACCAATATGATGCCTTGTTCTTCGTAATTTGTTTTGAAACAAATTGTTATATAAATTATGTGTAATTTAGTAAGTAGCCTACCATTTTGTATACAATTATTGAACCTTCCGCCTCCTATAGTTCTGTTAGTGAGTATAGTATTAATTGTATAGACCTAATATTAGTATGAAAGGTCTGGGGGTCCGAAAGTTCGGATCTTTAAGATGTACTTAGGGTTCCGATGGTTCGGATCTTTGGCATACACTTAGGAGTCTGAAAGTTATTGTACAATAAACGTGTTTTGGTGTTCAGTCGTTCAGTGGATTAAACTTGTTTATTTCTTGTTGTGGAAAATAAATTGTGCAAATGGACTAGAAAAGAAAGGAAATAATTAAAAAATAATACAAAATCTTCAATGTAAAAATAACATTCAAAAAAAAAATTTTATTCTAATATAACTTCAGACACAGGTAGATAAATCCAAGGATCATTAATTATATTGCAGGTCGTACTTAATTTTTTTAAGCAAATTTAAATAGGTACATATTGCTTAAATCACACATTTTGATAGATACTACAAACAAACACATGTTACAAATGTATATATATATATATATATATATATATATATATATATATATATATATTGAGATGATTAGAATTAGGCATTATAAAGGGGCTAGAGTGTACTGAGTTTGAATTTCTCTATTGTGGGCAAGTTAGATAAATTTGAGGAAGTATACAGTTCATTTTCTAAGAAAAAAATAGTATACGAGTGCAAAATTATGGTTTTGATGTAACAAAACAGGCTTTGTGGGGTTTGCACAAGGTTGTTATTTTCATAAAAGCTATACCAGTATAGCTGTATACCAGTATGTAAGAAAGGTCAATACGATTCATATTAGTGGGTACGATTAGTTTCGTGTAACATATTTATGTAATTTCGTATTTTATTCAATGAATTTTAGTATTTTGAACACACCAGATATTTATCACATGGAGTAGGATTATTATAATATGTAGAATGTATAGTATCAGGTACAATGCATAAGCTATTTGAAATATGAAAGAAAGGGTTATGGTACGAACATAGTATTTTAGTCATTCAAAGACAAACTATATAAAACGTGCATAAGAAGTGGTAGTGACTTAAAAACATAATTAGTAACATGAACAACAATTGTGCGGTATGATATTTAATATAAAATTGCAAATTTTATACAAAAATTGACAAAATAGTTGAACAATATGAAAATGTGAAATGACAAAATTAAGAACTATGGAGTATAAGTGAACAGTATTTGTGTTAGAGACAGATATAAGAACACATTTTATAAACATTTCAAGTATTATAGACATTTATTACACAAATTAAAAGTAAATTTATATTAAGTTAGGTTAAGTATTATATGTAAGAATTTTACAAAATTATGGTTTTATAGGGTAAGATAAGTTTAGAATAAATTATAAAAACATTCAATAGTAGGTTTCCCTCATTTCCACAAGGAATTTAACTATAAATATGTAATCTAAACATAAAATTAGAAAAGTTGGGTTAACTAACAAAATTTTAGATGTGAATGTGGAAATTCTGTAAAAATTAAATAAAAGGGGTTGAAATAGATGTATTCTGATTCAGTTTTTTTATGTGGAATTTGAATATGTAATTAGTTTAGTTGTAGGATGTAAGATTTTTTAAATATTAGTAAATTTAGAATATAAGTTGTCAAAATGAAAATCATCGAAGCAAAGTAGGGCTTGTGAGGTGTCTTTTTATGCGGAATGTTGCCCTGATTCCAAATCTGCAATTATAAAGCAAATCCGAATTGTTTAACAAAAGATACAGTATAATTTATGTTTTAGTTAAGTTTACAATTTTGTTTAGACCAATCAGAAGCTAGACTCTTTTGTGTGTAATGTAAAAAAAATTAAAAATTTTGGTATCTAAGAGAACAGTATAAAAGGAATTGCTCCTGATTTCTAGCTCTCATGCCTTTAGAAATTTTTATGACTAATAAGTCATAGTGTTAGTGTTATTTGTGTTAACATATAGGTAACAATTCTTGTAAACATTATCGGATTTGAAACGCGATCGACGTAGAGTTGAGATATCATTAACAATTGTTTTAACCTATAACTAAAATTAAAAATAAGGTAACCGATCACAATTGTCGATAAAATTGTAATTGTTTCGTTTTTCAAGATCGTGTGTAAACATCGGGTGATGTGCAATTTTTTTGTATGTTAATAAATTTCTTCAATTATTTTGGATTCGATATTTATTTTGTTGACAGTGATTAAGGTCATAAAATAAATTTTTACTTCATAACAGAATCTACAATAAAGGTGCAAGTGAATACAAAAATCTACATCAAATTAAAATACCAAAGTAAATCCGATAAATTATTAAATAAATTAATAGAACATTTTAAAAATACAAATACAATAAAGTGCTTGTCTGAAAGTATTTGAGCATTGTAAGTACTTCGTATTTACCACATGAAGAACAGTCAATAGTTATTTAATATGGTTGAAATTATGAAATGTTAAGGAGCATATTTGGGACAGCAAAGCATTATCACCGATTTATGGAAGAAAGTCTACGTCCAATGTTTAATGTGGAGCAACCTGACATGATCATTTTTTGGAATTTGCTGTAACACATGTGAGTTGTATTTTCTACCATAACCCTATTGTATTGATTTCTTTTGGGTGTTCTGTATTTATTTTTTTTTGATAATGTATAAATGTTTGTACGAATACACGTGTCAATATCTGAAAAGTAAATTATTCAGTGTTGTTATAAAATTAATAAGCTTACCTCAAACAAAATTAAAATTTTGCTTAATAATTTAGATCAATTGCAGAAATTTTTGACAGGCTACATTTATTTCAGTATTAAGTACGCAATGCATGCTTAGTTTGTGCAGATCTCAACAAAGTTGGTTTCACATTGTAACAGGTTATTATAATATACAATTTGATCATTTACATGAATATTCCCAGATTTAATTTAATTTGCCAACAATCAATGTTTATTACAATTGAACCCTATCCCCAAAAGAGATTTTGAGTTAGTACGGCGCAAATATAATTTGTTTATAAAATTTATTATTACAATAAGAAATTTATCCCCAAATATATTACAATTTAAATATTATTGCCAAGCCAAATAATTAAAATTATTATCCACGTAATTATAACCATTACAATATATATATATATATATATATATATATATATATTACGATGTAAATTATTTAATAAAGATTTAGCGCCATTTAATTTTTGTAATGGTAAATATATATAATTTTTAATATTTATAATTTTAATTTTAATTGTGATTATAATAAAATAATTACCACATTTGAACTAGATGAAATAATAGAGATTAATTGTGTTAGTAAATTGTAATGTACGAGGGGTCGTTTTTATATTCTCGGACTAGGCATGATAAGAGTAGATTAGAACAACAACAGAAATTTATTTTTCAATATATTCCTCTTGCTTTTCAATACAGGAATTACATCGTTTCAATAACATCTTTAACCCATTATAAAAATATTCTTTTGGTTTGCTCGTAAAATTACTTTCAACAGCCGCTATAAGTTCATCATCGTCCCTACATTTTCTTCTCTTTAGTGTTCTTTTGAGATCTTGAACCAAAAAATAGTCACTGGGGACTAAATCTGGACTATAAGGTGCATGATCAATTTCTACAAAGCCACATGTAACAACCGCAGCTTTTGGAAATGTTGACTTATGGACTGGTGCATTATCATGAAGCAGCATTAAGCTTGCATAATACTCTCCTGTGATTGTACCACCCTTCTTCAGATAATCAATCATTAAAATTCCTTGGAAATCCCAAAAAACAGTTTCCAATATGTTTCCTGCAGAAGGGGTGACTTTAAACTTTTTGGGAGGATTGGAACCCCTAATATGCTACTGCATAAACTCTTGTTTCGACTCAGGATCAAAATGATGGACCTAAGTTTTATCTCCAGTGATAAGTCGATTGATAATTAAATCTGGTTCGTTCCCACAAAGCGCCAAAAATTCTTCACACTTCTCCATTCGAGTAAGTATTTAAAAAGGCGTAAGCATTCGTGGAACCCGTCTCTCACTGACCTTTGTCATGCAAGGTAAACGTGTAAAGTTCTGAAAACTGCATATGTGATTTAAAACCAATAAAATGAAAAATTACATTAACATTGTAAATTCCCTAGTCCGGGAGTATAAAAACGATTCCTCATATTTTACTACAACTTAAGATACTTATGATAATTACTGTTGGTCTTATTTAAATAAATTGCCTCGACTCAAGGGATAGCGTTCAATATAGTTCAGTATAAAAAAACATTAAACATTTACTTAAGGTTCTTTTGTAAACTAAATTCAATTATGATTTGAATAAGATCTGGAATTGTGTCTATTTTGACTTTATTGAAACACCTTGCATCATCTGCAAATGTATAATATGTTGTGAGCATGCGAATTTTATTGACCTGAATATATGTGTGCATCACATCATGACTAAACAATAACGTTAATATAATTTGGGCAAGTATCTTTTTTCTTTTAAAATAATATTGAATCACTATAAAATGAATAAGTAATTGAACTATTTTCAGACTAGTATATAATTCACTTGCATCCTTTACATTCATGCACATGTATAAATTATTATAATATTCAACGTACCCTCAACTAACTACATAAGATTCATAGACTCACATTAACGTATTTTCTTTCAACTGATCCAATTTCCAATTCAGAAGTAATTCGAATTCCATTGATCTTATTGATCCGTCGGTGGAAGATCTACAGCACCAATATACATAGGTATGCTGCATCAATATTCGCCTTCTCACTTTTCCAGAAGCACTTTAATTTATTTTATTATATTAACAAATATAATAATTTATTTTCAGGTTATTGTATAAGAAAATACAATAATTTTATCTGCATTCAAATTTATTATGCACTTGCAACTTTTTTAATTTTTATTTCAATTAAAATAACGCAATAATAATTTGGTTAAAATAATTTTTAATTTAAACGAAGTAATTGAAATAAATCGATTTACATTCACTTATATACCGACAACACATCACTCGGAATAACATTTACGTGAACCTTATTTTTATTCACAATTTTAAACTTCAATTGTTTAGTATTATAAAATTTTTAGGATATACGAACCACATGAACGATCTTAAATTTTTATTCATGTACACCTCGAGTAACATGTTCACATTTTGAAAAATTACTAGAGAGGATATCAAATGTTTTGCCACTTTCTTATATAGCTTCTGAATAACCACCCATCACCTTAGCAAATTTTGTGGGTATAAACATAACACTGCTTCATTCTCATTGGCTAATCATTTTTCCGAACTTTGTAAATTATTATTCTTACACATAACTTTGCAAGAAAGTTAGTGTCAGATTGTAAAACATAATTATTTTTGAATTCTTCATAAAATTTCCTTTCTATAGTCACCTCACATGGCATATTTCCTTTTAAAATTCCTAATCTATCTAAATTTTAACAGAGAGGAAAATTTTCAAATGCAAATTTACTTATATCTAACTTATTCTACTTTCTACAGGAAAATTATAAACAGAAATGGATTCTATGACCCAGAATACATGGTGATTCACCAGTTTCTAACACTTTTATGGTTTATCTTGAACAATTTTGCCTCAACCACTACGCTGAAATTCACCATGAACTGATTTCACAACATTTATGCTTAAACCACATCTAGAATGTTAATCTAAGTTGTAACACTTCCTAATCACACTATTATGTAAGTTTATAACATAATATTTGTTTAATTTCACTTTTAAACTTAATAAGTTCTATGAATCTTGTTAAATCTATTCTGATTCACAATCTTTAACATGTACTTTTACTCTTCTTACGTTGATTGCTACAATTTAATTTCTTTTTGTTTTAGAATAGAAGCATATAATGGTACCAGTCTAGAAATATCCTCATACAAAATGGATTACATGTATTTTATAGATGAAAATACATATTTTTACTATTCCGAAGATGCTCGGAAAACATTATAATGAAGAAATCTATTGTTCAGCTATGATTACACTTTTATACTTATGAAATTTGATTTAATTAGCTAACAATATATCCTATAATCACATTTGCACTTAGTTTTATGTTACTTTGTTCTTATACATTTTGTGCTTTGTATATACGCTTACTCAATTCCAATGCTATTAATTTATGTTTAATGTAGCTCTCTTAATGATATTTAGCTTAACAAATATCTCAATATATATATATATATATATATATATATATATATATATATATATATATATATATATATATATATGCGAAAACGACGTTCTGGCACCAAAACATAATTCAACGTTCTGGAACCCGGAATTTTTTTAACATAACGAGTAGTTCTCGCACCAATATATGGATAACATTATATATGCGTCTTAGCACCATATATACGATATTGGGCGGGAATCTGCAGTTGCCACATGGCAAACCAGTTTTTGAAGGTATAATAATAAACAGTTAGCTGCATTCTTTTCTGTATTTAGGATATTCTAAAGCTTTTATATTCAACTGTTGTACTATTATGGGTTCGAAACGGCATTTTGATGAATTTTAAACTTAAATATTATACAGAATTTGTGATTTAATGCATTATTTTAATTTACTCTGGTTTTACGAGGCATCGGCAAATTATAAATATACCATATTGATTTTAATTTACCCTTCAATAAGTTAATTATAAATTTTTAATCTTTATATGACTTTCCACATTAATAAATATTTCAGTAAAATACTTTTAATTCGGCTTATCTATTCTGTTAATTAAGTTATTTCGTATATTTTTAACCACACATCTCAACAAACGAGTTAATACAAATAAGATAATTAATTCCTTTGTCATTGCAGTTTACTTTAAAATGATATTATTTTGTAACTGCCCTTAACTTAAACATGCAAGTAAGGAAATAGACGTTAAAAAAATTAGTACTGGGATCTTCTTTGACTAGATACAGAATACCTAATGAATCGTAACTTCGAAGAACAGTTTTATCTTATTAGATATTGGATTAGATTTATTAGAAGAAAAGATTACACTTCTTAACTGAAACACATATATTAGGTGCAAAAATAATGTTGTAATAGATGCGATTAATATTGGAGTTAAATTAATTTCTGAAATTACTAAAAACAATTGTTATTGTTAGTAAAATGTTGTAGCAGCAAATACATTTTGTTAGTCTTTTTTTAATAAGGCACAAACTATTTAAAAATCGTTTAATACTGGAATATTGGTAAGTGTTTGTAAGCAATTTACCTATTATTGAGGTAAAGATAAACAAATCACTTTATTGCGAGGCTGAAAAACTGAACAGGCCTTGAACTCTAAAAGATATGATAGAAAGGAAATAATCCCTATGTAAATAAATTGGTCATTTTGAACATTATTTATTGCTAAATAAATTTGATTAAAATAATATTAACTCTTAATCTGTTTAATACATTTACAATTATTTATTTTAAACGTTTCCCCTTTTTAAATGTTGGATTTTACTTCTAAGTTACGCAACGCTTCTCGAATTGTTTAAATATTTAGAAATAAAGTTTTTCATTTCCTTTGTGTTGGGATACGACGATTTTGTTTGTAGGAAGCACGCGAAGTGTTTTTTAACTAAATCAATTTCCTCAGTAGCCCATGATTTTTTTATAATAAGAAGTTTTTTCATTTCCGCTTGCTGTTCTTCTGCTTGCTGTCCTTCTTTGTCGGAAGAAGAATTTTTTTCTGAGGAATCACCTCCGATATTATCTAAACAAAAATAAATTACATAAATACTGGACAATCTGTAACTGTTCTTTTTTTTGTTTAGTGTTTAGTATCCAAACAAGTTAATATAAAATCATTTTAAAAACTAATTTATTAAATATACAAGTTTAGGAAAATGTAAACTTTCACCATTAACACTCATAATATAATACTTATCTTTTTTGGGATTTTTTAATGGTGTACTTTAAATTATACAATCTAAACGTTTCGATAACACTTACAGTTATCTTCGTCAGTAGTAATGTTTGTTAAAAATTGTTAAAGATGTAGTAAACAATTTTGTCAAATTTGAAAAATTCAAACATAAACATAAGCCTGCTTATGTTTATGTTTGAATTTTTCAAATTTGACAAAATTGCCAATATCAATCAAATCCTTTAGGGTTTTGCCTTGGTGCAAAGCGTAAGATGCAGCTCCAAATAATCGCTCACTTTCAGAATACCTGCTTGCCAATTTTACCGCCTGCACCAGGTAATCAATATACTCCGGTTTTAGGATGTCTGCAAAATTTTTAAATAATTGTTAACGGTATTTTTAAACAGTGTGTTTTTAATATGGATCATAGAAACTTACGTATTAAACACTTTAATGTTTAGTTTTATTTATTTATTCTAACATACAAAAGTTTTCACTTTGTACGTTAGCATGATCAATACTAAAAAGACAGTATATGTATACGGCTATAAATATTTACTAAAAAACAATGTTATAGTAATAGTGATTACAATATCTTCGGATTTATTTAAAAAATAAGTTTGTTAAAGGCGATATTTTGCAATTATTTCATCAAAATGTTACTGGTGTTTTAATAATAACTATTTATAGGAAATAATTCTTTTTTACTTATAATTTAATTTAAAAATAATATGTATCGAAATTAAATTACAAATATTGAGTAAAGAACATACAAAATAATAATTTTGTTTTGTATTTTAATAAATTGTTAAAGAATCCAAGAATATTGTATTACTAGCGTCCACGGTGTATCCTATACACCGTGCTAGCGTCTAATAAAAGTTCGACTTACCGATTATAGTGACAAATGACTGAGGTTCTTTTGGTGCAATTTCTTTGAATTTTATAAATAAACGAGCGCATTCTCTTATCTTGTTGCGAACAGCTGGCATTTTATTTTTGATATTTTTTGCAGTTTGCAAAAGTCTTAATCCGTATTCCAAGATGATGGGGTCGGATAATGCTGCTCTTCCAATATCGTCCGTTCTGTTAAGATTTTGTAATTATGCTACTGTACATACTATTTTGTTTATAAATACAATTAAAAAAACAAAAAAATAACTAACCTCAGTTTTGCAATAAGTTCTTTTCTTATTGGTCCACTTTTCAGGTAAGCTTGGTAATTTTCTTGTAGAGACAAAACAAATGATTCCACCTTTGGGTTTACCTTATTCTTATTTTCCGAGTTAGAAGCAACATTACATTTTGTATTATGCCGTACGATATAACTGCTTCTGAAGAAACCTTTACATTGTGCACATACAATATAATCACCAGAATTTGGAAGATCTTTAATTATTTTCTTAGGTATAACTTGTCCTGTTCTCACTTTTAAAATGAGGTTTCCTTGTTTCTTATTTTTGATATAATGTTTTTTCTTTCTTTTACATCTACAACATGCGGTTGATGAGAAATAGGTACTACAAAACTTATGAAAACGTAATAAATGTGAATAGGTATTGAAAAATAAATTTAATTTATCCAAATTAGCTTATGAGATAATATTTAAAACGTTTTTTTTTTCGAAATTAATTTTTTTTTAAATTATATTAATGATTCTTAAATATATTAACTAACTTACTTTGGGTATCCATTAATAACTTGACCATGCTTTTATCTTTGTGATATGGACGTAAATATCGCGAAAAATGTTGTGAAACAATCATTGCTTCGCAAAATGCACAAGTTTTTTTGTAATTTGGTTTTGTAACAGAAGAACTTGGACCAATGTCATTAGAAACACTTTCTTCACAATCTCCTGAACTTGGTGAATCCGCAGATATAGATGATTGCCAAGTAGGATCATTAAAATCATCGTAGTTATCGGACGAAGCTATAAGACAATTAGTGGTTAAAATTAAGTAACCCTTGCAATTAATTGTATTAATTTCATTAACTTTGGAAATGAATAAATCGATTATAAAATAACTTAAGGTTAACGATGGTAGATATTAGTAGTAATGGGGCACCATCCCCACCCCTCCTTTTTTTACGTCACAAGCCCCGCCCCCTTTTACTTTTTTATATGCCCACGTGAGGGACCGTATTTTCCACCCTTATTTTTACTCGCTTACGTGTAGGACGTATTTTTTCACCTCTATTTTGCACATCCACGTGTAAGACCGCATTTTCAACCCTAATTTTTACACACCCTCGTGTGAGACCGTATCCTTTCTTTTCGAAGGCCCTTTTTAACACCTATTTTTACTCGCTTACGTATAGGATATATTTTTTCACTCCCTATTTTTTACACACCCACGTGTGAGACCGCATCCTTTCTTTTCTTTTTCAACCCTAATTATTTTTACTCGCTTACGTGTAGGGCGTATTTTTTCACCCCTATTTTTGCACATCCACGTGTGAGACCGTATTTTCAACCCTTTCTTTTCGAGGGTCAACCCTAATTTCTACACACCCACGTGTGAGACCGTATTACCTTATTTTTATGATTTCTTTAGGGATTAAACCTTATGGTTGTATTAAGGACCTTTTGACAGCTAGGACTTTTGCTAACGCGAGGACAGGGGTGGGGGCTGGTCTTGGCTTAGAACTGTATTTAGGGTTGGAGCTTAAGGCTGGTCTAGGGATAAGTCTTAGAGTTTAGTCTTGGAGCTTAGGGCTGGTCTAGGGGTAGGGTTGTTTTTCTGGTAATTATCTTCAGCCTTAATTAAGGTCCTTTTGGTTGTAACCCTGGAGGCTGAGCAGACACATACGCATACAATAAATGCATAATTAATAAGATATTATTATTATCGGTCCTATTGTTTTAAAACGGTCATATGCTACTGGAGAAAACGTTTCTAACGAGGAGATGAGATAGCAGCTGTATTAGGATTAATCATACGTGGGGAATTTGAATGACAGTAAAATTTAATTATAGAACACTTATTTTATTGTCATAATTAAAAAAAATCCTCAGTGAACTATAAAAAATTACTGACACTCCTAATGAAACAATTTTTATTAAGTTAATTAATTACATAACAGTTTGTGTTTTCTAAAGCGAGTATTAAAACATAGTTTACCTGCTTTGAAATAATATCCATCCGTCCGTTAAGAATGTTGTACGCCTTAATATTTTTAAAGAAACTTAATGCTTGTGTTTATAACTGTAATTAAAAATCTGTAAATAAGTAAAGGGTTAACACCACACTTACCAGCTCTGTACTTAAACAATGTTTTAAGGCACTGATTTACGAGTGATAGTTACTGTTTTATGCTGCATGTCAAACTAAAGAACAACTTTCTAGGTTGTGTAAAACCACCTATAATTAGAGTGTAAAATATACAACTTTATCATCTTTATCGCACTTGCTGCAACATACATTTACCTTTCTCTTAAAATAAATCGGTTTGAAAAATATTCATATATGGATACACAAAATTGTTTTATAAAAACCATATTAAGTGTTTGGAATGTTTAAAATTCCATAACAATATGTAGTAAGAAATCACTGTTCACGTTTACTTTTAACTAATTATCGTGTAATTATATAACACTATTTAATTTAATAGTCTAAAAACCAATATAAATGGTTAATATAATTTCTAAAAAATATTATTAGAGTTGATATGCCGTTTTATTTCAAGTAATTGTTTTCAATATATATAAAATGTGTAAGTGGACCTGTATTATTTGTTGTAATATGCGTTATTACACTTTCTTTTTAATTACCGGTTGTAACCTTCTACTTACATAACTTCAACTTATACACGAATTAATAACGACCTCCACTAGTTATAACACAATCGCTATGTAGCGTGTTTTTTATTTACACCCGTACTTCTATAAACTATTAACGCTCCATTTTAATAGGGTGATCAACCATCTGAAAAAGGTTTACTGTTAAAGTATACGATGAAGATCGTTTAAAGCAAACCTTGTATTATTCTTATATACGAATGATATTTCAAAAATACTAGTATAATTAACATGAAGGTTTATAAATCTACATCCAGACAAGGAAACAGTTTTAAACACAAAGAATTTATCTGTAAGGGGCAGACAATGCCATTACATAAGACGTTTTTACAAAAACGTGGTTATTCCACATTGAGAAAATTGTTAGTCATGAGAAACAAGCTGGTCTTGAAGTTAGCCTTGAAGTTAGCTAGTCATAGGTTTTGAAGTCTACCTTGAAGTTAGCCCTGCGAGCAACTCTTATAAAAAATGTACATGAGTTTAAGTTGACGTATATTGGTTTATGAATATTTTTATTATTCTAAGAAAAAATGTTATTAAAAAATGTTTTCTATTAATTACCCTTTGTAGACTATATGCTTTATCTATACACGAAATTTTATTTCACAACAGCATACTCATTCTACCTTGAGAAA
Source organism: Vesta saturnalis (assembly GCA_036346205.1). Lineage (NCBI taxonomy): Eukaryota > Metazoa > Arthropoda > Insecta > Coleoptera > Lampyridae > Vesta > Vesta saturnalis. The sequence continues at coordinate 509,413 of JARFJB010001703.1, forward strand.
ATTGTTAACCTAGAGAAACAAGTAGGTTTGAAACTCAAACAACCCCCTGTTACCACTCTCGTCAATGTAGATAGAGGTCCAATGCTGGTCTGGTTTGTTTGCAGGATCCGTGTTTACGATAATCGCACACGGTCGAGGTGCGTGTCTGGGTAGTTGATTAGAAGCACATACAAGTCGAAAACACATTCTTCTTGTGGCTGGGGGTCGATTTCAAGCATCTCAACACTTCTGCCGCATACATCTTTATGGATTTTTTATCAGATGGGATTAATAGCAACGTCAACTAAACGTTTTAAAAAATTTCTAATCTGAAAATAAGAGTGACGTAATCTAATTTTATTTGAAATTTCATGGAGAGTATCATCATCGAGATTTTGAGATACTACCATCTCATCGTCTTCACCTTGAACGATTATATTCTAACCTATAAAGCAAGCTAATAACCCTAATAGTTTATCAGACATTATTACATGGACATGAGGTTAGTCCTAAATTAAATGGTTTCAACGCTGCTCTGGGAATGCTGTACACACTTAAAACCTTTAAGTCTGCTCGCCGAAGTTGTACCGTATTCACTTTCTTCAATTTTTATCTGCACTCTGTTTCGAAGCTGTAGTACGTTTTTCTAATACATAAACAGAATCTTCAATACTGTGATACGTGTAGCAGCAAAACACATTAGCTAGTTAGTTTCACCTCTATATTACTTTACATGCAAGCTTGATCTTATCATAAAGAAATACATCTGTCAAAAAAAAGCTAATTAAACATAACTCCACGGCCAGGGTATAGCAAGCAACGCTTCCAATTATAGCTCTTAGTCAACACAATAGGGCCTACAACTACATACAATCGACTAGCACTGCTTTAGCACGAGGATCAAAGGAAAAAACACGTACGCACGCACCCACGTAAGCACACACATTCGCACGCACGTAAGCTCGCACGTACGCACGCACGTACGTACACTCGTACGTACGCACGCTCGCTCGCACGTACGCACGCTCACACGTACGAGCGTTCGCACGCCCGTACGTACGCCCGCACGCAGGCACGTATGCGCGCGCACACACACACACACACACACACACACACATACACACGAGAGAGCGAAAACACGCTAAAGCGAAAAACTTGTAAACTTGCAAGCATGAATTAAGACGGTGGAGCACCGCTAGGAAAAAAACAGGTTTATTAACAAAACCGAAGGAAAGCTTAACGTTTTAAAAATATATTATTATTATTATTATTATAGACAACAATACATCATTATTATTTAATAACATGCTTTATCGGTTTTCTTCTTCTTCTTGAACCGTGAGTCGTCCTCATCATCATCATTATGATTTTGAGATTTGCCCTTCCCCCTACCTCATCGCTCTTCTTTCCCTTCTGTGAACCATCATCTTGGATGTGAGATACACCCAGCTCAACCACGTTATCGCTTTCATCATTATCTTGAACGGTTATGTTGTAATAGTTTATTAACAAGTCAGTAAAATCTCTAATGTCCGCTGAGGTTGGCTCATAAACAGGAGAATACATTATAGTAATGCTCACTCGATGACAGTTACACTTTAAAGAGCGAAACACACGAGAAACGAGAACGCAGCTAGCCTTTGGTCTTGTGCGCAAGCGTGCTCGTCAATGTTAGGGTAGAATCGGACATCTTCGGGGATGTCTGAAGTATTGACCTAACCACACTCTAACATAGCCCTGGGGATATGTTTATAAATCTAAACGCCTCTTTTATGGTCGAGGTATTTTCTCCTAAGACGCCAGAACGCAGCTAGCCTTTGGTCTTGTGCGCAAGCGTGCTCGTCAATGTTCGGGTAGAATCGGACATCTTCGGGGATGTCTGAAGTATTGACCTAACCACACTCTAACATAGCCCTGGGGATATGTTTATAAATCTAAACGCCTCTTTTATGGTCGAGGTATTTTCTCCTAAGACGCCGTCTTAAAAAGATAATAGGTAAATGAGGTATTGTAATTCATTTCGTTCAATTAATGCTAAAAACATTGAAAAGTAACAACATAGCATAAGATAAATTACCAGAATTTGAAGATGCTGACCGAAGAAGTACATTTGAAATATTTTTTTATATTTGATGCTTCCCATTTTTTTTTGATGCCCTCTTTCAATGGAGTGCTTGTCACCGGTACCTCTTCAACACCTAGTAGTGACAGACTTGATGAATTAACAGAGACGTCTACTTCTAAATCATCTTTCTTCTGAAGAACATCATCCTACAAAACAATCGATTTATAATTCGTATTTCTAATAATTTGTTATTAACAATATTTATCTAACAAGTATGTTTTTACACAAAACATGCTTCGACGTAAAGCTGTAAATCTAAATTATCTTTACCTACTTATAGTTTATTATAAAACTGTAAAGAGTAAATAAGTTTTGGAGAAAAACTGTAATTTGATATAAACAATAAGAAAAACTTAAAATTAAAAAAATGGTAACAAGGGAATAATAATGAAACTTAAAAATTCATTATTCGTGAAAAAGTAATTATCAATAACAATTTCTCTTCATTTGTTGCTAAATATGTTCCAAATGAAAATCACATCTTATAATAAGTACAGGGTGAGCGAAACTCGATGTCTCAGCTCTATTATAAGAAAAGTGAAAACGATAAGAAAAATCCGAAAAGAGGTTCTTAAATCGTCGCAATAAATAAAAAATTAATTTTGCCCGCTGACGAAGAGAGGGCAAATCAATTTTTTATTGAGTGAAGTTATATAATTAATAGATTTTATTTGGTAGTTATTATTTACTATAGATTCGTTCCTACAATTTAGTTCAATCGAAACGCAAAAATATGCATTTTTAAAAAAGTTAGCATGTACTGATAAAAGGTCCATCCTTATCAAAATTAAAAAAACTTTTCGATGATTTATAATTACCAACCCGTTCGTATAGGATGGATGCATTATTGGTTAACATTTCATATACTTTCAGCTAAAAATAATGAAGTTACATGACTTCAAAGTATCAGTATGTAAAATAAGTGCAAAAAAAAAACACTTTTTGATTTGTTTATAATAACTACCGAATAGGTTCATTTACAATTTTCATATTTACTGACCGTTGGTAGATGTGTCCAGGGTACATTACAAATATGAAAACAATCGAACTCCAAATAAAGAAATTATAACAGTCTAAACTCAGGTGTCTTGCATTTTGAAACCGATAGTAGATACTTCGTTTCTTTCTGTGCTAATAGTTAATTATGTGTTTTTAATGTTAAATTAATAAATAATACTACCTAATAATATTTAATTATTGACAGATGCGACTTTGCTATTTGTTCCCAAACTCAATTTTGATAATATTTTTTTTTACAAATTTGCTTATAATTTTTTAACGGAAAAAGATAGCAAATTATTTTCTTTACAAAATTTATTCTGAAAAATTAGCTCTTTCTAAATATGCCAAAATATAGGTATGTTTCTGGGAAAAACAAATTCGATGACGCCATAACTTCAGTTTACAAATACGGAAAAATATGCAAATTCGCCTTAAAATGTACCTCAATCAATCTCATTTAAGAACCTCTGTTCAGATTTTTTCTATCGTTTTTACTCTTCTTATAATTGAGCTGAGCCATCGAGTTTCGCTCACCTGTACTTACGCGTCATTTTAAAGCATTGTTATTATAAGATGTTAAAAATTTAATAGCCCGTTATTTAAATATGCAAATTAAACTGATGTATTATAACTTACCATGCATTCCGATGTATCCAGTTTACGTACATACTGACGTTCTAGAGGCTCTGGGAACGAACTCTGCGATATGCCTAAATTGAAAAATAAATTTAAGAACACCAACATATCACACTTTTTTAAAACACAAATATTTTTCATGGCAACATCTTCAATTTTTATCAATAATGGGAATAAACTCCAAAAGAAAAGTATGTTTTGAAAATGTTTTATGAAAGATATCAGCATAATGCTATACCTACTTAATATAAAAATGTCAATTTTAACTAATGACTGTACAAAAATGGAACCATGAGAAGGTAATCCGTAAAAATTAATTTACTGTAATATTAGTTTACCTACTTAAAAAAATTGATATATTGATCGCAAGTGTAATGTAATTTTAAATGTTTATTTAATTAAATATCTGTCGAAAATTTTTAGCTAATGCTAAACTCAATTTTTTGAAACCGAAAAGTTTATAAGAGGCACTAAAAAATTTTTCACATAAGATAGATGTCTTAATTACTGCTCACATCCCGTTCATAACACAGATATTTGTACTTAAATATTGAAAAATTAAAAAACACTTGTTATGAACAGATTGACAGTATAAACAAACATAACATGGTTTTTAATTGTTTCTCATGAATTATAATTTAACTAAAACCAATTAAAAAAGTTTATCTTAAAAAAATTGAAATGAGATGAATTTAGTTACCAGAAACTTTCAGAGCTTCTTTTAGTAATTTTTTTGATCTAGTTGACATTCCAATTGGAGAACAAATTTTTGGTGATATCTTTTTTCTTGTAGCAGTGGAATATGTACCACGAACAATTTCTCGTGGTGTTTTAAAAACGTCCATAATTGTTTTTATATTTAAGTAAAACACAAAAACGCACAATCACAAATTACACTTCACCGGCACTAGTACAATACAGATGTACAATATCGAACAAGCAAATAAGTAAAAGAATTTTTTTTTTTTTTTTTTTTTTTTAGGTTAGTATGCTCATGCTTTTGGTTAGTACGCTTATATCTTATGCTTATTTGCTTATTCGTAGACTGTTCAGGATTCCTCCTCTTCAGCCCTGGTCATTCCATTATTGTTGGTGTTGCGATGTTTTTGTAATTGTGTGGTTTACAATCGTGAGTTTATTATTTTGGTGTGTTAAAAAAAAAAGAAAATGATTTGTTGAGGGTTTATTTGGTGTAAAAAAAAAGTTTGAAGGTCTGATTTATTAATGTGAGTATTTAGGTTTAGGTGTGCGTGTTGTTGAGTGTGGTGAGGGGTGTAAACGATTCGTTAGCCGGTATCCTTGCGTGGTCGTTAAACAGTTGATGGTGGGATGCGGAGTGCATAAGGAATGTTATCGAGGGTCTCTTCTATCTCCTCTGGGATGTCGTCTAATAATTGGGTTATGATCGCGGGGGGTGTTTGAATTTAAGTTTGGGTTTTTTACGGGGGAATTTGGGAGGTTGGTAGGTGTAGGAAGTTGTGATGATTTCTTTGGTAGGGATGGTATCGCCGAAAATCCTTTTGTGTGTAAAGTTTTTCTCAAGTGTTTGGATTCTGTTTGTGATTGGTGGTATGTTTGCGTGTTGTGTTGTGAGGTTGCTTGGGTACCTGAAGGGTAGCCCGTGTATACGTCTAAATATTCGGCGTTCACAGAATGCTATAGAGGAAAGGTGGTTAGGGTTAATGTTTGTGTATATTGGTGCTCGGAAATCCATAACAGGGCGGATGTAAGTTTTGTATGTGTGTTGGAGTGTTTTGGGGTGACAACCTCTGATTCGACCCCGGAGGGCGCCCAGTAGGTTTGCACGGTTTCTAATTCTGTTAAGTGTTTTCCTAACATCGGGGAGCCAATTAAGTGTTCTGGTGAATAGGATTCCTAGGTATGTGATTTGGTCTTGCAGGGGGATTCTTTCTTGGTTAATGGCGAGGGAGACATTTCTAGAGGATAGGTTTGGGAATTTGTCATCTACGTAATTAGGGTGGCGGAAAAGGATTGCTTGGGTTTTAGAGGGGTTAACGGAGACTCTCCACCGGTTGGCCCAGTTGGAAAAGTTCCGAAGGGTTTTGGATATGCGGTTGGAGGCCGTTTCGCTATTCCGATTAACCGACCAGAAGGCGGTGTCATCTGCAAACTGCGCAACGACTACTCCGGGTTGGGTAACTTGAGGGATATCTGAAGCAAATATGGTGTAAAGGATGGGGGCTAAAGCAGAACCTTGCGGAACGCCTGCAGTGGGTTGGAAAGGGTCTGAGAGGTTTTTACCCACTTTCACCCTGACCGATCGATTGGTCAGGTACGAAAGCAGGAGTTTGGAGAAAGGGTCGGGAATGTTAAGGTTTCGGATTTTTTTGTAGGAGACCGGCGTGCAAGACCCTGTCAAATGCTTGCTTAATATCCAAGAACACAGCCAGATTACATTGCTTATGGTTGAATGCTCTGGTGGTCTCGGTAAGCAGCTTCAACAAGGGATCGTGACACGTCCGGTTTGGGCGGAAGCCGAATTGGCTGTTGGGAAGGAGGTCGTTATACTCTAGGTGTTCCCTGAGCCGCCTGACTAGAATTTGCTCGAAGCATTTTCCGAGGCAACTCAGGAGGGATATGGGTCTGTAGGAATTAGGTGAGGTTAGGTCTGCGTGAGGTTTTGGTATCATGACGGTGGAGGCCGATTTCCAATCCGTCGGGAAGTAAGAGAGGGTTAGGCACTTATTGTATATGTTTGAGAGTAGTTGGAGGCATGGGCCGGGCAGGTGTCGGAGGATTTTTCTATTGAGGCCGTCGCGGCCTGGGGCTGAGTTTTTACCCTTTTTAAAATAGGCATTGACCTGGTCGGGCGTAATTGGGGAATAGAAGGGATTCTCGTTGTCGAGAGGGGGTTCGGGAAGGTTAAGGTTTCGGAATTCCACGAGACGGGTCTCGAGGAATACCTTGAAACCAGGATCGAATTGTGGATCGTTGGGGGATTGGAGTACGGATTGGAGGTGGTGACCAAAGAAATCGGCCTTTCCTTGGTCGGAGGAGATTAGGTTGCCCTGAAGGTCGGTTAGATGGGATTTCGGGTTAATTTTTCTTCTGGTCAGTCTGTCAAACTGTTGCCAGAAGCGTTTACCGTCTCGATAATCTAACTGGGAAGTGGCTTTAGCCCAGGAGTCTTCTGCGTGTTTATTGGCTTCTCGCCTGATTAAGGCGTTAAGGCGATTGTATTCCGTCTTGAGAGCGATCTCAAGAATTGACGATAGATTCGTCTCTTCTCTTTGATCCAGTTCACTATGTGTCGTGGGAGCGGTTTTTTGAAAATGTCGATGTTTTTAAGCGGGACTGAGGTGTCGACCGCTTCCGTTATTACTGAAGTTAGGTCGCTAATGGCTCTCTCGAGATCTTGGGTAGTTTGAAGATCGGGTGTAGGAAGGTTGTTGGAGATGTGTTCGGCGAACACATTCCAGTCTGCGTTCGAAAAATCTTTAATGATTGTGTTTTGAGGGGTATTGGGGAGCTGGACAAAATGAAGTTTTGACCAGCAGTGGAATATGATCTGAAGTTATCGTGGTGCCTAGAAAGCACTCACGATCGAAGTAGTGTGCCTTTGATTCGGAAACTATTATGTGATCTGTTATTGAGGCTCCTAAGTGGTCAAAATAAGTGGGTTGTGTATTGGCGATCCTCAACATAGGCAACTGCAACAGAGCAGATGATAGTCTGTTGCCGTTTCCATTTGTTGCGGTGTCACCGAATTGAATATGGCGGGAATTGAAATCTCCTAGGATGACTGCATTTGGGAGGCTGGAGGCATAAACTAACAGGTCATCGGAAAGTGTATTGTGCCCGGGTGGATTGTAGTAGGATATGAATACTATGGGAGTGGGGAAGTGCACCGTTGCAGCAACGCATTCGAGTTGCTGCAGATGTGCAGGTAGTTGAAACGAGGTTGAAGGAAACAGTTTTAATTAGGAGGGCGGTTCCGTGTGCGCTATTGTTGTGGAAAGAATTATACGTGTTAAATTGTAGTGTGCATTTTTGTGAGAGTTTGGTTTCTATAATTGAAAAGACGTGTACATTGTGTTGGTGTAAGAAGTGTTTAATTAGGGGGCGTTTCCGACGAACGCCCCTAGCATTAATGGTCCCTGTTATGATGTCCATTGGGAACAAAGGCGTTTAAGAATGGGGTTGGCGGACTACGGCGACCTTCCTCCGCGTACCGGCTACGCAGACGTTGATACGCCGTTGGAAAAAGTTGAGGGATAAGGATTCTATGGTTCGGATCACACGGGTTGGTGGTGAGGGAACAGGTCTAGGAGAGAGTGGGTAAGGTCTTGTATGAAGGATTTGATTGTGACGGGATCTGTGTCGGGGATTGGTTTAAGGTGAAGGGTGTCTTCAGAGTCAGACTCGTCAGACATGATGGGATCAAGGATTGCCATCTGTGACGGAGAACTGGGAGGTTCCCGCCGCATCCGTCACTTAAAGGAGTAGGTAGGATGGGCATCCCCGCAGTTGCTACATTTTGGGTTTGCCGCGGACTTACAGGATGTGGATCTGTGGCTTCCGCCACAGTTGGGGCACTTGATGGATCGTAGGGCACTCCTCAGAGGTATGTCCCACCTGCGTGCAGGTGACACAATACATGGGGAGAGGTGCAGGGATGAGGGAAGGTTCGCAACGGAAGTGCCTCCCGAACATGGAGACACCAGTTGCTAAAAGGGTGGTTTGGGGATTTTTGATGACGCGGACTAGGGATGTGGGTTTGTTGGTGGCCTTCGAGGTGATGCGCACGGCCTTTCTCGCGTGAGGCAGGTCGATTGCGTCGAGGATCTTGTTGACAAGGATGTCCTTATCCACGTGACGAATCACGCAGGAAAAGGAGGGAGGTTTAGGAATGGAGGTATGTGGACGGGGGCCGGATAACTGTGATAGGGTGAGAGAAGGTTCACCAGTGGTGTCGCAGCCTAAGCTGCGTTCCATCCGGTAAGGGAGAGGAGGTTTCGAGGAGGCAGGTGTGATTGTGGTTGAACGTTAAGTTCAGCCACGGGAGGTTAAGGGGTTTTAGGGAATTGAAGAGGGATTTCTGTGAGGTGATGGACTTCGGGATATTGCGGACGCAATATCTCGAGGATTGTGAGCGGGCGGGTAAAGGATTGAGGTTAGCAGGTGTAGGACTCACGGTGGGTACAGGTGGTTGAGCAGGTGTGGGTAAGAGAGCGGGTGTAGGTAGGAGAGCGGGTTTGTGTGTGTGCGGGATTGTGTGTGTGTGCGGGTTTGAGTGGTTTTGTGGAGGCAGTAGAGCGTGTGGAAATGTAGGAGTGAGTGGATGTAGTGGAAATGGATGATGCATTGGAGTGGGAGCGTGTACGTGAGGCAGGTGGAGGTGAAACGAGTGTGTGTGCGTAGGATTGTGTGGTGAGTGGTGGTGTGGGTGGACGGACGGCGTCGGGGGTAGGGGACACAACTTTGACGGTAGCTCGGTGGCGACCTTGCTTGACCATCTCGGTTGCGTGGTTAGTAATAGGTTTTTGAATAGGTTAAGAAAGAAATAAGAATCTGTTTATGAAAGGGCCGGGTCTCTGCCGAGGTGCAGCCTCACACCCCGAGGAAAAAAGGCTTGGAAATCAGAGACCCAATACGAAACGGTGGAAATACACAGTTAAAATAAAATAACAAAGTAGTTAAATTAAAATTATTTATTAATGATACTTTTAGCCTATTAGAGTTGTCCTTGACCCGACGACGATCCTGCTGTTGGCGGTGTCCTAGATGTTCCTGGAATTTTCCGCTGCTGCTGCAATATTCCGGCGGCTCCTGCTTGCGGCTAGGCTGTGGCCCTCTTCTGATGACCGCTCCTTCGTATTATCTGTATGCAAGCAGTGACAGATCTACCTCCGAAGCGGCGAAGATCACGATGCCGGAACCGGAACGATGAGCGAAAACGCTAGGTTCTTTTTGCGAAGTTAAGCGATTGTAATGAAAATCACAAGCGCTTAGGCTGGGTAGAGGCTTACGTTTGAAGGTTCAAACCGCTCTAGTAAAAGAAATTAAGCGACCACGTTTTATAGAATTTGCCCCACTTGGCAATATCATTTGGTAAATTAAAAACAATAGCAAGACAGTGTGGTGGGGAGATAAGCAAATTAGAAAACAAAAATTCATTTACCACTCATAATGACCAATAACTAATGTTGATGTTTATTGGAAAAATTTTAATAAAGGAATTTATACTCAAAATCCAGTTTAAAAAAGTTACAAAATTGCAAAAAACAATGGGGTTATTATTTTTTGTGCAAAAAAACTAATAGGTTGCTTCGTCAACACCCTCCTGGAATGACTGCATCAACTGTAATAAATTCAAAAGATGCCTCATATAGTTACGGTCATTTTTTGAAAATTTCATTAAAATAGGCGCAAGCGTTGTTTAGATATTAATAAAATTTTTCGGCTAAAATTTTTAAGAATGAATCACTTGTTATGCTAAAATACTGTAAAACAGTTGCGATGTGGAGTCTTGCGACTAGTTTACGCATTTTACTTTTACAATTCATACCATAAAACATTGGAAAATGCTCGTTGACTAAAAACAAGACATCTCATATTTAATTTTAATATTTTTTTATAATGAATCCATATCAAAAGATGCCCAAAGAATTAATGTGAAAGTATTGAATTTTTTTAAAGGTATTCAACGACAATCTCAATTACAAACTCCCAAAGAAAGCCAATAAAAAAACCGAGAATTTTATTGCGAGTCTGAATAAAGAAGACAAAAGTGAGACTTCAAAACCTATTAATTAAGGTGGTTAGGATTTATATGCTACGAAGACTTTCATTCGCAATTTTTATTAACCCTTAATATGTACGACATAACCCTGATTAAGCGGTCCCCGTTTCAGCGCCCCTTTGGACCTAGTTGCGTTAGTGTAACGTCGACCAAAAAATGAATTAACTTATCAAGTACTTTGGTTGTTCAGAAAAAAAAGTATAAAAAACACAATTGTCACAAAATGTAATTATTGGTTATATTCGATATGAATAAATTAATTTTAATTAGTAGTTCACATTTTAATATTTCAAATTGTTAATAATGAATCAACTTTTTGATGTGATAAGCCGCATCCTTTGTTTTGGGATGTCCTTTTGACGTGCGACCTTTTTGTCGCATCCTCGTTGTCGTAGATTCAATTTGTACAGTGCATACTGATTCAAATGGTGCTTAAAAAACAAAAATTCCAAACGCTTTTGAAGATAAACGACAGGAAATCGAAAAATTCATTTTTCAGAAAAGTTATTTCATTTATTATGGAATTTTTTGATCTGAAAACTACTGCTATTTTGGCAAATTTAAATACCTTGTAAGATAAAAGAAATATTTATAATAAAAGTAATTACAAACTAATGCAATATGGGAATGAGGGTTGAACAATTAAACAGCTATTAGCGTAGTAGGTAGATTATATTATAACTTTTGGAATGTTGCTCATGACCTATTGTGTAAAAACAATTATGCATGTTTGAACACTCCTTAGATGTAATTACCCTAATTGCAGATAGTGATGTTTAAGAAGATTTAATTTCTTTAGAGTATTATGTTAAACATTATGTTGTTATTAAAATTCTTTCCGTTCATTTTTGCCTTTGTATTTCTTAATGCATTTGTAGGTACAGTTAGTACACGTAAAAAGGTACAATTTTTATAGTGACTTATTTTTTATTTTGATATATGTATCTAAGCACAAAAATTTGAATCATAATTAAGAATAGCGTAATGATTTTTTGATAATATAAGTACGATAAAAGTATGCAAATCCTGCATGTTGTTGAGATAAACTCGATTCAGCGATGCCCTCTTCAACGTTGACTAATAACAAAATGTTTGATTATTCTCTGAAGAAATTTTTACATATTATGACACAAAACCTGCATTTTATCGAGATATCTCGATTCATCGATTCAAATTTTGTGTTTTAGAAACATGTACACATTCTTGACCTTTCAAAATTATTCCAATTGCATGACTATCTTGTCAATGCAGTGGTTGTTTGATATTTAATAAGCAGTATTTGATACTTCATTCTTCTTCATAATTAGTTTAATCTTGTACTGAATTATAAAACTGTGGCTTAAGTATTCTTCAAAAATACTGTTACAATGCAACTGTATCAATCGAGTCAGCATTGAAATAAATGAAATTTTGACCTTCAATAACTCAATAAATTCTCCAAAGAACACCAACGTATTACCTAAGTTATGAAGCTTTTATCAATTTTCCTTCTTTTAAATTACCTACTATTATTTAATGTGTAACAACTTGTACACGATCGATATTTTGGACATCGGCGGTCTATAATATGTAAGATAAATGTCAAGGTGAGTATTATTGGTTTATACTGAATATAATAAAGTAGTTATAGTTCAGTTTTTTAGTTCCTGAGGAAGCCAATAATGATTGGCGAAATATAGAATAATTTAAAAAAATAGTTAATTTCATCACTAGGTCGTTAATCCCAATAACTACTTTATTGTAAGATAAATGATCGCAAAAAAGTACAATTAAATGTTTGGAAGTTACATTCTTTATTTGTCATGATTATAAGTAAATCCCTAAATACGGAAACTAAAACCGTTAGTTTTTATTAGGTGAAATTATAACCAACTACGAATGTTTGAATGTAAAAAAAGTAAATTTTTTGGATCTAACTGTAAAAAGTGAGTTTATTTAAAATCAACTGAATATTAGGTAGACATTCTACAAACGAAAAGAAATACCGAAAACGATTTTAGTTTGCACACTTTACATTCCAGGTAGTTGGATTAGGCCGTTTTTGCGAAAGTCAATAAAACCAGTTGACCTTGTCTCTGTGCGACAACGTTTGATGGTGCGAGTACGACGTCTTATAGAAAATTCTGAAACAGACGCTCCCTCGTGGTCTATACTCTCAACTAAAACCGCCTTTTTCTAGATATATCGTCCAAGTGGCACCATCGTGGAATTTGGTGTAGAGGCAACTGGCACGACATTGGCCTCATATATGAGCGAAAACGTTCTCGCACCACGATTTGGTGCGACTACGTATATATTGGTGCGAGAACGGCGATATATTTACTAATTTGGTGCGACAACGTCGGTATTCCTATATATATATATATATATATATATATATATATATATATATATATAAGTATTTATACATATAAATAAAAAAAGTATTTACCATGTACTAATCTATGATCATAAATAGAATCCATCCAACATTCACGATCGCTTTTCTTGATTATTGTTTTTTTTTCGTAGAATAATTGCAGTAACTCGACGACATTTCAGAAAACACTACTCACCAACAGCAAATCAAACAGTTTAGTTTCGCACGTATGCGTGGATACAACCCAACTTAGACTAAACTATCGGCCGATAATTTAGTCTGAAGTGTGCAGTTGGCCTAATATAAACTAAAACTGTTAAGTACAAAGTACCTGAATACCTGTAAGTATATGAATGTATCACAGACTGATACTTTAGTTAATAAATATTTAATATTGTGAAATTCTTTCCTGTTGAAATTCCTATATGCATATATACAGGATTCTGGCATTGACTAAAACTTTTCAACTTGTGCAAGATTATACCTTGATGAAGCAAAAAAAAAATATTTTAAGCACACACACACGGACTGTATGTCATGAAAACTTAGTGGTGGGTTGAATTGTATCTTTGCAATTCCCTTTAGGTTGTTCTATTAAAAAGATTGGCGGAGCAAAACGTAATAAAGTAAAAAGAGTAGGTATCCCAAAAATGAAATACATGGTACACATTAAGAAAAACCGTACGTAGCTATTAAGACTTACTCGGATACTTATACATGACAATCAATCTTAAAAGCCAAATTTTAAAGTTTCTGTCGAATTAAATTTAGTAATATTTGATTCTTACACAATTTTATTACACTAGACAATTTGGTAATTTGCATTTCTACAAATGAAAGTTCTTTCTATAACACTGACAGTAACAAAAAAGGTTCCTGTAAACACGGATCCGAAAACGCTTTTTCAAGTTAGAGCCTTTTGAAGATGGCTTTCAGTTTATAGCTCCAGAACGTCTCCAGCGCTATCGCTACCAATATGGAACCTAAATCTCTGTCAGTAAAGTCAATTATTTGAGACCACTGACCAAAGCTCACAGCCCATTATTTTATGTCTTAATTCCTACATATTTGCTACCGGTCTTTCTTAAACGATCGTTTTTAGATATCCCGATAAGTAGTAAAGGATTCAAATCTGGTGACCTTGCAGGCCATGACTGAGGTCCACCTCGTCCAATCCATCTTTGACCAAATGTATGATAACGGTAATTTCTTACATCTAATCTAAAATGAGAGGGAACCCGGTCATGCATTAGCCACAAGTTATTTCTTAGCACACGGGGAACAAGCAATTCTGGTAAATCATTTTGAAGAGACAGAAGATAGATTTCCCATTTAACCTTAGTGGTAGCAAAAAGGTTCTATTAAATAATCGTCTACAATACCAGCCCCTACATTTAAATTAAATTGTTGTTGATGGCGAGATTCAAGAGAAGCATGGACATTTTCGCCAACCCAAACATGCGTATTGTGAAAATGTACAATACCGTCTCTTCTAAAACCTGCCTCATCGGCAAACAACACTCAATTATTGAAATAACGATTTTCGACATTTTTGAATAAACTATTGAGAAAATTCTAACCGAGGAAGATAATCCGTAAGTGGTACAATGCTTATACTCGTTCAACGTGGTACGGCTTCAACAACTATTTGTGAAGTACTCGCCATACTGTTGAATATGACGAGTCCAAACGATTTACAATTTCTCGCGCAGTAGAGCTTGGATTTTGCTCTACTGCACGTAAGACAGCTTCTCAATATTGGGGTGTTCTTGTCGTTCGTGATCTTTTCGGTATCTCCTCATTCATTATTAACCGAAACGTCACTGTCTTTACTATCCCTTATTTAAATTATTATGACTTATGCTAAATTGACAGTTACACGACAAAACTTGCTCTTTGAATTGAACTCATTGTTTACCCTGTCTTAATTTGTTTTTTGCTTATTTCTGAAGAAACGGTGATATTTAGCGACTCTTACTTACTAAAGTCACCTTTTTTATGTAATAGGTATGGGTGGATTATAATCTGGTGCCAAATAGCAAAAAATCGAAGTGTAACAAAAATGGGGCCAAATGTAGCCAATTACCCCCTTGATATGCACGCTCCTGGATAAAGCTAGCATTGCTCAGTGGTCTCAAATAATTAACGGCACTGAGAGAAATGTATGTCCATAATTTGTTTGCGATAGATGCGGTCATTCCGGAACTATAAACCGTAAACCAGTTTTTAAAAGTAATCTCCAAACGGCTTAAGCTCCCTGAAGAGGCGTTTCTGACCTGTGTTGACAGGAACGTTTTTTTGTTTTCACGTGAGGTATGCATTCTCAAGTTTTTGCCATAAAATTTAGAAACACCCAGTATACACAATTTTTTTTTAAATTCTCTAAAAGTCTAGTGTTTCAAAAATTAGATATAACGAATTCTTAAATGATTGTGACATCAAATCTTTCGTGCATTACAAAAATCTAATAAATCGACTTACTGGAAAAACGAGACTTCTACAGTGTGACCCATTTCAAATGGAAACCTCTCTGTAAAAAATGTATTTATAATCCTATGTTAACCATCGAAAACTCCACTTTATGACAAAAATTTAGAGATAAATTTCAATTTTCAAGGCTTTCTATGATTTATTTTCAATGTCGAAAATGGACAAATTCGATTAGCGATTTTTTAATTGAAATTTTAACTACACCACTGGATTCAGTAACCTCTCATATGGGTAAATCCCAAATTTCATGAAAAAATATTGAAAAATGACAGATTTGTGACAAAATTAATGTAGGCTCATAGCAACTTTTACTTGATTTACATTTCTATTGAGTAATGGCAGATAATAATAGAGGGCCATGGAAAACAAATTTTATAGTAAAACGTCAAATTATTAGAACTATTCACTTAATTTATCTTTCTTTTGTTTATTTTTTATGGGCTACTTCAATTTTTAGAAAAAATCAAGCAAAAGTTACTATGAGCCTTCATTAATTTTGTCACAAATCTGTAATTTTTAATATTTTTCATGAAACTAAAATGTGGTTCAAGCAGCACAACAATCAACGACCACACTTACTGCCTTAATCCGCAAAGCCCGGGTAAGTTATGTTTTTGTGTTTTTATGTAGGTACCTACTGAAAATCCATAAATATGCATTACTTCAATAATTATGTGTAATTGCATAAATATAAATAGCCCTAACCCTAACTTTTACGCGTACGCCAGGAGGAGGGTTGACGAAGGAAGTGTAAGGATGGGATCTACGTATTGCTGTGCCAGGGGAGTTTAAAACGTGAGGTATATACGACCGGCATGGTATTTTGCGGTATTTCGTACATTGCGAATCCTATTGTCGCGCATGATTGTAACGAATCTTTGAACGTAATCGTTCATTTTGCTCATAATTATAACTTTTGGGTTTTTTAAAAAAATGTTATAATATGTACTAGGCAATTAGTCCAAGCACTAATCTAATTATTTTAATGAATTTTTTTTACACCAGTATATTCACATGATTTTAAATGCGCAGCGGTACGGGAATTTTTTCGACGACTAAAAATATTTTTAGTCGTTTATCGGGGTGTGTTGTGACCATAGCGAGGGGGGAAGCTCTATCGCTAGTTAATATAGTAAAATAATGAGGGATATTTTTGTTCCAGTTGCGATGGTGGTGGAGCAGGGTAGTCAAATAGAAATTCTGGAAAATATACTGCTTGAGGGGACTTCCACTTCAACAAACGCTTTGAATGTACCAACTTTCCCAACATCACCTACGGTTCGTCTTCCACTTATCTCTCCCGGTAGTATGCAAACTGAAAAAACCTTATCAAATCGCACACCACGCAAGAACAAACTCCGGAAGACCATAAAAAAGTTAAGAAATGAAAATGATCGTTTGAAAAATGAAAATGAAAAACTCCAATGGCATTTGAAAAAATTATCTGATGAGGAAAATCTAAATGTATCTTTGGAACAATACCAATCTCTTACTTACAAATTTTGTCCTAAAGATTTGGCTGATTTTATAAACACACAAATTTTATTAATACAAAAACATCCTAAAGGGCGTCGATATTCTTTGGAATTTAAAAACAAGTGTTTGGAATTATATTTTGCTGGTCCCAACATTTATAAAACAAAACTAATGCAGCAATTTTGTTTACCTTCACCATCAACACTTCTTAAGTTACTAAGAAATTTGAAGATGTTTCCAGGATTACAAAATGTGCAATTATTCGAAATGCTGAAAATGAAAGTGCAAGGATACACGCAAGAAGATAGAGTTTGTTTGCTTTGCCTTGACGAAGTTAGTATTAAGGCTAATTTATTCTACAGCATTGGTAGTGAGTATATAGTTGGTTTTGAAGACAACGGTGTAGATATACGAAAATTTAAAGCTGCAAAATCAGCTATGGTATTTATGATTAGAGGGATAAAAAGTAATTGGAAACAACCACTTTCATTTATTTTCTACAATTCTACCTGCCCTGCAATTGATCTTCAATCTTATATTTTCACTCTAATACAAAAATTAGAGGATATACATTTAAAAGTTTGTCTTGTTATAAGCGACATGGGTTCCAATAATATAGAATTAACTAAAAATTTGCGAATTACACCAGAAAATCCTTTTGTTTTGTCATAGAAAAATTGTATTTATGTTTGATACACCCCATCTTATCAAAACTGTACGGAATAATTTGCTAAAACATAATTTCAAAAATGAATTAGGAGAATTTAGTTCTTGAAATATTTAGAAGAGTTTTATCTTCACGATAAACAATATTCAGTGAAAGCGGCACCTAAATTAACAGACGCATATTAATCCGAACAGTTTTGACAAGATGAAGGTGAAATATGCGACTAAACTTTTCAGTAACACTGTCGCTACAGGTTTAAATCTGTACATACGATTTGGAGTTATAAGCTCAAAGGCTACTGCAACAGCACGATTTATTGAATTACTGGATAAACTTTTCGATATTCTAAATTCATCTAATATATACAGTTGTAAACAATTTCACCAATGTTTTAAAGGAGAAAAGTTTCAAATCGATTTTCAGTTTTTTAAAAACCTTAAAGTTGTAAACAGACATAATGTGGATGTTACGAAAAGAATAAAGTTTTGAATTGTTTTCAAATTACAATAAATGGATTGATGCAATTATGGGAGCTGTTCTCGGTAGAAAATGGATTTAATTTTTACTAACCAGAAGGTTGAACCAAGATAGTCTTGAAAACTTTTTGGATCTGTCCGGCAATTGGATAAATCCAACTCCTGTACAGTTCCAGAATAGTTTTAAAAACTTTTGTGTTAAATTATTAAATTACAATACAGGGACTTGTGAGGGTGATAGTGATGCTATGTTACTGAAATTGGGCAACATTGTAGAACATGTTGATTTAATCATACAACAGCCATCATTAATTAAAGAACCACCAGTTCCAACTGATTATCAAAAAATCATATTTTAGAAGAAAATTTTCAAAGATATGTTTGTGGTTATCTGATAAAGAAATGTTTGAACATTCATTCTTGTCTAACTTGCCAAAATTATTCCCACACAATTAAAGATGTACAAGATAGTAACCTATATTGCCATTTCAGAGCATATGATACGGCGGAAACTAATTTTGGCAGCTTATTAATGCCAGGGGATGATTTTGTTCATTTTGTTACAAAATTGGAAATTTTATTTCAGCACCATTTTTTGAGTATTTCAACACAAAATCGTTGTGTTCAAAATTTATTAGAATTAAGTACTTTTTTAGAATTTAGTCACCCGTGTGAAAACTTTCCTCATTTGTATTTAAAGAAATTATATTTTAGATTAAGAATTTTTATACACTCAAAAGATGTGAATCGTAATTTTAAGTCTCCCACAAATAAAAACAAAACAATTATTTGGAAAAACGAATAAAATTTATATTATATAAACATGTTTTTATTCTTTAGAAATATCTAATTTATCATAAAGAATATTAAAATTTTAAAATACGCCTCTGTTTACATTCTTCCTTTTATTATGGGCCTGCAATTAAACTAAAAATATGGCTGCCAAGTTGACCTTGTCTTGCTTATAATATAGGAAATATTGCTGAGTGCTTTTACTGTATTTATTATTTATTTATTATTTATACTGTGGTAGTAGTATGCATATTTGTTTTATGAAGATTTTTTCAATGTTACTAGCCAAATTAATATACATAAGATAATTTAATGTACGTGATTAATTAACCAGTAAATATTAATTTTTAAGTATAATTTATTAGTAGTTTATCTCTTTTCTAAATTAATAAATTATTACAGACTTGTTTCAAGTCCGTGTATCTGATCCAGTCCCTAGTACTTCTAAGGATGTCAGTATGGAATCTGATGAAGTATCCTTTCCTGTCAATATTGAGGAATCTGCCCAACTGAATTAGAATCCCAGCAAAAGAAAAGGTATATAATATTAGATTTTTTTATTTTCAATTATACTAAACGTCAAAAAAAGACATTTTTCATACATTTCATACAATATCATTTCAGTTCATACTGTTTGTAGTTAAATTGAAATGTATAGTTACGAATCGTATAGATTCTTATAGCAAACTTAACATTATATTTAGTTCAGTATCACTATTATTTTTCTCTTTTAGTACTCCTTTTCTTAATTTATTTTTAAAATTTTATCATTATTTCTAGGATCTGCCAATAATGAAGTGTTGGCAAATTCACCAAAAGTGCCAAAAACTCGCAAAGGTAAGATCATAATTAATTATATAGATATACAACAAATTGGTAAAGAATTAACATTAACTACATAATTATGTCCTTGTAATGTATAATTTTTTGTTCAGATATAAGAAGGAAAGCCAGCCTCTTAAAGAATGGTCACGTTGGAAGGCAAAAAGAACTTACTGCAAGAAAATATTATCAAATTGCAAAGAATATGCTGCAAGTAGCAAGAAGATTAGATTTTGAAGGTGCTACCAGTAGTATAGCTATACGGATCCTGATCCACTTTTCTACTATACTTTTTCTACGAGTGTTTCTGCTCAAGGTCATCACATTGCCTACGTCCAAGTACATGGTTTATCAAGGTCATCATCTTCAAGGTCACCTCGGCCACGTGGTAGGTAACTTCGCCTCTTCAAGGTCATGCTTGCACGAGTCCTTCAAGGTCACTAGAAAAGTAACTAGAAAAGTTACTAGATTGTCCACGTCAATTACATCTATTCCTGAAGGTCATTACCCTCGGTCTCAAGCAAGTCTATGCATGTTTCAAGGCCACGCCCTATTCTGAGAAATCAAGAACAAAGGGGACCCAATGTTTAAAGTCTATGCTTTCAAGGCCACATGAGATAACAAAGACGATCTATTGTTTTGGCTGAGTCATAGCTTCTGAAATTCTAGGAAATCAAGAACAAAGACGATGCATTGTTCAAGCCGACGGTTCAAAGTCTATGCTTTCAAGGCCACATGAAAGAACAAAGACTATCTATTGTTCCGTTATTCTAAAAATAGATTGTTATCTCAATTCTAGGAAATCAATAACAAAGGCGATGCATTGTCGACGGTTCAAAGTCTATTCTTACAAGGTCACATGAGAAATGAACAAAGACGAGCCATTGTTCAGTTAGAAATAGATTGTTATCTCAATTCTAGGAAAGCAAGAACAAAGACGATGCATTGTCAACGCTTCAAAGTCTATGTTTACAAGGCCACATGAGAGAACAAAGATGATCTATTGTTTTGTAGGTTATCGTACATATCAGCTGTATCCTCAAAGTCATTTCCTCAGTCTCAAGCAAGTCTTCGCATGTTTCAAGGCCACGCCCCCAATACCCTCAAGTGGTCTAAGCAGGTGGCCGTTTCCTAAACAGGTAGCCGCTTCCTAAAAACAGGTAGCCGTTTCTAAAACGGGGTCCGTTTCCCAAAACAGATAGCTGTTTCGCAACCGTTTCCCCATGAGAACAAAGACGATCTATTGTTCAGGTCGAAAATAGATTCCACATCTCAATTCCAGGAAATCAAGAAGGGGCCCATTGTTCAAAGTCTATGCTTACAATTTTCAAGGTTAGAGAACAAAGACATTCCATTGTTCAGGTTGAGTTATAAAAATAGATTGTTATCTCAATTCTAGGAAATCAAGAACAAAGACGATGCATTGTCGATGCTTCAAAGTCTATGCTTACAATTTCAAGGCCACATGAACAAAGACGATCCATTGTTCAGGTTGAAATAGATTCCACATCTCAATTCTAGGAAATCAAGAACAGAGACGATGCATTGTTCAAACCGACGGTTCAAAGTCTATGCTTTCAATGCCACCTAAGAGAACAAAGACGATCTATTGTTTTGGATGAGTTATAAAAATATATTGTTATCTAAATACACTTCGATTCTGAGAAATCAAGAATAAAGGCAATCCATTGTCAACGCTTCAAAGTCTATGTTTATAATTTTCAAAGGTTACATGAGAATGAACAAAGACGATTCATTGTTCTGGTTGATTTATAAAAATAGATTGTTATCTAAATACACTTCGATTCCGAGAAATCAACTTTCGAGAACAAAGGCAATCCATTGTCAACGCTTCAAGGTCTATGCTTATAAGGTCAGACCTCTGATAACAAAGGCGATTCATTGTTGAGTCATAGCTTCTGAAATTCTGAGAATAAAGACGATGCATTGTTCAGACTGATTAGGTCATCTAACACGTAAAATTTTTTTATAAAACTTTATTAACCACAATATTCATCTATATATACAGATAAAAAATCGATTTAAGTAAATATACATATTATGGGAAGTTTGATGTACTTAACATTTTGTAATACCTAAAAATAGATTGTTATCCAGCTACCACACCTCAATTGTAGGAAATCAAGAATAAAGGGGTCCATTGTTCAAGCCGACGGTTCAAAGTCTATTCTTACAGTTTTCAAGGTCACACCTCTGAGAAATGGACAAAGACGGTCCATTATTCCGTTATAATTTTTAAAAATAGATTGTTATCTAAATACATCTCAATTCTGGGAAATCAACTTTCAAGAACAAAGGCAATCCATTGTCAACGCTTTAAAGTCTATGCTTACCTCTGATAACAAAGGCGATTAATTGTTTTGCCTGAGTCATAGCTTCTGAAATTCTGAGAAATCAAGAACACAGACGATGCAGTGTTCAGACTGATTAGGTTATCTAACAAGTAAAATATTTTTTTATAAAACTTTATTAACACAATATTCATCTATATATATATATATATATATATATATATATATATATATATACAGATAAAAAATCGATTTAAGTAAATATACATATTATGGGAAGTTTGATGTACTTAACATTTTGTAATACCTTTGCTGGATCATATCTATTTTATTTATTATTTGTTTTTCACATTCAATTTCCTTCAACTGATTCTCGTTTAATGTGGTCCACGATACATCATCATCTTTCCTAATAGGTATTTTCATCGCTTCATTATAATGTTTACTGGCCATACATTCAGCTTTCCTTAAAGCCTTCATATCAGGATCTGTGATCCTTTTACTTTGAGACATTGTCCGTGACTTATTACAAACCTACGTCTCTTAAACTTATATGCAAAAACACAAATTAAAATCTTTTAATTATACAGTTACGTAAATTTCAAAGTTAATTCCGAGAAATCTATTTTCAAGGTGATCCAACCTTACCCGACTATCAAATAGATTGTCAATGGTTACTATCAATTTTCCAGGTCCTACAAATCAGCCTACAGGGTATCCTGATATATGACCGGTAATGTATGCTTCCCAAGTTGGGTAAAGTTCTTTGAAGGTGTGACGAGAGATTTTCAAGGTCACCAAACAATTCTTAGAATTTAGTCGAGTCAGAGCCATCTGTCAATTCCTAGAAATCAATTTTCAAGGTATCATATTACAATTCAAACAGATTGTAAAGTAGATTCATGGTTAGATGGAGTCAAGGTGTTCCTAATCAATGACTTTGTATAGGCCGTAGAAGTTATTACAATTCCTGCAGTGGTATCTATGCTAAAAAATAGGTCAAGGTTAAATTGGTCATATATTAGCTAAATGCTCTTCAAGTCAAATAGAAATTAGGTCATCAGCAGGGGGTAGGTGTAGAAGTGGTTAAGGTATCTAAGCAGTAATGTGCAAATAAAATTGATTCAATATGTGGATGTGCTACGCTGCTGAATCATGGACCAAAGCGGTAGATGCACATACAGCCGTGGAACGTTTACTTCAACAATTGACGACATTGGCATTTGATGCTAATCATGAGGCAGTATATGGTTTAGGACGCTTTTATTCGGAAGAGGACTGTCATGCACTTGCAAAGAAATATGAAAACGGTGTAAAAATATGTGAAACGTATTTAAACGGTCGATATTGTTTGACTTGCTTAATACAAAAGTTAAGTGCGGCACAACTAGAAAAGTTCACTCTAGATTTGAAGGAGTGAAGATGGGATACCAGTGAAAAGGGGAAGAAGGGGAATATGAAGGATAGTAGTCAGTTACTAATTATATTTTCTCGATTAGAAAAAGATGAATAATTAAAAATAAAACCTTAATTATTGTTGTTGTGTTTTTTGCATGTGAAAAGGATGTATTCACTACTAGTCTGGATGCAGTCGGAAAAACAACAAATAGCGGTCCCCAGCCATATGTAAACATAATTTAACTAGAATCTTCGGAATAGGAAAAATGAGTGTGGTCTCCAAGAAATTTTTCAAGACCATATGTCCTACAGGCCGATCTTACCCGACATCATCCGATCGAAATGTAGTCGAAACCTGCAGGACCAATTCTAAACGAGTCATGCAAACATGAAGAATGATAGGCTAATATCATGGTTATTGACTAAATTGTAATAAAAAGCGTGGGCTCATACAATAGTCATCCAGGGTGTTTCTCCAAATACAGATAACCGTTTCCCAAAACCGATGGCTGTTTCTCAACACAGGCTAAACTGAACTAGGTCAAAACCTAAACATCTGGTCATGATGGGTTAGAAATCCGTGGGAAGGTTCAGGTACAATCTGAAGGTAGTTTTATATTATAGAAAAAGTTAATCACCTACTTTGGGCTTAGTACTGATAGGGGTAGTTCTATAAATCCTTCACCTACTTTTAGAGGTAAAGGGTAGCTTTTCCAATAGGCTTATCATCTAGGGGTGCAATTCTGACCCGAGAAAAATGATGAATGCTATTACTGTAAGTGTATTATTTCATGTAAAAACCCTATGATGCAAGCTATTTCTATGGTCCACCCTATCCATCTAGGTCAACAATTTTAGCATTCCCTGGAGGTTACATTCTTGGAAATAGCAAATAACCGTTCCTTTCTAACAATAGAATCAGTTCATGGAGGATTGTTGTCTATGCTAATTTCAAGGTTCCTGTATATGCTTACAGTATCTGGTGACTGGAAATTCTCAAGGTCTCCAAACAATTGTCAAGACCATATGTCCTACAGGCCGATCTTACCCGACATCATCCGATCGAAACCTGCAGGATCAATTCTAAACGAGTCATGGAAACAAGAAGAATGATAGGGTATATGCTAATAAGCGTAGGCTCATATTATGGTCCGCCAGGATGTTCCCCCAAATACAGATAACCGTTTCCCAAAACAGGGGAGCCGTCACTCAACACAGGTTTCCCCTCCAGAGCCATTAATCATAGCTGAGGCTGACCAATTCTAAACGAGTGATGGAAACAAGAAGAATGATGGGGTGTATGCGTGGGCTCATACTATGGTCCTAACCGCCAGGTTTAGGCAGTTTCCAAAGACAGATAACCGTTTCCCAAAACAGGAGCCGTCATTCAACACAGGTTTCCTCCACAGCCATTAATCATAGCTGAGGCTGACCAATTCTAAACGAGTGATGGAAACAAGAAGAATGATGGGGTGTATGCTAATAAGCGTGGGCTCATACTATGGTCCTAACCGCCAGATTGAGGCAGTTTCCCAAAGACAGATAACCGTTTCCCAAAACAGGGAACCGTCACTCAACACAGGTTTCCTCCAGAGCCTAATAGCTCATTAATCATAGCTGAGGCTAAATTGAACTAGGTCAGATCCATTTATCTTAGAAATCTAAACATGGAATATGGTTGTGAGGGTTAGAAATCCCAATTCGTGGAAATAGGAAGGTTGCATCCAAGTACAATTCTTAGAAATCTGAAAGTAGAACTAGTTTAATATCATAGAAAAAGCTAATCACCTACTTTGGGGTTTATGGGCCAAGGTGGTAGTTTCTATAAATCACTTACTTTTAGGGGCAAAGGGTAGCTTTTCCAATAGTTATAGGTACTGTGTCAACGAGGCTTATCATCTAGGGGTGCAATTCTCCGCCGCTTTTGAGAAGAATGACTATGTTTGAAAAAGCTAGAATAGAAAGTAGTGTTGGCAACCATGATTGTTAGGATTTAAAAGTCCCCATTGTGCACAGTATACTTTTGATTAGCAGCAATGACGAAAGTAGTAGTACGTAAGGTAGAAAGTACAGAAAAGCAGTGTGGAGGAGCGAAAGAAGAGGTTGGAGACGTTAATAAAACAAGTAAAAGAAATAAAACTCGATTTGGAGTGTTATATAGCGAAAACAAAATGATGAAGCTGTGTATTAGCAATATGTAAAAATAGTGTAGTAAAGCATGACATTTTGGGAAGGATGAGTTTAAATACATATTACCTCAGCGCTTTTACAAGTAAGAAGAAAAGACGCTGCTGTGTGTTGTTATAAGTATCTCACAATTGTATTAGGTTTAAGTAACTGTATAATTAAAAAATAAAGACTTTAAGCGTTGTGAATATGTTGTTCTTTTAAGTAAACGTAGACAGAACTTTTTGTAGCACTAGTTTTCGGTATTCTCTTCTACAACCCATAATGGTTCCTTATTGGCTCTGTATATCTGGGCGCGGTTCGATAAACGCGAATTTTATCTGACCTTTACCGAAATCTCCCATAAGGAAATGGAACCCCTGCCGTACGTTGGGCTTTAAATTGGCCTATATACAACGTATAAAAGAAGATTTATTGGAAAAGATCAATGACAGTAAAATGATCCTTAAATAAAAAGCAATTTACTGGTTTTAATGCAGATCGTTATTGTTTTAATCATTAAATGGCATTTATCCATATGTGAACTAAAATTTCTTTTATCACAATGAAAATACAATGACTTTCCTTTGTATAAGGGAGATTTAAATTGATTTTTTTTGCAAGAACCTAAAAAATTAAATGTCAGCCCTATTCCTAAATTGGCTACCCTTGGACTTATAAGAGTAAACAGTGACAGCTTGCAGTATAGAAATGGAGTTAATTTGATGTAATTTTTATATAAAAGGTTAATAAAATCGACTTATCGTTTTAATGTTGCAGAATGCAAGACAAGGATACCTGATTATATATATGAATAGTTTTATTGTGTGTTAGGCGTTAGAATGGGTTTTCATTGTTTTAAAGGGGATACAATAGGCTTGCATGTAATTTTTAAAAAATGTACCTTAACAATTAAGCTTTTTAAAATGACTGCCCCCATTCGTATTTGGATAACAATGTATAGGTTTAAGATGTTGCTTAAATAACATTTGTAAACACGCTTTTAATTATATGTAAAAATCTACTTTAGTATACTTCATTGAATTAGATAATCTTCTTTAAAGCTTACGGAAAGGTTTTATATACATTAAAAGAGTAACCTTTTACTATGCATTCGTTTAATCAACGTTTTGCTGTGGCTAGCATTATACATTTCCTCATGAACAATGTGAAGCGTTCATATGCCTGCTTTTTCAATTCAGTGCAAGTTGTGCGTGATGATCCAATAGAAACGAATTTAATGCGGTGGAAAATGGTGGCAGGTAAATATACTTTAAATAATTTCCTCAATTTGATTTTTGTTTCTTAGGATTACCACCCCCAAATTTGGTGAAGCGACCCAACGTGACAGGTTGACGCATCAAAATGAAGCTAGTGTCGACGTTTTATGTGTGGTAAAAACAGTGCTTTGGCTAGGGTGCGTCAAAATAAATAAATACACCTGCTAAAAAGTGCATCTATTTTTAAGTAGTGTAAATGAAGTTAGTGGCGACGTTTTATGTGTGGTAAAAACAGTGCTGTGGCTAGGGTGCGTCAAAATAAATACATGTGCTAAAAAGTGTATCTAGTGTTTTGCGGGAGCAGGATAGCATGTGTCCAAAGTGCTGGATGTTGTAGTCAATAGTATAGGTTTAATGAAATACCCCTTCGCTGTAAACAACTAAAGCTAGTAAATTCAGTTTTCAAAATCTTACTTTCAATTTTATGTTAAGTGCAATTTTCATATGTGCTTTACAAATGGTACTTTTGCACGAAATCAATGGGGAGGGTGTTTCTCAAATGTTGCTGAATATGGCATATTTTCTTTATACACATCACACAAAAATTAAATTAATTTGACCTATTCCGCATTCCGAACTAATAGTAATTAATAAAAAAATAATAATTATAGTCCCCTTTTGCTATAATTGCAGTAGGAAAGCATCCTCTTAAGACTACTAAAATTCAGTTGTATCATTCCGAATTCATATAATTAATAACAATAATAAATGGATAATATAATTCCTATCCCCCTAACCGGTGGTCATATTAACTTTTATAGATTACCCTCTACCTATTTTAAACTCGTATGAGATAACATTTTAGTTGCTTTCAAGCTTAAGAATATTTTCATTCTTTTCAACTACCCTATTACTAATATATGTCATTCATCTAACCTAATCATACAGGTAGGACAATTTAGTTACTGTCCCGGTATGCTTAGAATTTTACTTGTTTGAAATAAAAATATCCTGAAAACTTTTATTTATCTGCTACAATTTGTAAAAGTACTAGGTAGGATAATAAAATTAAGAGTAAGATTAATTTACTTAATTTACCAGTCCTTAGGTTCCACCTAAGCAAGTGTCACATAGATAAATGTTTGCTGTTGATGTAGTAACGTGATATCAATATAAGGGCAAAGAAAACTTAAGGTAGATAAAGAGCTGTGTGTTTTAGTAAAGGAATGTGTATAACAACATATGTTTATATTAATAAGAAATGTTTATTCTAGATTATTTATCCTAACTACATATCTCTAGACCATCAATAAAATTTCGCAACCTTTTAAATAGAATAAAATGAGATGTAAGTATATAGATGTTACACTTCAAGGTTTTGTAATGTAGTTAGCAGTTGCTGAGTTGTTTCTTTGCTCAGTCTAATGTCTTCTAATTGCTTAACTCAGCCAAGAATTGGTGACCCTGAAAGGTAGAATCCCCACACCTTGAAAGTTTTATTTAGTACTCTCTTGAGAATTGGTTTATAAGAATTAACACCTTAGCTCAGCCAAGAACCTTGAGAAATATACGTAGGCAATGTGTATGATGGCCTTGGGCAATACAACTTTGAGCTTGAAGCGTTGGCCTGAACAATGGATCCTTTTGTCCTTGATTTCCTAGAATTGAGCCTGAAATTATTGGGGTATCTAGAAACAATCTATTTTTTAGCAATTATGACTCAGCCAAAATAATGGATCACAATTGTTATTAGAGATGTGACCTTGAAAGCATAGACTTTGAACAATGGATTGCCTTTGTTCTTGATTTCTCAGACCTGAAATGGTGGGGGTAGCTGGATAACAATCTATTTTTATAACTCGACCAAAACAATGAATCGCATTTGTTCTTTTCTCAGAAGTGTGAACTTAAGGTACATTTTTTTAAAATTACATGCAAGCCTATTGTATCCCCTTTAAAACAATGAAAACCCATTCTAACGCCTAACACACAATAAAAACTATTCATATATACAATCAGGTATCCTTGTCTTGCATTCTGCAACATTAAAACTATAAATCGATTTTCTTAACCTTTTATATAAAAATTACATCAAATTAACTCCATTTCTATACTGCAAGCTGTCACTGTTTACTCTTTTAAGTCCAAGGGTAGTCAATTTAGGAATAGGACTGAAATTTAAGTTTTTAGGTTCTTGTAAAAAAAATCAATTTAAATCTCCCTTATACAAAGGAAAGTCATTGTATTTTTCATTACGATAAAAGAAATTTTAGTTCACATACGCATAAACGCCATTTAATGATTAAAAACAATAACGATCTGCATTAAAACCAGTAAATTGCTTTTTATTTAAGGATCATTTTACTGTCATTCTTTTATACGTTGTATATAGGCCAATTTAAAGCCCAACGTACGGCAGGGGTTCCATTTCCTTATGGGAGATTTCGGTAAAGGTCAGATAAAATTTACGTTTATCGAACCGCGCCCAGATATACAGAGCCAATAAGGAACCATTATGGGTTATAGAAGAGAATACCGAAAACTAGTGCTACAAAAAGTTCTGTCTACGTTTACTTAAAAGAACAACATATTCACAACGCTTAAAGTCTGTATTTTTAATTATACAGTTACTTAAACCTAATACAATTGTGCGATACTTATAGCAATACACAGCAGCGTCTTTTCTTCTTACTTGTAAAAGCGCTGAGGTAATATGTATTTAAACTCATCCTTCCCAAAATGTCATGCTTTACTACACTATTTTTACATATTGCTAATACACAGCTTCATCATTTTGTTTTCGCTATATAACACTCCAAATCGAGTTTTATTTCTTTTACTTGTTTTATTAACGTCTCCAACCTCGTCTTTCGCTCCTCCACACTGCTTTTTCTGTACTTTCTACCTTACGTACTACTACTTTCGTCATTGCTGCTAATCAAGAGTATACTGTGCACACAATGGGGACTTTTAAACCCTAACAATCATGGTTGCCAACACTACTTTCTATTCTAGCTTTTTTCAAACATAGTCATTCTTCTCAAAAGCGGCGCAGAATTCATCATTTTTCTCGGGGTCAGAATTGCACCCCTAGATGATAAGCCTCGTTGACACAGTACCTATAACTATTGGAAAAGCTACCCTTTGCCCCTAAAGTAGGTGATTTATAGAAACTACCACCTTGGTCCATAAACCCCCAAAGTAGGTGATTAGCTTTTTCTATGATATTAAACTAGTTCTACTTTCAGATTTCTAAGAATTGTACTTGGATGCAACCTTCCTATTTCCACGAATTGGGATTTCTAACCCCTCACAACCATATTCCATGTTTAGATTTCTAAGATAAATGGATCTGACCTAGTTCAATTTAGCCTCAGCTATGATTAATGAGCTATTAGGCTCTGGAGGGAAACCCGTGTTGAGTGACGGTTCCCCTGTTTTGGAAACGGTTATCTGTCTTTGGGAAACTGCCTCAACCTGGCGGTTAGGACCATAGTATGAGCCCACGCTTATTAGCATAGACCCCATCATTCTTCTTGTTTCCATCACTCGTTTAGAATTGGTCAGCCTCAGCTATGATTAACGGCTCTGAGAGGGAAACCTGTGTTGAGTGACGGCTCCCCTGTTTTGGGAAACGGTTATCTGTCTTTGGGGAAACTGCCTCAACCTGGCGGTTAGGACCATAGTATGAGCCCACGCTTATTAGCATAGACCCCATCATTCTTCTTGTTTCCATCACTCGTTTAGAATTGGTCAGCCTCAGCTATGATTAATGGCTGTGGAGGAAACCTGTGTTGAGTGACGGCTCCCCTGTTTTGGGAAACGGTTATCTGTCTTTGGGAAACTGCCTCAACCTAGCGGTTAGGACCATAGTATGAGCCCACGCTTATTAGCATACACCCCATCATTCTTCTTGTTTCCATCACTCGTTTAGAATTGGTCAGCCTCAGCTATGATTAATGGCTCTGGAGGGGAAACCTGTGTTGAGTGACGGCTCCCCTGTTTTGGGAAACGGTTATCTGTATTTGGGGGAACATCCTGGCGGACCATAATATGAGCCTACGCTTATTAGCATAGACCCTATCATTCTTCTTGTTTCCATGACTCGTTTAGAATTGGTCCTGCAGGTTTCGACTACATTTTCGATCGGATGATGTCGGGTAAGATCGGCCTGTAGGACATATGGTCTTGACAATTGTTTGGAGACCTTGAGAATTTCCAGTCACCAGATACTGTAAGCATATACAGGAACCTTGATATTAGCATAGACAACAATCCTCCATGAACTGATTCTATTGTTAGAAAGGAACGCTTATTTGCTATTTCCAAGAATGTAACCTCCAGGGAATGCTAAAATTGTTGACCTAGATGGATAGGGTGGACCATAGAAATAGCTTGCATCATAGGGCTTTTACATGAAATAATACACTTACTGTAATAGCATTCATCATTTTTCTCGGGGTCAGAATTGCACCCCTAGATGATAAGCCTATTGGAAAAGCTACCCTTTACCTCTAAAAGTAGGTGAAGGGGATTTATAGAAACTACCCCCTATCAGTACTACCCCCAAAGTAGGTGATTAGCTTTTTTCTATAATATAAAACTACCTTCAGATTGTACCTGAACCTTCCCACGGATTTCTAACCCCTCATGACCAGATGTTTAGGTTTTGACCTAGTTCAGTTTAGCCTGTGTTGAGAAACAGCCATCGGTTTTGGGAAACGGTTATCTGTATTTGGAGAAACACCCTGGATGACTATTGTATGAGCCCACGCTTTTTATTACAATTTAGTCAATAACCATGATATTAGCCTATCATTCTTCATGTTTCCATGACTCGTTTAGAATTGGTCCTGCAGGTTTCGACTACATTTCGATCGGATGATGTCGGGTAAGATCGGCCTGTAGGACATATGGTCTTGAAAATTTCTTGGAGACCACACTCATTTTTTCCTATTCCGAAGATTCTAGTTAAATTATGTTTACATATGGCTGGGGACCGCTATTTGTTGTTTTTCCGACTGCATCCAGACTAGTCGTGAATACATCCTTTTCACATGCAAAAACACAACAACAATAATTAAGGTTTTATTTTTAATTATACATCTTTTTCTAATCGAGAAAATATAATTAGTAACTGGCTACTATCCTTCATATTCCCCTTCTTCCCCCTTTTCACTGGTATCCCCATCTTCCCACTCCTTCAAATCTAGAGTGAACTCTTCTAGTTGTGCCGCACTTAACTTTGTATTAAGCAAGTCAAACAATATCGACCGTTTAAATACGTTTTACATATTTTTACACCGTTTTCATATTTCTCTGCAAGTGCATGACAGTCCTCTTCCGAATAAAAGCGTCCTAAACCATATACTGCCTCATGATTAGCATCAAATGCCAATGTCGTCAATTGTTGAAGTAAACGTTCCACGGCTGTATGTGCATCTACCGCTTTGGTCCATGATTCAGCAGCGTAGCACATCCACATATTGAATCAATTTTATTTGCACATTACTGCTTAGATACCTTAACCACTTCTACACCTACCCCCTGCTGATGACCTAATTTCTATTTGACTTGAAGAGCATTTAGCTAATATATGACCAATTTAACCTTGACCTATTTTTAGCATAGATACCACTGCAGGAATTGTAATAACTTCTACGGTCTATACAAAGTCATTGATTAGGAACACCTTGACTCCATCTAACCATGAATCTACTTTACAATCTGTTTGAATTGTAATATGATACCTTGAAAATTGATTTCTAGGAATTGACAGATGGCTCTGACTCGACTAAATTCTAAGAATTGTTTGGTGACCTTCAAAATCTCTCGTCACACCTTCAAAGAACTTTACCCAACTTGGGAAGCATACATTACCGGTCATATATCAGGATACCCCTGTAGGTTGATTTGTAGGACCTGGAAAATTGATAGTAACCATTGACAATCTATTTGATAGTCGGGTAAGGTTGGATCACCTTGAAAATAGATTTCTCGGAATTAACTTTGAAATTTACGTAACTGTATAATTAAAAGATTTTAATTTGTGTTTTTGCATATAAGTTTAAGAGACGTAGGTTTGTAATAAGTCACGGACAATGTCTCAAAGTAAAAGGATCACAGATCCTGATATGAAGGCTTTAAGGAAAGCTGAATGTATGGCCAGTAAACATTATAATGAAGCGATGAAAATACCTATTAAGAAAGATGATGATGTATCGTGGACCACATTAAACGAGAATCAGTTGTAGGAAATTGAATGTGAAAAACAAATAATAAATAAAATAGATATGATCCAGCAAAGGTATTACAAAATGTTAAGTACATCAAACTTCCCATAATATGTATATTTACTTAAATCGATCTTTTATCTGTATATATATATATATATATATATATATATATATATATATATATATATATATATATAGATGAATAATGTGGTTAATAAAGTTTTATAAAAAAAAATATTTTACTTGTTAGATAACCTAATCAGTCTGAACACTGCATCGTCTGTGTTCTTGATTTCTCAGAATTTCAGAAGCTATGACTCAGCCAAAACAATTAATCGCCTTTGTTATCAGAGGTGTGGCCTTATAAGCATAGACTTTAAAGCGTTGACAATGGATTGCCTTTGTTCTTGAAAGTTGATTTCCCAGAATTGAGATGTATTTAGATAACAATCTATTTTTAGAAATTATAACGGAATAATGGATCGTCTTTGTTCATTTCTCAGAGGTGTGACCTTGAAAACTGTAAGAATAGACTTTGAACCGTCGGCTTGAACAATGGACCCCCTTTATTCTTGATTTCCTAGAATTGAGGTGGGGTGGTAGCTGGATAACAATCTATTTTTAGGTATTACAAAATGTTAAGTACATCAAACTTCCCATAATATGTATATTTACTTAAATCGATTTTTTATCTGTATATATAGATGAATATTGTGGTTAATAAAGTTTTATAAAAAAATTTTACGTGTTAGATGACCTAATCAGTCTGAACAATGCATCGTCTTTATTCTCAGAATTTCAGAAGCTATGACTCAATAGTGAATCGCCTATGTTATCAGAGGTCTGACCTTATAAGCATAGACCTTGAAGCGTTGACAATGGATAGCCTTTGTTCTCGAAAGTTGATTTCTCGGAATCGAAGTGTATTTAGATAACAATCTATTTTTATAAATCAACCAGAACAATGAATCGTCTTTGTTCATTTCTCATGTAACCTTTGAAAATTATAAGCATAGACTTTGAACCGTTGACAATGGATTGCCTTTATTCTTGATTTCTCAGAATCGAAGTGTATTTAGATAACAATATATTTTTTATAACTCATCCAAAACAATAGATCGTCTTTGTTCTCTCAGGTGGCATTGAAAGCATAGACTTTGAACAGTCGGTTTGAACAATGCATCGTCTCTGTTCTTGATTTCCTAGAATTGAGATGTGGAATCTATTTCAACCTGAACAATGGGTCGTCTTTGTTCATGTGGCCTTGGAAATTGTAAGCATAGACTTTGAAGCGTTGACAATGGATCGCCTTTATTCTTGATTTCCTAGAATTGAGATAACAATCTATTTTATAACTCAACCTGAACAATGGAATGTCTTTGTTCTTTAACCTTGAAAATTGTAAGCATAGACTTTGAACAATGGGCCCCTTCGTCGTCGTTTTACCATTGACGACAAAATTTTCAGTTTATCTCTTTTAAAGCAGAGCCCAAAATGTTATAAACTGTTGAAAAAAATATTCGCCTTGCCCTCGCGCAGTACTCTAATGGCATTATTAAATAAAGTTCCTTTTACATGTGGAATTAATACCCAAATTATGAAAAGCTTACAGTTGTCAGTACTAAAAATGAAGGAATTAGACCGTTATTGTTGCCTAATGTTTGACGAGATGTCCTTGGAAGCTTCATTAAGTTACAATAAAAAATATGACTGTATCGATGGTTTCTAGAATTGCGGCAATAATAGAAAATTAAATTTGCAGACCACGCTATGATATTTATGGCAAGAGGTTTACGGCGTAAATGGAAACAACCTATATGCTTTTTCTTTTCTGAAGCGGGTATGAATGTAACGGACTTAGTCAAAATTTGAAAGAAATAATAGTGGCTATGCATTCAATAGGACTAACTGTCGTTGCAACTGTATGCGATCAGTCAGCTGTTAATACAGCAGCTATTAAAATACTAAAAGAGGAAACTAACAGAAACCATATGCAAGAGGAAATTGAAAACAAAATGTTTGGTTTTGCCATTGATGGAATAGACGTGATTCCATTATTTGATACTCCACATCTTCTCAAGGGGATTAGAAATAATCTCCTGGGTGCCAAAGTTAAATTTACGTGGAAGACGGGACAACAAATTACTAGTTGGGATGACATCAAGACTCTTTGTAAAATGGATACTGGAGATTACGATACCAGAATGTGTTATAAACTAACAGACTCACACATTTATAAAGAAAAATGAAAAATGAAGGTGTCGCATACAGCCCAAGTGTTTTCACACAGAGTTTCATCTACGATGCCTTTGTTCTCGAAAGTTGATTTCTCGGAATCGAAGTGTATTTAGATAACAATCTATTTTTATAAATCAACCAGAACAATGAATCGTCTTTGTTCATTTCTCATGTAACATTTGAAAATTATAAGCATAGACTTTGAACCGTTGATAATGGATTGCCTTTATTCTTGATTTCTCAGAATCGAAGTGTATTTAGATAACAATATATTTTTTATAACTCATCAAAAACAATAGATCGTCTTTGTTCTCTCAGGTGGCATTGAAAGCATAGACTTTGAACAGTCGGTTTGAACAATGCATCGTCTCTGTTCTTGATTTCCTAGAATTGAGATGTGGAATCTATTTCAACAGGAACAATGGATCGTCTATGTTCATGTGGCCTTGGAAATTGTAAGCATAGACTTTGAAGCGTTGACAATGGATCGCCTTTATTCTTGATTTCCTAGAATTGAGATAACAATCTATTTTATAACTCAACCTGAACAATGGAATGTCTTTGTTCTTTAACCTTGAAAATTGTAAGCATAGACTTTGAACAATGGCCCCGCCCCTTCTTGATTTCCTGGAATTGAGATGTGGAATCTATTTTCGACCTGAACAATAGATCGTCTTTGTTCTCATGGGGGAAACGGTTGCGAAACAGCTATCTGTTTTGGGAAACGGACCCCCTGTTTTAGGAAACGGCTACCTGTTTTTAGGAAACGGCTACCTGTTTTAGGAAACGGCTACCTGTTTAGGAAACGGCCACCTGTTTAGACCACTTGAGGGTACTGGGGGCGTGGCCTTGAAACATGCATAGACTTGCTTGAGACCGAGGGCAATGACCTTCAGGAATAGATGTAATTGACGTGGACAATCTAGTGACTTTTCTAGTGACCTTGAAGGACTCGTGCAAGCATGACCTTGAAGAGGCGGGGTTACCTACTACGTGGCCGAGCTGACCTTGAAGATGATGACCTTGATAAACCATGTACTTGGACGTAGGCAATGTGATGACCTTGAGCAGAAACACTCGTAGAAAAGTATAGTAGAAAAGTGGATCGGGATCCGTATAGCTATACTACTGCTACCAACAAACAACGTCTAAGAGAAGCTGTGAAATTGACGAGATCAGAAGAATTTCATAGTGAAAATATCAACACGGCAACTTTGAAATTCTTTAATTCGCAACTGAAACAACAGGCAAAGAAAAGTCGGGGTCGTCGTTTTACCATTGACGACAAAATTTTCAGTTTATCTCTTTTAAAGCAGAGCCCAAAATGCTATAAACTGTTGAAAAAAATATTCGCCTTGCCCTCGCGCAGTACTCTAATGGCATTATTAAATAAAGTTTCTTTTACATGTGGAATTAATACCCAAATTATGAAAAGCTTACAGTTGTCAGTACTAAAAATGAAGGAATTAGACCGTTATTGTTGCCTAATGTTTGACGAGATGTTCTTGGAAGCTTCATTAAGCTACAATAAAAAATATGACTGTATCGATGGTTTGAAGAATTGCGGCAATAATAGAAAAATTAAATTTGCAGACCACGCTATGGTATTTATGGCAAGAGGTTTACGGCATAAATGGAAACAACCTATATGCTTTTTCTTTTCTGAAGCGGGTATGAATGTAACGGACTTAGTCAAAAATTTGAAAGAAATAATAGTGGCTATGCATTCAATAGGACTAACTGTCGTTGCAACTGTATGCGATCAGTCAGCTGTTAATACAGCAGCTATTAAAATACTAAAAGAGGAAACTAACAGATACCATATGCAAGAGGAAATTGAAAACAAAATGTTTGGTTTTGCCATTGATGGAATAGACGTGATTCCATTATTTGATACTCCACATCTTCTCAAGGGGATTAGAAATAATCTCCTGGGTGCCAAAGTTAAATTTACGTGGAAGACGGGACAACAAATTACTAGTTGGGATGACATCAAGACTCTTTGTAAAATGGATACTGGAGATTACGATACCAGAATGTGTTATAAACTAACAGACTCACACATTTATAAAGAAAAATGAAAAAATGAAGGTGTCGCATACAGCCCAAGTGTTTTCACACAGAGTTTCATCTACGATGCGAGGCTTAATAAACCTTGGTAAGTATATGTATAATGGTGCAATATCAAAACATTTTGTAGAAAACAAAATTTGTTACAAAATAAACTAAGATTATCATCCTTCTTATAGTGACAATCCTATGAATGTTATGCAGTTAATTGTATTACAAATACTAAAGAGTTGTTATTTTAATAATACAACTATCACCTTTGGTACAGAATGCATATTTATACTTTTCTCATTTTAGGTAATGTACGTCAGCTTTAACAGACAGCTTTAGGCCCTGCAGATTTTCTGATGTTCATCGATAAACTTTTGATAGCCTAAACGGTTCTGTAGTGAAATCTATGCATGGTAAAGTGTTGAGATGTGCTGTTACCTCATCTTCTCCGCATGTAGAATTTTGGTATGAAGCAATAAAAGTACTGCAAAGCGTAAAATTTTTACAGATGAAGGGCGTGAAACTGTTCCTCCATCTATAAAAAATTTCATTTCAACAATTCGTGGCTTCATATACATCTGGAAGAAACTTGAGAGGGTAGGATTTAAATTTCTGTGTACTAGAAATTTAAATCAAGATCCTGTCGAGAACTTTTTTGGATGTATTCGAAGCCATGGTATTCGTAATCTAAATCCTACTTGTGGTGCTTTTATTTCTTCATTCAAAAGTCTAATTATAAACAATTTTATGTCAACACATTCTCCCGGTGCTAATTGTGAAGAGGACGAGACGGAAGGTGCACTGAACTCATTAAAACACTTCATTTATGAAGAGGTAGATAGTGAAGGTTTAGAAGAAATTTGTGATCTGGAAGTGCATAAATTAGATAATGTTATTTTGACTCAAAATAGAGACAACACGATAAGCCACGCGTATATTGCTGGCTATATAGCCAGGTCAATATTAAAAAATGTTGGAAATTGTTTAATTTGTAGACAGAATTTAATTTCCACATCTGTTGAACCAGAGCATGCTCTAATTAACTACCGTGCATATAGCTTTAAAGCATTGGTACGTCCACATACGTGCTTTATTAAATGGTATGGGCAATGTAACAATGTTGTACATTATTATTTGCCAAAAATATGTACGAATAAGAAAATAACTATGATTTTATTCACAAAAATTGACAGTTTAGTTAATATGAACTTTACGTGTTCTACACACAATTTTAAATCTATTTTCTTACAAAATTTATTAATTTTTATATCCATACATGGATAAAAATGTGAATATGATTTTGAAAGGTATCGATACCAGAAATGCAAATATAAATGATATAGTCAAAGAACAAGCCTTAGTACGATACAGGAAATATAAAACTAAAAAATAAAATCAGAAGTATGAAAGGGCTGCAATAGAAATGTTTACCTTCAAAATTTTGCAATAGTAATAATAATGACAACTTTATTTAGCCTTCTCTATATAAGCTTCAAGTACTGTACTACTTTAGGCTGTTCTATACATGTATATTTCTTTTAATTGTACTTTAAATTTATTTAGATTTTACAATTTTTTACTATATGCTAACAACGCTCCAAAATATATAGAATTTTGATGTTTTCATACTTTTTATGCTGTATCACAAAATTTTGTTTGTTTCTGATATATACATGAATTTCATTAACTGTTTGCATGAAATTTTTGAGATATGATGGCATTATTCCGACCTTAATTAGATGTATAAAAATTAAAGCCATCATCACCAAGAAGTCCCCAATTTTCATCCAGCATAATGATTTTAACATAACATCTATCCTTGTATATCGATCACATTTCAAGATAATTCTCATTGCACGATTTTGTACTAACTGTAACCTGTTCTTATCACCTTTCCTTTCTAAGTAAAGTACAGTTTACTAGCATAATGGAGATGTGGTAAAATTATACAATTATATAGTTGTAAAATTATTACTTAAATATGTATGTGAAATTTATTATTTTATGAACAAAATATTGTATACATAAATATAAATATGTGTTTGAATAGATTAAATTTTGTTACTTTTATAATGTTAATTTACTTTTGACAAATTTAGTGTAAGTAAATAAAAATTATAGTTGGACACTTTAATTATAATGATGTAAAAAAATTGTATATTAGAATTCATATTTATGCTAGTATATATAATATTATGGAAGTTACATGTTTTAAAATACTTTTAAACCTATTTGCACCATCTCAGTTTTAAACTGAAGTGGTGCAAACAGACCAGTTCTTATAAGTTCCCAATAAAGCATTTGAATATGAATTTTTAAAATTCCCGCCTATGCTTCAGTAGCGCTCAGGTGACGTGATACACAACTAATTTATTAAAACCGCGCGAATGGTAGGAGTTGTGTATCTATCCCCCCTTCATTTATCTATGGTCTATATTCCCGCCTGGTATAAAGCAGTGTGTTGTCTCTGTATAAAGTAAGCTGTGGATGCACCGTATTAAACCGATGTCAATAATTTAAACGCTGTTAAGTACTTTGCCCTAAATACTTAATTTGAAAAGGTCATTGTTTTTATAAATGTATAAATAATGATAAAGTGTTATTAAGAAATACGAATTCTTCGAAATGTCTTATGAGATTGATATGAAACTTGTTAAAGTCGAACCAGAAGAGGAAGAAGGAATAAATTCACTTGTAACCCAACATCTTATAGTAAATAATGATCTAATACAAGGTAAGATTAATTATCGTTCAAGTAGTACAAAATTTAACACTATTTTTACAGATAATGTGAATATTAAGAGAGAAGACATCTCTTCTTTAGTAAAAGTTGTTAGCTCAAGTGAGGCATATATAAATGAAAATAATGTCAAACACATTACAAACATACAGTGTGAAAGTAAATTTTATAATTCTCTAAGTTATGAATTTAAATGTGACCAATGTGATTATGGCACAAATCGCAAAGATAATTTTAAAATTCATCATAAAAAACACTCTTTACGTAAAGAATTCAAATGTGACCGATGTGATTATGCAACACACCGCAAAAGTGATTTAACAGTTCATCTTAAAATACATTCTTTTAGTAAAGAATTCAAATGTCACCAATGTGATTATGGAGCAAATCACAAAGGTGCTCTGAAAATTCATCTTAAAAAACACTCTTTAAGTAAAGAATTCAAATGTGACCAATGTGATTATGCAACACACCGCAAAAGGAATTTAACCGTTCATCTTAAAATACATTCTTTTAGTAAAGAATTCAAATGTCACCAATGTGATTATGCAACCCACCGCAAAAGTGATTTAACAGTTCATCTTACAATACATTCTTTTAATAAAGAATTCAAATGTCACCAATGTGATTATGGAGCAAATCACAAAGGTGCTCTGAAAATTCATCTTAAAAAACACTCTTTAAGTAAAGAATTCAAATGTGACCAATGTGATTATGCAACACACCGCAAAAGGAATTTAACGGTTCATCTTAAAATACATTCTTTTGGTAAAGAATTCAAATGTCACCAATGTGATTATGCAACACACCGCAAAAGTGATTTAACAGTTCATCTTACAATACATTCTTTTAATAAAGAATTCAAATGTCACCAATGTGATTATGGAGCAAATCACAAAGGTGCTCTGAAAATTCATCTTAAAAAACACTCTTTAAATAAAGAATTCAAATGTGACCAATGTGATTATGCAACACACCGCAAAAGGGATTTAACGGTTCATCTTAAAATACATTCTTCAAGTTATGAATTTAAATGTGACAAATGTGATTATAGAACAAATCGCAAATGTAATTTTAAAAGTCATCTTAAAAAACACTCTAAGTAAAGAATTCAAATGTGACCAATGTAATTATGGAACACATCACAAATATCTTTTAAAAACTCATCTTAAAAAACACTCTTTAAGTAAAGAATTCAAATGTGACCAATGTAATTATGGAACACATCACTAATATCTATTAAAATTCATTTTAAAAGCCACTCTTCGAATAATGAATTCAAATGTAACCATTGTGATTATGGAACATATCGAAAAGGTAGTTTTAAAATTCATCTTAAAAACACTCTTTAAGTAAAGAATTCAAATGTGACCAATGTGATTATGCAACACACCGCAAAAGGATTTAACGGTTCATCTTAAAATACATTCTTCAAGTTATGAATTTAAATGTGACAAATGTGATTATAGAACAAATCGCAAATGTAATTTTAAAAGTCATCTTAAAAAACACTCTAAGTAAAGAATTCAAATGTGACCAATGTAATTATGGAACACATCACAAATATCTTTTAAAAACTCATCTTAAAAAACACTCTTTAAGTAAAGAATTCAAATGTGACCAATGTAATTATGGAACACATCACTAATATCTATTAAAAATTCATTTTAAAAGCCACTCTTCGAATAATGAATTCAAATGTAACCAGTGTGATTATGGAACATATCGAAAAGGTAGTTTTAAAATTCATCTTAAAAAACACTCTTTAAGTAAAGAATTCAAATGTGACCAATGTATTTATGGAGCACATCAGAAATATCTAATAAAAATTCATCTTAAAAACCACTCTTCGAATAATGAATTCAAATGTAACCAATGTGATTATGGAACAAATCACAAAGGTAGTTTTAAAATTCATCTTAAAAGACACTTTAAGTAAAGAATTCAAATGTGACCAATGTGATTATGCAACACACCGCAAAAGGGATTTAACGGTTCATCTTAAAATACATTCTTCAAGTTATGAATTTAAATGTGACAAATGTGATTATAGAACAAATCGCAAATGTAATTTTAAAAGTCATCTTAAAAACACTCTAAGTAAAGAATTCAAATGTGACCAATGTAATTATGGAACACATCACAAATATCTTTTAAAACTCATCTTAAAAACACTCTTTAAGTAAAGAATTCAAATGTGACCAATGTAATTATGGAACACATCACTAATATCTATTAAAAATTCATTTTAAAAGCCACTCTTCGAATAATGAATTCAAATGTAACCAGTGTGATTATGGAACATATCGAAAAGGTAGTTTTAAAATTCATCTTAAAAAACACTCTTTAAGTAAAGAATTCAAATGTGACCAATGTATTTATGGAGCACAT
Source organism: Vesta saturnalis (assembly GCA_036346205.1). Lineage (NCBI taxonomy): Eukaryota > Metazoa > Arthropoda > Insecta > Coleoptera > Lampyridae > Vesta > Vesta saturnalis. The sequence continues at coordinate 551,762 of JARFJB010001703.1, forward strand.
CAGAAATATCTAATAAAAATTCATCTTAAAAACCACTCTTCGAATAATGAATTCAAATGTAACCAATGTGATTATGGAACAAATCACAAAGGTAGTTTTAAAATTCATCTTAAAAGACACTTTAAGTAAAGAATTCAAATGTGACCGATGTAATTATGGAACACATCACAAATGTCTTTTAAAAACTCATCTTAAAAAACACTCTTCAAATAACAAATTCAAATGTGACCAATGTGATTATGCAACACATTGCAAAAGTGATTTAACAGATCATCTTAAGATACTATCTTCAAGTTATAAATTTACTTGTGACCAATGTGATTATGGAACAAATCGCAAAGATACTTTTAAAATTCATCTTAAAAAGCACTATTCAAGTTATGAATTCAAATGCGACCGACGTAATTATAGAACACATCACAAATGTCTTTTAAAAATACATCTTAAAAACATTCTTCAAGTTTTTAATTCAAATCCAATCTACACATCACAAACATCTTTTAACAATACATCTCAAAAATCATTCTTCAAGTTATGAATTCAAATGTAAACAATGTGGTTATAGGACAAATTGCAAAGATCATTTTAAAATTTATCTTAAAAAGCACTCCAAGTTATGAATTCAAATGGGACCAATGTGATTATGGAACACATGAAAAAGCTAATTTAAAAATCCATCTTAAAATACATTCTCCAAGTTGTGAATTTAAATGTGACCAATGTCATTATACAACACACCTCAAATATAGTTTAAAAAATCATCTTAAAAAACACTGCAAGTTATAAATACAAATGCCATTAATGTGATTATAATATGTACATATAATATATTGTAAAGCTAATTTAACATTTCATCTTAAAAAACACTGTTCAATGTATGAATTCAAATATGACCAATCTGGTTATGGAATAGTATCACAAAAAATAATTCATCTTCAACATCGTTATTCAAGTTATGAATACAAGTACAATAAATATGTTTATGTAACATCTAAAAACTATTTTTGTTTCGATGTGAAATAAGAACATTTAATTGTAATTTATTGATATTTTACATAATAAATGTCAATCATGGGGGTTTAAAACAACCATGTTTAAAAACTGTGCTTAATTCTTAATTGTGATTACTATTTTAAAACATTAAAAAAACTAATACCGTAAAATGGGGTGAATAGAAACAATTTTCAACCTTTTTGTCTATGCAGCGAAGTTAGTATTTACCTTATCAATAACAAAAAATATAGAAAACGTGTGTCACGGCTAGTGGATTAAAAGGTACATAACAAAATTTCGAAAGGTTTCCCCTTTTTTAAAAAAAAAAATAATAGTGCCTATTTTCTATTCACCCTTGATGTGGGGTGAATAAAAACACTCGTTTATTTTAATGAAATTTGCTAGTCTACACATTCGAGGGCGTATAGAAACACTTCTCCAACGACCTGGTTGAAATTAAAGTTGGAAGTATCTGGAACATCTGGAAATCCATAATATATCCTCAAAACTGTTTAGTGGGACGGCTTCGTAAGAAAGTGGCTTCAATATCATTTTCTTCAATATTGGTCACCTGTCCGATAAAAAATTTATTTTTATGCATATTCCGATATTTTGTTGGAAAACACACTAGAAGCTAAATTCCTTGTTGCACGGAATCAGGTGAAATAGGAGACACATAGCGAAACGATTTACCCCCATAGCAGACACATTCTGATGGTTTATCTCCAACTGGATCATCTCTAAAATTTGCTGGTGGAATATCCATCTCTTGGAGTTTATCTGATTCATCTAGAGTACTTTTTTGAGAATTCTTCATTATTTTCGTGTAATGACTGAGGGCCAAATTCATTTCCTGGTCCGAATCTGTATCTGAGATTTCAATTTCACTTCCTGAAATAATGTGTTTCTCTTGATTTTCTTTATCCTCCGACTGCTCATCAGAAGAGCTTTCAAAATCTGCACCTTTAACACTTTTCCCAGCAGGAACTTTAATTTTGCGGCGGCGTCCTCTTCCTTCAGTTTCACCATTGCCATACCTCATGTTTCTTAAGAGGTTGACAAAGGAATTATTAAATACTTCTTCTGTATTTTCATCATTGATCTCATCAAGATTTTGCTGCGGAAGTCGTTCTAAGACGCTATCCCTTTCTAATGGAACAATTCCACACTTATTAAAACCAGATTGTATGTTTTTTGCGGAGTTAGGTTCAATAGTCCTTAGTAAATCATTTAGCAAATGCGGAAATCTGTTTTTTGGAACTGTGCAATGCTTTGACCCAGCCCCCATTTTTCAAGTATGTGCCTCCATGCTGTTTTCAGGGGGCGGAAAAACGCCACGTCAAGAGGCTGGGTCAAATGCGTCGAATTAGCTGGAAGGAAAATAAAATAAATTTTATGTTCTTCGCAAGCAGAGACTGTACTCGCAGAAAAATGTGAGCTGAGATTATCGCCAATTAAGTATTTTTTGCCTGGTAAATCTTTTATGGTTGGTATTACAATTTTTTGAACCCAATCTGAGAAAGAAATTGTGTCAAACCAACCAGATGAGGTTCTGTTATATCTAGCACCCTTTGGCCCACCAACTGTCCAAGAAGTATAAAGACTTTTTGCCTTGTACACTACGTATGGCAGTAACAATTTCCCATCAGATGAAGCAGCACACATAATGGAAATAGCTGATTTCGATGTATTACAACTGCGTTCCGAACAACGACAGCCCCTCTTCGATATTACTTTTTTCCTACCCGGGTCGTCGGTTAGGTTGGTTCAAATGCGTTCTAGCGCCACTGGATGTTACTTCCTGAATAAAGTCAGTCTATGCAGATTACTCGTAGTTGCATGTTGTGTTCCCTGCCACAGATTCTTTCTACAGGTTATGGGCCCAGAAGTAGCACATGGTTAGTATTATTGATATTCAGTTGGTGTTTTACTGTTTTAAAATATTACAAAGTAACGCGAGTGCATAAGAATGACTGCAAATTATATAGCTAACGTCCCGAGGTTAAAAGGTCGTGAAAATTATGATGACTGGGCGTTTGCGGTAGAAAACTTTTTAGTGATCGATGGTTTGGTGAAATGTATTAGTGTAAATACAACCGATACAGACTTTAATGCAAGTGATGATGCAAAAGCGAGAGCGAAACTAATTTTAACAATTGATTTTTCTTTGTATGTATATATCAAAGACTTGAAAACATCGAAAGAATTGTGGGACAAGTTAAAATCGTTATTCGACGATTCAGGCTTTTCCAGAAAAATTAGTTTACTTCGATCATTAATATCGACTAGATTAGAAAATTGCAGTTCGATGGATCAATATGTAAATAGAATCGTGGAAACGGCGCAAAAACTAAGAAGCACAGGATTTACAATTGATGAAGTATGGGTCGGATCGCTGCTGTTAGCTGGATTACCAGAGAAATTTTCGCCGATGATAATGGCTATAGAACATTCAGGTATCAACATAACGGCGGATTCAATCAAAACCAAATTGATGGATATGGAACCGGATGTTGGTAAAACAGAGCACGCGTTTGCCGGTAAAACCAGATCGAATTCGAATGAATGTGGCAACACTAAAAAATCTGTCAAATGTTACAATTGTAAACAAAAAGGACATTTCAAAAGGAAATTCCCACGTTTAGTAGGTTCGTCTGTAAATAAATCAAAAGGTGAAAATGCTTTTAGTGCAGTATTTCTAAGCGGACAGTTTAATAAAGAGGATTGGTATATCGATTCTGGAGCGAGTGTACATTTAACCACTAATCGTAATTGCATGGAAAACGTTTCGGAGCTTACATGTGTGAATGAGATAATGGTGGCAAATAACACAAAAATCGCAGTTTCTTGTAAAGGGGATACTAATATTACAACTGTTGTTGGAAATAAGAAATTTGACATAAAAATCCACGATATCCTGTGTGTTTCCGAATTGACGACAAATTTATTATCGGTAAGTCGCTTAATAGAAAAAGGAAATAACGTACAGTTTGAAAGTAATTGTTGTAAGATTTACAATAAATCAAACGAGTTAATTGCGATAGCGGATTTAGTAGATAATGTTTATAAATTAAATATCAGTAAATCAGAGCGATGCTTACTAACTGCATCTTCTGAAGTTACAATCGAAACTTGGCATCGTAGATTTGGTCATATAAATTATGGGGATTTAATGATAATGAAACGAGGCGTAGTAGAAGAGTTAACTTGCAAGGCTGATGTTGAAGTAAAGAAACGGGATTGTGTCACATGCTACGAAGGTAAACAGGTACGTTTACCGTTTTCACACAAGGGTTCAAGAGCCACAAGGTTATTAGAGGTTATTCACACTGATGTATGTGGTCCAATGGAAACTCAATCTATCGGTCAGTCCAGATATTTCTTATTATTTCAAGACGATTTTAGTCGAATGATGTTCGTGTATTTCTTGAAATCAAAGGATGAAGCCGTAAAATTCAAATCCTTCGGAGTGATAATGGAGGTGAGTTTACGAGTAAAGATTTTCAGTTTTACTTTAGAGAAAATGGCATAATCCACCAGAGAACAAATCCGTATACCCCTGAACAGAATGGTTTAGTGGAGAGATCAAATCGTAGCATAATAGAAAAAGCAAGGTGCTTATTATTCGATGCGAATCTCGAGAAACAATTCTGGGCAGAGACAGTTAACACTGCGGTATACTTAAGAAATCGGTCAATAGTATCGGGGTTAGTCGATAAAACTCCCTTTGAAGTTTGGACCGGTAGTAAGCCTAATGCAAAAAATTTAAAAATTTTTGGTAGTACAGTTATGGTACATATTCCCAAGGAAAAGAGATTAAAATGGGATAAGAAATCGGAAAGAATTATTTTTTTAGGTTATAACGAAAATATTAAGGGTTATAGGATCTACAATCCAAATGCCAACTCTGTAATAACGAGCAGAGATGTTATTGTAATGGAAGATGTAGAAAATAAAAATTTTATGTATTCCGAAGCCAACGCTGATGGACAAGTAGCGGATTCTGTAGGGAATCAAACGGAAAGTATAGGTCAAGGACTAAATAGTGAATCTGAAAGTTCTCCAAGTGAAGTAGATCATGACAATGAGGATAGTGATTATACTCCTGAACATGTAGAAGAATCAGTCGGACCGGTACGAAGAAGTGACAGAGTTCCCAAGCGAAAAATCTTTCAAGATTTTGTGACGTACATGTGTTGTGATAGTGCTTTAGAAAATGATCCATTAACAGTTATGGAAGCAATGACCAGGCCTGATAATGAAAAATGGCAAAAGGCGATGACTGAAGAACTTTGTGCTTTTAAAGAAAATCAAGCATGGGAGTTTGTCGATCCACCAAAAAATGCAAATATAGTTCAGTGCAAGTGGGTTTTTAAAAGAAAATATGATAGTTATAATAATGTAAGATATAGAGCGAGATTGGTAGCGAAAGGTTTTACACAAAGGCCAGGTGTGGACTTTGACGAAAGTTTTTCTCCTGTAGTAAGGCATTCTACTTTAAGACTGTTAATTGATTTATCTGTACAGTTAGAATTAGAAATAGCTCATTTAGATGTAACCACTGCTTTTTGAACGGTTATTTAACCGAGGAAGTTTATATGATGCAACCCGAAGGGTATAAGGATATGATAAACAAAAATAAGGTGTTAAAGTTAAGGAAGGCTGTTTATGGTCTTAAACAATCTTCTAGAGTCTGGAATAAAAGAGTTAACGATGTGTTAATTGATTTATGTTATAAGAAATCAAAATTTGAACCTTGTTTATATTTAAAAGGAATAATGATTTGTTAACTGTGGTTACTGTGTATGTAGATGATTTTTCATTTTTCCAATGATAAAATTGAAACTGAGGATTTAAAGAGGAATTTAGGAATGAATTTTAAAATCAAAGATCTAGGAGAAGCTAAACAATGTTTAGGTGTTAGAATTTGTATTGATAGGAACAAAAATATTATAACTCTAGATCAGCAAGATTATATAAGTCAATTATTAAACAAGTTTAATATGAAAGACTGTAAAAAAGTAGGTACTCCTATTGAAACTAATGTAAACTTTGCAGAAAGTAATGAGAATTGTAATAAGCTGCCCTATCAGCAGTTAATAGGAAGCCTCATGTATTTATCTGTTTTAACCAGGCCAGATATCTCATTTAGTGTAAGTTTTTTGAGTCAATTTAATAACAATTACAATGATAGTCATTGGAAATATGCGAAACGAATTTTAAGTTATTTACAAGGGACAAAAAATTATTGTTTGAAATTTAAAAGGGGTGTAACAAAATTAGAAGGTTTTGTAGATGCCGATTGGGCAAATAATTTTGACAGGAAATCTTATACAGGTTATTGTTTCAAATTCAGTAATTCTGTGATAGCCTGGGAATGTAAAAAGCAGCAAACTGTAGCTTTATCAAGTACAGAAGCTGAATATATAGCTATTTCGGAAGCATCCAAGGAGGGTATTTATCTTCGAAATCTGTACAGTGAATTAACAAACAATTTGACTTGCATTATGTTATACAACGATAATCAAAGTGCTCAGAAGCTTGCATTGAATCCTGTATTTCATAAGCGATCTAAGCACATTGATATCAGATATCATTTTATAAGGGAAGCTATTGAAAATAATTTTGTTAATATTAAATATTTACAAACTGAAGACATGCCTACTGACATGCTGACTAAAGGATTAAGTTCAAGTAAGCATTATAAATTTATGAATAGTCTAGGTATCGAAAGCCTGTAATAATGTTATAAAAAAAAAGGGAATTGTACAGTAGCCAGATATAGTGGGGATGTTGTAATATATCTGCCTACTTATTATAGTTTGAATATTGCGCTATGGCGCCACATATTTCCTGTGGCAAATGCCCTCTAGCGCCACTGGATGTTACTTCCTGAATAAAGTCAGTCTATGCAGATTACTCGTAGTTGCATGTTGTGTTCCCTGCCACAGATTCTTTCTACATTTTTGACGTTTTAGAAAGGAATAGACAAAGTCCCTGCCGGGAAAATTATCTTTAAGTTTCGGAATTGTTTTGCCTCTACTGTCAAGGTAATTTTTTACAATCATCCTGGCGTCCAAATGGTCAAGTGGGTAGCCCCAATTAGAACAAACTATTAACTGATGAATCAATACATTTTCTTCTTGTTTGGTTAGAGCTATTTGACCTCCCTGAGGCTTTAGATTGGGTTTTTTGTGATGTCGATAAAGCACAGAATAATGAATTTTATATGTTTCGCTCGCCAGCCTATAACTCATACCCTAATTAATTGAGGTGAGAGCTGATTTAAGATAACTTTTATCAATTTTTTTATGTTTTACCTCGAGGGTCGGGTTTGTAAACACGGGGCATTTTCCTGCAATAAAAACACAAATTTCAATAAATTATGAGGTTGATAGAAACAGCGGGTGAATAGAAACACCGTGTTTCTATTCACCCCAAAAATAATCAAAACTGAGGTTATAAAACATATTAGGCAATAAATGGAAACGTAAGTAAGATAGACAAATTTTGAAAACGGCAATGTAAACCAGACACCTAAAACCTACTTTGACCAAAAACTTAACCGTCTTACCTGTTTTTATCTTACAATTGCGAACAAAGTTTGTGCAGAGTGAAATGTACACCTATTTTCATGGCATAGGAGATTAATACTGAAACAGTGTTACCAACAACAAAAATTAATTTTTTGTGTTAATACACTTTACAGACACCTGTTGAGTGTTTGAGTATTGATGATTGAGGTTTAATTATGAAATACTAAGAAATACCAATTTTTGAAAGAAGTTTCCTGTTTTCGTTTCTATTCAGCCTGCAGTTGCTATTTACCCCATTTTACGGTATGTTATATGGCAATAAAGATTTAGGCAACAGATTGATGAAAAGTTTAAAATTCATTTACCTTCTTGCTGCAGTTTGAAATCTAAGGTTGTTAAACATTTTTTAATATACATTCATTTATAATAAAATACTTATCTTTTTGGGATTTTTAATCGTGTACTTTAATTAAAGTACACCATTAAAAATCCCAAAAGATAAGTATTTATTATATGAATGGTGAAAGTTTACATTTTCATACATTCATTTAGTTTAAAGAACTTTACAGAAAATTCAAAATCTTTAAAACGGGTATTTGGAACAGCTTCTGCTAAGCTAAGACGGATTTAAATGTATACGTATAAAAAGATTTTAAATGCATAAATTATGACAAAACAATGTACTTTAAATGTATAAAAACCATGAAATTTTTACAATAAAATACCAATATTTTAATGAAAATTACTTTTTCTTCAAATATCAGTAAACATGACATTTAGTGACGCAATACAACATACTAAATTGTCATTCTCGAACGGCGCTAAAAAACTTTTTTACGAGACTATACTCTATCTATGAGGTTGTTTACAACTGTTTCCATGACGGTAAGTTTTGTTTACCAGTGCTAAAAATAAGTATGACGGTAAGTTTTTTTAGCGTTCTAGAACAGTAAGTAAATTATTCAATTTTAAATAACATATGAAAATGTAAACTTTCACCATTATCACACATAATAAAATACTTATCTTTTTTGCGTTTTTTAAATGGTGTATTTTAAATTATACAATCTAAACGTTTCGATAACACTTACAGTTATCTTCGTCAGTAGTAATATTTGTTAAAGATGTTGTAAACAATTTTGTCAAAGTTAAGAAATTAAAACATGAACATCAGCCTGCTATCAAAATAACAGTTTGAGAAACATATAAAGCCAGCTATAAAATTAAATTTTAGTAAAGAATAACTAGGTCATTAAAAATTAAATATTGTTAAACTGCCTTAAAGATGACAAATCAGAACACTCTCTACGGTGAAAGCTAACCATGAAATTTGTCAGCCAAAAAACACATTTAACAAAATTGAATCAAGTTATAATGTAAGTGTAAAGTTGTGAAAAACTTCAATTTGAAAATGATAGAAGCATTCACAAATTTAAACATCACATCAAATAAAATAATCTTAGTTAAATCTAACAAAGAGATATCTTTATCAATAAATGCAAGTGTTATTAACAATGAAAAGCACAGTGCAGATCGTTTTTTGTAATTTTTAATTTTAATCTTAATTTCAACTACTTATGTTAAATTATAGTGCTGTAGTAATTTAACATATAATTGGTAAAGCATTTGCTTCAAGGTCTGGGAAAAACACAGCAAAAAACCTAGGCATACCAAAAGTTAAAATTAAGACGTATCACTATGCTTTTCTTTAATTATAAGATGCCAAAGCCTATTTGTCTGTTAAAATTATTAGGGTGTTTATATATTTCAATAGCTTCACGTTGTAAACGAACATAATAATGAGTTTGTCTTGACAATATTTCCATATTGTCAAATTGAATGTCATGATTTAGATTATTCAGGGCATGGTCAGCCACAGCAGACCTCTCTGGTTGACCTAATTTACAAAATTTCATAGTTCTTTACGTCTTGTACCAAAGCTACGTTTTGTGGTTCCGATGTATACTTTTCCACATGAACAAGATAACTTATACACTCCGGAAGATGATAAAGGATTTGACACATCTTTAGGTGATCTTAAATGTTCTTTAATTTTTCTTGTTGGTTTAAAAATAGTCATAATGCCATATTTAATTAGGATTTTTTTAATTCTATTTGTAACATTAGCTGTAAAAGGAAGAAAAGCAGTACCAACATTAAGAACCGGTTTTTCTTTAAGGTTACTCCTAGGAGGTGTAATAACAATATTAATAATAATATCTGTAAGTGAATATCCATTATTTTCTAAGGATTTTGTTAAATATTTATATTCATCCTTCAAAAATTCAGGGTCACAAATTCGTTTTGCTCGATCTACTATAGATTTAATTACACAAATTTTTTGATTTGGATGGTGGTTGGATAATTTATGAAGGTAGCTATCAGTGTGTGTCGGCTTTCTGTAAACCTTAAAAGATAGTGAATTATTATTTTTAGATATTAATATGTCAAGAAGTGGTAAACTTCCATTAGTTTCTTTTCCCGTGGTAAACTGAATACTAGGATGTATACCATTTATAAAAACCAAAAACTCATGCAGTGCTTCTTCTCCATGTTTCCAAATAACAAATGTGTCATCTACATATCTATACCAAACTGAAGGTTTTTTAGGTGTATTTTGTAACGCTAATGTTTCAAATTTTGTTAAATGTGTTTTTTGGCTGACAAATTTCATTGTTAGCTTTCGCCGTAGAGAGTGTTCTGATTTGTCATGACCTAGTTATTCTTATTCATTGTTGTCCAAATTTGTATTAGATGGAAACTTGAAAACTCAAAATGGGGTTGGAATCTTTAATCGATGCTAATAAAACTCAAAACCTTCCCCATGAAATTCTGTTTTTAATTATTTCAGAACAAGCATAAGAGTCAAATTACTTTTATGAAAATAACTTGATATAAAAGAGAGGCGACATGTTTCGACAAGATTAATACATTGTCATCATCAGGCATTAAAATCTAATTCGGTAGAATAAGAGGCTATACTGCTGTAGTCATAGTAATGATTAAAAATTTTTTTTTTTTTTTTGAAAATATCGAACCGAAGTACATTATTAAATTTATATGAGAATTAAAATTTGAAAGATAAAGGATAACTTGAATTAATCATCCTGGTAAACAGAAGGCACAAAGAGCTGAAGGCTCCTTTGTCTTTAAGTTAACAAATATTCCCTATAGTTATTCTTTACTAAAATTTAATTTTATAGTTGGCTTTATACCTTTCTCAAACTGTTATGTTGATAGCATTAAATTTTCAAAATTTACCTATTAACATAAATATTGAAAATACAATTATTACAATTTCCAATTGTCACCGGAAAACAGCTTCCGATAAAAACATTTCAGTACGGTCCACTGGAACCTCGTGCGACTCTTGTGGTTATTTACAAATTGTAATAGCAACGAAATACTAATTTTAACATTAAGACAACTTGATATAACGAGACTAATAATGTACATACGTACATATCGTTATTTATTAAGTACATATCTAAATCTTTTTAATACATTATTTGTAATCGTTACTTTTAATACATAAAGAGAAAAGTGGTATATAACTAAATATATAAACTTTGTTGCTTATGTCTTTAATTTGGCATTTGTCATCAAATATTACAAAATTTAATTTTTTTCTAATTTTATGTAAACGATTTCAAAAAATTTTTTCGCAACACGTGCGCTGTCACATTTTTGGTGTTCGGCCTTATATTTTATCCCTCAGCTATGCCTCGGGTAAAAAAATAACGGCCTCACACCAGGAAATGTGCAAACAGCGCACTAGTTACGAAAATAACTATAGTCGCCCAAAAAACGTCATACGCATCTCGAACATTAAGGACTACCAATCTCAGACAATAATTGGAGTCGTCGTTTCGCTCCTCCTCCAAACAATTGTCTTTGATCGGTAAAATATCCTTACTGTTCTAGATACTTAATATACTATTAGCGTCGCTCACCAGCGGCTGTAACGTGACAAATTTCGAAGACCCTCCCAGTTTCTCCTAATGTAAACTTTTTTAACTTACATTAGTGTTTTATTTTGCGGAATACATAGCTAGGCACGACTATAGTTCACATTCAAAGCGCTTTCTGAAGATTTTTTATTTCCTTATATAATTTTTACCTTCCAACCTATATATACATATATAGGTATAGAAGGTTATGCAATCGACTTTTTTTTCACTATCTTTAAATCGACTTTGTGTGTGTGCGCTCGTGCGTGCGTGTGTGCGCGTACTTGTGTACGCGCGGGCGTGTGTGTGCGCGCGAGTATGTGCGTGTGTGGGTGTGTGCGTGCGTGCGTGTGTGCGCGCGCGGTGTGTGTACGCATGTTTGTCTGCGCGGGCGTGGGTGAGTGCGTGTGTGAGTGCGCGCGTGTGGGTGTATGTGCGCGCATGTGTGTGTGTGTGCGTGCGTGCGCGTGTGTTCTCGAGTGTGTGTGCTCGCGTGAGTGCACGCTTGCGTGTGTGTGCGTGGGTGCGGGCGTGTGTGGGCGCGTCGTACATGCGCGGGTGCGCGCGTGCGTGTGTGCGCAGGCACGACGCACCCACCCTCACACGCACACACCCTCATACACGCGCGCACACGCGCACACACACTCACACGAACACATACGCGCACACAGACGAATACACACGCGCGCGCTCGGGCGTGTGTGCGGGTACGTACTTAAAATGTTGTATTTAAGCTTGTTTTCATTTGGCTTATAGCTGATTAGATTTTGGGAGAAATTCAACTGCAGTAAGGGGGGGGGGGGGGTTAGGGCTGTTTATAGTTTTTATCAAATATTTCTAAATCAGCTGTATATTCCAGAGATATAAAAATACCAAGATATCGACCTCAAACATATCGATCAAATTGTATTATCGACTTTTTATAGAAGCGGGTGGCTTTGGAATGTTTTTTAAGTTAGCATCTAGATGTCTATTATCCTCCGTCTGTTTGAGATAGAGTAACATAAGACTCTTCTGTGTCTTTACGCCACGGAAGTCGACCTCCAATCCCCGTGGCGCTTCAACGAGTCCATACTTCCTCCACTATCGATCAGTAATGTAGCTGACGTACGCCTTAAACACTGCTTAATTTTAGAAATTTGGTGACTTTTCCGTGTGCCGCACTGATCGTATGAATCCCCATAACATTTCTGTAGCGCTTTCCATTTTTATATTTCACAAAAAATATTTTCTCTTGCATATCTCTCGGTTTTAATGAAGCGTATTTGTGGTAAATTTTGATTATTGTTAAAGACCGCACTTTTCTGGTTCATTGTCATCTACACTCTGTTTTATCATCTCGTCTCATCTCCATGCGCCGGTTACTCCGATTAATAAATCAATCTCAATAAATCGATATTACATTGGAGGGCACATAATTAAAACGAATTTAAATTTACCTTTATTCCTAAATATACTTCGTCTGCAGCGTCCATTAAAAAACCTTCAAACTGTTCTTTAGCAAATATTCTTGACTTTTTTGCAGAATATCCTTCAATTGCCTTTTCCATAAAACATTGTAACTATTTATTCCATGCTTAATAATTAATTCGGATTTGATCATGGAATAACGGGACCACATTGTCGAAGATTTCCGTTTCTTATCTTTTGCATCTGGTTAAAATACGCAAGACGTACAATTTCCAGTACAAATGTTCACATTCTTTCCATTGCACTTCGTTCGACGGATAAACACAAGCGCGCCATGAAATAATCTACTATTAATAGTAGACAAGAATGTTTTGAAAGTTTTGAAAAATATACTCTTCTACAATTCATATACAAAGTAGGCATTTATGTTACATTTCAATGCAAAATGTCGCTCTAAAGCGACAAAACAAAAAAAAAAAATTGATGTGGCCAATATTGCTTTCCTATGCATCCGTGGATAATGTTTCATTAGCAAATGAACAGGAAAAGAATTTCAGTCGCAGAACGGCTATTTCTAACTTATGCGTTCCTCCTCATATTAAATGTAAGCAATTTAAAAATCAAGAAGTACCATGGCTATTTTAATTTAATGTTGCACATTTAATTAATTAAATTATTGTTTAAGACTTATTTAGTTTCATATGATAAAAGAAATGATGTTTCATCTTATACTCGAAACGGGGTATATTGAAGAAGACTTAAAACACTCAAAACCTAACGCAAGAGCAGTTATATGTAAACTTAAACGCTACGTTTGGATCTAAACGTCATCGTCAGGCGAAATTGGAAGCTTAAATTAAAAACGGTGCCACATGTCTAACCATCACACGGCACAATACAGGAGAAATGAGTGAGCTCGGCTACAACTCAATCAAACAGTCTGAAGACCGCAGAGCACTCGTATTGGATGGTTGCTTTGGCGGTATCGATAATATAGTTGGAGTGAGAATTTGGTTAGAGAGGAAAGAACCGAAATAGGCGCCACAAGATTTAACGAAAGAAGGAACAGAAAATGGGTTCCTATTCCTTGAAAGAGGGAGGGCCTATAAAGCTTGAAACAGGAAGTAAGTAATAGGAATAATAAGTAAGTGAACAAATCCCTCAACAAACGTAAATTTATTTCCTTTTTGGAACGCCCAACAAATTAGGCAAAAAGCCAAATATTATTGTATAGCTATATAAACATGAATAATAAACGAAATAAATTATATACAGTATGTACGTTATTTCCACAATTCACCCCAAAATAAAATAAAATATAAATTAAAATAAGTTTACGAGGGCAAGTCCTGACCTTACATTTACGCTCACAGTAATTTATAGTTTAGAATACCAAAACAAACAATACCCCGCCGCCAAAATTTATAAAAAAAATTAATATAAGTTAAAATAAGTTTGACGAGGGCAAATCGTGAGCTTGTAGTTACGCCCACAGTAATTTATAGTTTAAAATACCAAAATAAACAATACCCCTACCGGACGACGTAAGATGTTACGTAGCTTAGCCTGAAAAGGCCAACTTAATAAACTTATTAAATCAGTTACTTATAAAAAAGCAATAATTAAATAATTCAGCTTGCCTTTCGTTTAACAATACTGAATACAAACCCATCTTTAATTAAGTTACATAAATACAATTGGAAAAGCCTGTTCAGTCCCAATTTTATTTCAAGAAACAAACAAAAATAGTAATTAAGTAATCTAAAATTAGAAACAGAAATTGGTCTGAACAACCTTATCCATATTCGAGTAAAGAAAAGAATATTATATATTTGAGCTACCAAGTAATTTAAACTAGTACGACATCTCGTGTCAACAGTTAACAGATTCAGTATTACATCTGGTACACATAAAGAGTTACATCTGGTATACATAACAGTTGCAGGAATGCTACTGCGCACGACCACAGAATCAGTAGTACAAAGGTAATTATTCAAAATGGAGGTTATACATTCACGGGTGTGGTATATAAATCCAACTTTAATCAAAGTTATTCAGAATTTTGACTGTTGATTGTGCGTGAAATATTAAAGGATGGTTAATGAACACATAGCAATTCTACATGAGAGAGATGGTATTAAAATTAGCTGCAGGCGGGTCTCCAATCGACACCGAACATATACTACAAGTAAATATGTTTAACAAATACTTGTTGATATAACTAATATAAATATATTTAATTTCCTTGTAGTCAATCGTAACCTGCTGAATGAAATTTAGGTACGAGTTTTATTCCTAGGTAAGACGTTTGCCAAATACTTGTTAACGGAACTAAAGTAAATGTACTTCTTTTCGTTGTAGAAATCAATTTATTTTTTATTTAAAAGGAAAGAGCTAACGTGTGGTTGCCAATGCTTATGCGTTTTTCAAAGCAGCCAAGCAACGAGCAACCAGTCCCCAGTATGTGAGCCACAGCTGATCGCAGTTTATCAGCAACACAATCCAAACAATAAGCCACATAGATACAGAACGGATACTCTGGTCACATCAATCAAGAAAACCAAATGTAAACATGAACTTGGATGTAATCATAACGGTAAAGTTATATGGACACTTCATTAGATCGAAACTTATATATATAGAAACGTAGGTTTATGGAAACCCAAGTTAGTTGCTAAAACGATAGTAAAGAATGAAAATGATGTTTATTCAGTGATAAGGTGTTACCTCTAAGATCGAATACGAGCGTTAGTTTAAACGTCTTAAACACTTTGTTACACTGATTTCTTTGAAGAAGTAATGTGAAAATCTTTTGTGTGTGAAACCCGAAAGAGAAGTTCTAATTACAACAAGGTTAGCAAGATCTAAAGCAGTTTACCAAAATGTGTAGGTGTAGTGAAATATTTCTATTACATCCGCCTTAAATGGCGATTATAACACTTTTATACAACAAAGCGATATTATATAGTGAAAATTTTCCATAAAAATTATGATTGGCATCTAGTAAATAGATACAAGAAAATTTCCTAGAAACTTTCCACCCTTCTACAGAAATGGCTATTTTGAAAAGAAAGCCAACGCCCCAAGAAACAATTTTACAACTTCATTTGTTACCACATTTCAATATTGTTAACGGATGTTTGTTTTCAAAATAAAGCATGATAAGTAAGATGCAGTTATTTAATGGTATCACCATCTAGTGGTGATTTAGCAAAGTGACAGGTACCTATAAAATGTAAGAATGTTGAAAATAACTAGAACCTACATTTATCTCAGAGATGGCGCTATAGGAATTAATTGAAATTAATTTTTATTTAAAAACGGATAAACTTTTAAAATATAGAAGTAGATACTAGAGAGAAATAATTTTCGTAAAATCTAGAAGCGTACGTCATAAAAGAAAATCATATGTGAAGTAGCAATTAGCTACAGTACAGGAATAATTTGTATATCATTTAATCCATTATACTCATTAGTAAGATCGTAAATGCAGAAATTTTAAATCATTTAGTACAGAAAACAGAAACTAGTAAACTTAAAGCATATTACTAAATGTTTAAGTCACAGATACTTATTTAAAGTCGCTTTTAGAAACAGTAACCAGATAAAATAATACAATCGACACACACACACACACACGCACGCACGCACGCACGCACGCACGCACGCACTCACGCACGCACGCACGCACGCACGCACGCACGCGCACACACACACACACACACACACACACACCACACACCACACACCACACACCACACACCACACCACCACACACCACACACCACACACCACACACCACACACCACACACCACACACACACACATGTACTTCACGTTATATGGATTTTTACGAGTTGTGATTAATAACAATGTTAACTAAATGCTTTAAAATTTCTAATCTGAAATAAGAGTGACGTAATCTAATTTTATTTGAAATTTCATAGAGAGCATCACCATCATCGAGATTTTGATATACAATCACCTCATCGTCTTCACCTTGAACGATTATATTGTAACAACCTATAAAGCAGCTAATAACCCTTGACAGTTTTTTATCAAACACTATTATTATTATTATTATTACATGGACATGAGGTTATCTCTAAATTAACTGGTTTCAGCACGGCTCTGGAAATGCTGCACACTCTTCAAATCTTTCAGTTCGTTCCCAGAAGTTGTACCGTATTCATTTCCTTCAATTTTATCTGCATTCTGTTTCGAGACTGTAGTACGTTTTCTAATACATAAACATAATCTACAATACTGTGATGCGTGTAGCAGCAAAACACGTTAGCTAGCTAGTTTCACCTCTATATTATTTTACATGCAAGCCTGACCTTATCATAAATACATCTGTCAAAAAGCTAAATTAACATAGCTGCACGGACTGGGCATAGCAAGCAGCGTTTCTAATTATGGCTTTTAGTCAACACCATACTGCCTACAACTACATACAATCAACTATCAATGCTTTAGCACGAGGAGCAAACGAAAACACGTTAACACGAAAACACACAAACGAAAACATGCTAACTCGAAAACACGCAAACGCGAAAACACACAATCGAAAACACGCTAATGCTAGAACACACAAACGAAAACACGCTAACACGAAAACACGCTAACGCGAAAACACGCTAACGCGAAAACACGCTGACGCAAAAACACGCAAACACGAAAGCACACGAAACGAAAACACGCAAACACGCTAACACGAAAACACGCTGACGCAAAAACACGCAAACACGAAAACACACAAACGAAAACAAGCTAACACGAAAACACGCTAACGCTAGAACATACAAACGAAAACACGAAAACACAAACGAAAACACGCTAACACGAAAACACGCAAACACGAAAACACACAAACGAAAACACGCTATCGCAAAAACATGCTAACACGAAAATACGCAAACGCGAAAACATACAAACGCGAAAACATACAAACACGAAAACACGCCAACACAAGAAAACACGAAAACACGCTAACGCGAAAACACGTAAAACGAAAACACGCCAGTGAAAAACACGCTAACGCGAAAACTCATAAAGCTGCAAACATGAATCAAGAAGGGGAGCACCGTTAGGAAAAACCTTTACCCGTCTTCTTCTTCTTGAACCGTGATTCGTCGCCATCATCATCATGGTTTTGAGAGAGGGAGAGAGAGTGAAACGAGATAGAGCAAGAGAGAGAGAGAGGTGTGCATGATCAACTTCTATTATAGAAAATGTTCATTAGTCTATACGCCACTCGATGGCGCTAAAATCAATTTTTACTCAAAGGGGCCAAGGCGTAGACCCTGATACAAGTCCTGTCTTACAAGGCTAGGGCCACCTTATTAGAATACAATTTTGTATGACGGGCCAAAGGCCTACAGTTGTAAGATTAAGTTAGAACGTACATACAATTGTACCAAGGGGGCCCACGATAGGGGCTAAGCTCTGCACCTGTCTTATAAGGTTAGGGTCCCCACACCATCTCCAGCCAGGGGGCGAAGGCCCGAGAACAAGTTGCGAAGCACTACACGTGTCTTACAAGCTAGCATTAGGCCTCCTTACTAGAACATTGTACCCGCGCGCATTTGCCTACCTTCTAGGGGCTAAACTGTCAAAGAAGCTGTAATTAGGGTAAAAATTCCATCAAGGGGTCAAAGATGACTGCCGAAAAGAAGCCATAGGTGTGAACCAACAAAAAAGTTCTTAACACAACCAAACGGGCTCTAATTGGGGTGAAAATTTTATCAAGGGTTGTAAAAGACCTCCGAAAAGAAACCATAGCGGTAGAACAAAACGCGTCCTACACGTGGGCGACCATAAAACAGGGTGAAAAAACACGTCCTATACGTGGGCGAGTAAAAAACAAAAATAATTAGAGATGAAAAGGGGTCGAAAAAGGCCTCCGAAAAGAAACCATAAAAATAAGGGTGGAAAATAAGGTCTCCCACGTGGGGCACCCTTGTGACGTCAAAATCCAAGATGGCGGCCAAGGTATCCTGCTTCTACTTACAGGTCTCCTGCATACATTAATGAGCATCTAGATGCATTTTTTACCACTGTAAGTTCGGTGTTGTTTGAAGCTTATAACGATTCCAAATTCATTATTGCATGTGGAGAATGGAACATAGATACAAGTGTACATAATTCTCAGGGTACAAAATTATTTGAAATTCTCAGTTTTTAAGGTTTAAAGTCGTATATCCATACACCGACTCGAGTTACTATTTGTAAAACGTCAACTACTATTGATCACTTTTTTACAAACATTTCTGGAAGAGAATTGCTGTGTCATTGATACAAATTTATCAGACCATTTTCCACAATTGCTTAAAATACCTGTTTATTTCACTTA
Source organism: Vesta saturnalis (assembly GCA_036346205.1). Classification (NCBI taxonomy): domain Eukaryota; kingdom Metazoa; phylum Arthropoda; class Insecta; order Coleoptera; family Lampyridae; genus Vesta; species Vesta saturnalis. The sequence continues at coordinate 571,006 of JARFJB010001703.1, forward strand.
TCTCTTCAGAAAGTTTGCAAAGTGTCTACAATAGTAACACTGTAAACCAAAAATATGATCCCCTTTTTAATTTATTTTATTATTATTTCGAGTATTCATTTCCTAAGAAAAGAATTACATTAAAAACTACCTCCCATAATTTGGTTACTAGCGATATTAACCATTGGGCAAATTACATTAAGCAGCTTTACCAAATTTACAAAACAACTTCTTCATCTGAATTTAAATAAAAATATGCACTTGAAAAGAAATTGTATATAGGGAACACTGTCAGAGAGAACAATCAACATAAAACAATGTCCGTTAATACAGGGCAATGGAAGATAATTAAGAAAAGCGGTGCTTTTCGAAGTAGGTTAAAAATGTGTTATGAAAATATGAGGTGTAGTAATAAGAACATTGATGTGGACAATAATAAAACGGCACAGTGCAATAAAACAATCGAAACCAGTTTTATCAACAGTGCTTCAAATCAAACTTCAATATACGGGAGTAATACTTCTGCTAATGCAAGTATCATCAGTGACAACAGTGAAACAGTGAATCAGGAAAAACAGAGTCAGGGTTGTGATGAAAATTTATTATTATAAATAAGAAATATACATATTTGCATTATTTACCTTGTAAGAAAGGCCACTAGTCTTCTTTTGCTTCTTGAACGCCTAGATAGGACACTTTGATTTCTTTTGGTCGAATTTCTAATTATAGCTTTAAAAAATTCTTCACAATTTTTTAAGGTAAAATCATAGTCCGACAGCCTCAACACTCTGAAGAATAGGGTGATAATGTTTATAAAAATTTTAAATGCAATTTTTTCTTTGCCATCTCTGGCGCCTCCAGCCCTGTCATAAATTTTCGAGAAAATATTTTGTCTACCAGTATATAGCAATTACTTATTCCATTTCCAGATCCTTTTCTTCACACATAACTAAACTTTTGTATGTAGTCTTCCATATCAGTCTTATTATTTGCCAATTTGGCTTCGAGTTTCTCCAAATCTGCTAAAGTGTCAATTGGATCGAACACCCGCGATCCACGGAAACAACGACATATTCCACAGAGCTGCGCCCGGGACCGCGGGAGTCAGGTTAAAAAGAAATGGACAGGGCCGTATTTAATAGCGTTTTTCTTGTTTGATTTAAGAAAATCATTTTACAGAAGTATTATTGTTTAGCAGATAAGGAATATTTATTCACCTATGTACAAATTTGTTATTAGAGCTACATATAGATACATATATTTTTGAAAAGATATTATTTTTGCTTGCTTAAAATAGGTCACACTTCCCAAGAAAAGATATATACTGATTTAAAAGCAGTACGGCCCTATCGAACTACCATCAGTTTTAAAACAAAATAGTTTTATAAAGATTGTGTAGTAGCTTAAATGCATTACAAAGCTTGCTACTGATACAAAATTATTTTATAGAGAGGCGCCATTTTAAAATGTCAGCATTCTGGAACATCAACATAGGCCAAGTTGAAAATGCTAAAAATCGCATGAATATTAATATTTACAGCTGGTAAATACGTAAAAAGTATAAAATAATGATGCCTGCAATAGATTGCCGCAAGTCTTTCGGTAGAAGATAATCAAATAAACAAGGTTAATTTTTGTAAGATTTAAAAGTTTTTCCTAAAACATGAATAAATAAGGGGCGCGCTTAAAATTTCTTATAAATATGCTATACATTTCACGATAAAATTTCCTTTGCAGTAAAAATTTGAGTTCTAGTAATCACAAGCAATCTCTTTAAACAATATAACTCTAGAAGTCAAATTACTAAAATGGCTTCGAACTTCATCCGTCTTATTGTACATACATTTGTTTACTTTCTCTGTGTCTAATACAAAATTGCTTCTAGCAGCTTTTGGAATACACTTAAATAACTTTTTTATTTTATTGTTGTTATTTTCTGTTGCATTTTTATTTTATAACGGTTACCTGAAACTACTATAAAACTTTTATAAAACTATTTTTTAGTGATTTTATAAAAATAATATAAGAAATACTGAAGTATATTATATAGTGTAGTATAAAAAGCTTCAATAAAACTGTTTTATAATGCTGAAGTTTTTTTAAGATCTGCCGAAATTGTTTTATAATGTTTGCTAAAGGCTTTACAAATTATTAACGAACGCTAAAGTGTTTTATAAAACGGTGCCAATTTTACGTTTATAACTGTCGTATAAACGCATTGAAAACATTTCTGAGAGTAATGTTGTTTTATAATTTTTGTGTCGATAACGTTTTCGCGACTATTATAAAATATAAAATTGCTTGTTGGGAAGCGTTACATTGATAAATACAAAATATATCTAAATGATTCGCAGAAAAACATCACTGTACAGAAGTACAAACGACAAATCATTACTATCAAATTAATACTAATGTCAAGAGCATATTCTTTTATCCAACCGCACCTGCTATCTACTCTGGCAAACAAGCAGTCATCAGGTCTCGAGGAAATTCCTTCAAAAGTAATAAAAGCTACAAATATTTGTATATCACAACCATTAAGTAACATTACCAATCTTTGTATTTATGTGGAGAGTTTCCTAGATCGTTAAAAAATAAATCAAAAAGTGTGCTACTGCACAAAAAAGGTAGTAGTGTAGACATTAATAACTATAGACTTGTGTCTATTCCTTCAATTTTTTCCAAGATTATTGAAAAGGTAATGTTGAACAGTGCGTCCCACTATAAGATTATTTTAAAATCTCATTATGGCTTTGTTCAAAAATCATCAACGCAAACTGCAATATTTAAGTCTGTATCTAATATTTTAAACCAAATTGAAAATCACAATTTTGCTGCTGGTATATATTTTGATTTATCGAAAGCATTAGATACACTAAATCACGAAGTACTATTATTAAAACTAGAGCAATATGGATTCAGAGGTACGGATGTGCATCACTGAGCAAAGAAACAACAAACATCAAAGTTAATACTCTAAATCTGTTACTGTAAATCAAGGTGTCCCACAAGGGTCAATAATTGGACCATTATTTTTTTTGTTGTACACTAACGATTTAAGCAATAATTTATAGTTAGACTCCATTTATCAATTTGCTAACGATACTTCTTGCATTGTCTCTGCACCTAACTTTCAAAAGCTATTTCTAGTAGCTTCAAATGTCGTTTCTAATATGATAACTTGGTGTAAAAATAATTTATTAAAATTAAATAAAACTGAAACAGAGTTAATCGTATTTAGCGATAGATTATACGAATCTTTATACGTACGTCTAGGAAAGCAAACCATACCACAACAAAACGAAATACAATTTCTTGCTGTGACTTTAGACTATAAACTGAAATGGTCCTACTATTGCCTAAAGTTGCGTAAAAAGCTGAGTTCACTTAGTTATGTTATTAAACATCTAAGATCACAAATATCTATTATCACAATTAAAATGTTTTATTTCTCTAATATTTTAGAGATCCAGTTTTTGTAACACAAAAGCAAATAATTAGATGTATTGTGGATGTCTCGCCTTTAACGTCAGTTAAAAAATATTTCTTAGAACAATATAATGCCAACCTTATATACCTACATATACATGTATATATATATATATATATATATATATATATATATATAAGGGTGTCCCAATAGTGCGTATTCGGTCGATATCTCCTTAGCCATTAAACTTAGAAGATAAGTTTAAATACGAAAGTTGTCTATTTTTATAAACTGCATAATCTAAAAATAGTTTGGTTTCTACAGGGTGTAATATAAAAGCGATACAATATAGAACTTTTGATTTTTAAATTGAACACCCTATGTATTATGTCATTTTTCGATTCTCCTTCTGCTTTATGAATAACTGTTTAAATTGCTCAAATTCTGTGCATTGTTCTTGCACCAGGTTGTACCATAACTCAGCATTTCCTTTTAACATTTTTCTTATTAGGCGCATCCTTTGTTTGTTGTTCCTAATTTCTGCAAAATACTTCTCAATATTTTTAATAAATAGCATTGGTGACTCGTACCTTTTTCCTTCAAATTTATATTGTAGCTCTTGTCCACACATATAATGTTCCTAGGCTACTGGTAACATTCTCCCTGGCTCTCTCTCTTTACCTCCTCCAATTCGTGATCGTGTATTCTTAATTTGCTACATATCTCTCCCATTTGCTTTGTGTTTTCGGATTTATTTCTTTCTGCTTGAAAACAGATCTGTTCATTCATTTCTTGTATTTGCCCTATTTTGTTATTTAATTCACGTGATACCTCTTGTCTTAACTTGCTTTCTATCCGTACGCTCTTGTCCATTTTTATTAATTTCTCATCCAATTCTTCTTTGTTCTCTATTATTGTCCCCCATAATTTCTCGTTTTCCCTATGCATATCCTCTATCTCCTCCATTTTATCAAATAATCTTTCCTTATCATTTTCCCACTTACTCATTTGCCTATTTATGCTTTCTTCCAATCTTCTCATATCTTCTTTCCGGTTTTCTTTCTTCTTTTCTGTTTTCCTCGAGCTTGTTGAATTTAACTTCCATTTTTTCTTCTGCTCTATGCATGTCTTCTTTCCTATTTTCTTCTGCTTTATGCATGTCTTCTTTCCTATTTTCTTCTGCTTTCATTATGTTGTTGTTCATTTGTTGGAACATAGCTATCATCATCTCTATATCCAACCCTTTATTTTCTTTAACCAGACTCCCTTTTCCTTCCTGTTGACCCTTTTCAATTTTATCCTGGTCTATTTTTTCTTCTGTGTTAATTTATTATTATTGCCATTTATTGAACACTAAATAAAGTTATTTACAAAACAGAGTTAAAATTAAAATTAGTGCACAAAAGGTCGAAGTTCAGTCTTGCCAAATGTGAAAACATTTGGCGACTGTTCTGCCACTTAAACCTAACAATAAAATTGTCATTACTGTCTGCTCATTAGGAGTTGGCGGAGGCGAATTTTAAATTTATTAAATGGTAATAATTTTAGCCTTTCAGGTATAGAATTATAAGTTATCGCTATATTATAGGAGAAAGACCTTTTAAACATTTGTGATTTATGAGTAGGAATTAGAAGTAGGTTTTTGTTTCTTAATTTGAAGTTGTGAATTTCTGATGAAAATTCGATTTTATTGTACAAATACGAGGGAGTTCTGGTATTAATTATTTTGCAGTATAAACAAATTGAATGCAAAACTCTTCTGTTGCTCATGTTAAGCCAGTCTATTTCATGGAGCTTGTAGTGGATTGACTCATGTTTTTTTTATGCCAAAAATAAACCTGGGGCAACAGTTTTGTATGCTTTGTATTCTTTTAGAGTCCAAACTATCAATACAGGGTCCATACACAGCATCACAGAAATTAAATTGGGACAGAACTAGTGTTTCACACAGTAGTGCTCTTGTGCCACGATTCAAAAGTTTACGTTTATTACAGAGTACATTTAAGTTTATAACAGCTTTTTTAATGCAGTTGGATATATGTTTCTTAAATCTAAGCTTGGAGTCAATTTCTAATCCAAGATTTCTACCCGTGTCAGAGATTGTAATATCCACGCCTTTAATTCTAATAACGACATTATTTTTTATACCGTCCTTGGAGATTTCTTTACCAAAAAGTAAAAGTACCGTTTTATTTGCGTTAATTTTTAAATTGTGACACTCCGAATATTTAACGAGGCAATTTACTTCTTGATTTATTAAACAGATGGCCGAGACAACGTCATTTTCAGAAAAACTATACTGTATTTGGATATCGTCAGCGTATAAGTTATAACGGCAAAATTTTAAACAACTACCGAGATTACATGTATAAATAGTATACAGTAGGGGACCCAGTATTGATCCCTGGGGAACACCTGCATGAATGTCAAGTAATGACGATGCTTTATTGTTTGACATAACCCTTTGTTTGCGATTCGAAAGATAATTCTGTAGCAGAGCGATAGCAGCATTATCGAATCCAACGAAGCGTAAAACAGCTAAGAGAGTTTCATGACATATTGTGTCGAATGCTTTCGAGTAATCTAACACTATTAGTACAGTTAAAATGTTATTATCAGTTGCGGTAAAGATGTCGTCCGTAACATTTAGGAGTGCAGTCACACAACTGTACCCGGGTCTGAATCCGGACTGAACACTAGGAAGGATTTTGTATTCAAAAAGGTGAGTGTAAATTTGTTGAGCCATCACTTTTTCGAATATTTTCGATAAAACGGGTAAAACACTGATAGGACGTAAATCTTTAAAAGTCTCAGGACGATTGTTTTTAGGTATAGGGATTACATGAGCACATTTCCATAAATCAGGACATACATTACTAGGGAGACAGAAGTTAATAATATAAGTAATAACAGGTGACACAACTGGACAGTACAGTTCTAGCATTTTAATACTTATACCGTCGCAACCAGTAACATTTGTCTTTATACTCATTAGATGTTTTAAAATTATGAATTCTAGTACTGAACAAAAGTTAAATTTGTAAGTAAAATTGTGCATAAGATTGTTACTATAAAATTTTACAAGCTCAGTATCACTGTTAGAAAATTAGAATTCATTTGATTCAAGTCTTTTAGATGGGCAGGATATATATATATATATATATATATATATATATATATATATATATATATATATATATATATATATAACCGTGTCCAAGATAAGGATGCTCACTATGGGGATCTCGGAAACGGTAAGAGATGGAAGGTCGGTTAAATGGAACAAAAGTTACGCATTTGAGAGGATGTATTTATGGTCTTTGTAGAATTCGAATATCTCTTTTACTTTTTGAGATATTTGAAAACAATTAAATTTTATGATTTTCGTTTTTATTTTTTTCTGACCTTATTTGAAGAGCTGTCAAGAAAAGAAGAGCACATTTTTATTGCCACTTTTCTAGCTCTACTTAACGCTGTTATTCAATTTTTGATACAACGTTTCGTTTGTTAGCAACCATCATCAACTTTATTTTTTTAAATACACGAAAAAATTATTTTTACCATATTTAAATTCTCTCCTTGATTCTGAATTCAACGATATATCACACTTTATATTTTTGATACGTTTCGGATGAGAAACTTCATATTGAATGTAAAACATCGAAAACGTACAGTTAAAACTAATACTAGAAACATTAGAAAACTGTAAAATTATTATAAAATAACGTTTTCTCATTTTCTAATGCCTGTTGCGAATAAAATAATTCACAAGTATGTATTTAGTGAAAATACTATTAATTAAACAGTTAAAATACATCTTCCGTCGTACTGATGCATTTGATAAAAATAAGTTGGCTTTGCATTTTGTTTACCTACCTGTCATAATGATTGTTGTCCATATTACGTTTGTTTGGTGGTCTTTGAGTTAATTACATTTTGTGTTTACCTAAAAACAATATGGTAGGAGTACATTTTTCAAATAATGAAAAATTCGATATACTGACGTGTTACATTTTGTGTCAACCTAATTGTTCTGAAGCCGAAATAATGTATTTAAACAAATATCCAGAAAGGCGTCAACCTCACAAAAGAACTTTTCGCACATTAGCAGTTAATCTAAAAGAATATGGTGCGTTCAAAAAACCTGTAAAATCTCGCAAAAAACCTTGCAATGAAGAAAAAGCCAATACTGTTTTATTAGCTGTAACGGAAAATCCAGAGGTTTCTACTAGGAAAATTGAAAAGGCAACTGGCATAGCTCATTCCACAGCTCATTATGTTCTAAAGAAGGAGAAAGTACATCCATATAAATTTAGAATTTGCCAAGGACTTCGACCAGGTGACCCAGAAAGACGTAGAATATTTTGCGAATGGTATACACCTAAATCTCAAGACAATGAATATTTTCCGAATAAAATAATATGGTCCGATGAAAGTATGGTAAATAATAATGGAATTTTTAATCGTAGAAATGCTCATTATTGGGCAAAAGTAAATCCACGTCTGTACAAAACGGCCAAACACCAACACCGTTTCGGATTTAATATGTGGGCTGCTATATTCGGTACTCGAACTATAGGTCCTTTCATTTACCACGAGTCCTTAAATTCTGAACGTTACCAAATTTTACTCCAAAATGAATTAGAGATAGCTTTGAATTATTTGCCTTCTCAAGAAATTGAAGGTTGTTGGTTTATGCAGGACGGTGCACCAGCACATAATTCCAGAGTTGTCAGAGAATACCTGTCAGTTAGATTTCCAGAAAGATGTATTGGCACTTATGCAAATGTACTGTGGCTAGCCCGTTCTCCAGATATAACACCTTTGGATTTTTTTCTTTGGGGATACATTAAAAATTACATTTATGGAAACGATATTGAAAACGAAGAAATTTTACAAAGATTAATTCTCGAAGCGTTTGCTAGTATTACTCCTCAAATGCTGAAGAATGTTTTAGATGCTACAGTTAGAAGATGCTATTTATGTTTAGAGAATAACGGGAATCTTTTTGAACATCTTTTGTGAGTTTATTAACCTATAAAATAAATTCGTTTTTTAATTGTCTATCATTTAAAATTACAAAACATAATTTTATAATAATTTTACGGTTTTCTAATGTTTCTAGCATTAGTTTTAACTGTACGTTTTCGATGTTTTACATTGAATATGAACTTTCTCATCCGAAACGTATCAAAAATATAAAGTGTGATATCTCGTTGAATTCAGAACCAAGGAGAGAATTTAAATATGGTAAAAATAATTTTTTCGTGTATTTATAAAAATAATGTTGATGATGGTTGCTAACAAACGAAACGTTGTATCAAAAATTGAATAACAGCATTAAGTAGAGCTAGAAAAGTGTCAATAAAAATGTGCTCTTCTTTTCTTGATAGCTCTTCAAATAAGGTCAGAAAAAAATAAAAATGAAAATCAGAAAATTCAATTTTTTTCAAATATCTCAAAAACTACAAGAGATATACGAGTTCTACAAAGACCATAAATACATCCTCTCAAATGTGTAACTTTTGTTCCATTTAACCGACCTTCCATCTCTTACCGTTTCCGAGATCCCCATAGTGGGCATCCTAATCTTGGACACGGTGTATATATATATATATATATATATATATATATATATATATATATAATCATAGGGTGTCCCAATAGTGCGTATTCGGTCGATAGCTCCTTAGCCATTAAACTTATAAGCTGCATAATTTAAAAATAGTTTGGTTTCTACAGGGTGTAATATAAAAGTGGTACAATACAGAACTTTTGATTTTTAAATAGAACACCCTATATATTATTTTATTTTTCGATTCTCCTTATAATTTTACATCTTTTTTATAAGAGTTATTTACAAGCTAAATCTTACAGTTTTTGAGATATTGGCAAAGTTAACTAAAAACTGACATTTTTATGTAGTAATTCAAGTAGGCGTATCTCAGTTATTTTTAAAGATAAAAAAATAATCTTTGCCTTGTCTTCGTCTATTAATCGGCTTTCATTTCTTTTAAATATGTTCTATACCTATCTGTAATAGTTTTGGGAGATATTTAAGTTTGTTCAATTTCTTTCGTTGATAACATTGAAGAAGAGTAAAATTAGTCGGTCAAAGCAACCTGTGGATACATAAGAAACCAAAAAATATTAACTGTAATACATAAATTGTAATTATAATAAATATTGTATCAAACCATCATTTTTAAGAAATATTTGAAATGTTTTTAAACGATTCATCGTAAAATTAAACAATTTAATCAAAAGATGAACGAAAACAAATGAAGATATCAAATTTGTCAAACAGTGCTAATATTTGTGCAGTATTGTATACTTCCTAAATTACAAAATGAATTTTTCGAAAGAAGAACTTGTTAATATGATTTACGTCATTGGTGAAAGCGATAAAAATTGTCTTTTAGCTCATCGAACTTATAAGCAAAAATTTCCAAATGCACGACGCCCGCGAGTTTCAGCATTTGCAACATTGAAAGAGCATTTCGTGCAAACAGGCAGTATTCATGACGAAGACAATTTAGAACGAGAAAGAAACGCAATTAACGAAGGTAATGAACATTTAGTTCTTCAATCCGTGATTGAAAATCCTCAAGTTTCTTGACGACAATTGGAATTAGAAGTTGGAGTTTCAAAAACATCAGTTAATAGAATTATAAAAAAATATAAATATCATCCATACTATGTCCAACTTGCACGAGAATTAGACGAGGATGACTTCGTTAATAGATTAAACTTTTGCAATTGGGCCATAAATAAAAATTTAGAAAAACCCAACTATTTTAGCACGATCTTATTTACTGATGAAGCTACTTTCCACAAAAGTGGATACGTTAATAAACATAATTTTCATTATTACGATGCTGAGAATCCCAGATTTATAATTCCTGATGATCATCAACGCCGCTGGTCACTTAATGTTTGGGCCGGAATTATTGGGGAAAGAATTATAGGACCATATTTTTTTGAAAACACAGTCAATGGAGATTCATTTTTAAACTTCTTGCACAACGAATTTGAAACTTTTATTGAAGATTTACCTTTAAGAACCCTTAGAGAAATGTGGCTGCAACTAGATGGCAGAAACGTTAGAAATTATTTAAATATCCAATTTCAAAACAAATGGATGGGAAGGGGAGGGGCGATCTCATGGCCTGCAAGATCGCCTGACTTGACAAAGCTGGACTTTTTTCTTTGTGGTTGGATTAAAGAAAAAGTCTATCAAACTCCTCCAACGACTGTAGAAGTAAGAATTAGAGACTTCATTCAAAATATAAATGTTTCCACGTTACGAAAAGTAAATTTGTCATTTATTCAGACTTCATGTTTGCCGGCAACAAAATGGTGGTCACATTGAACATTTATTATAATTTTAAGTGTTTGTATTTCAGTTAATATGTTTTTTAGTTTCTTATGTATTCATAGCTTGCTTTGACCGACTAATGTTACTCTTCTTCAGAGTTATCAACCAAAAAAATTGAACAAACTTAAATACATCCGAAACTATTAGAGATAGGTATAGAACATATTTAATAGAAATGAAAGCCGATTAATAGACGAAGAGAAGGCATTAAAAAAATATAGGGTGTGCCATTTAAAAAATTTAAGATATAGCATTTTCAAATTTATGTTATTGAATCAATTTTTGTGATCACTCTGTATATTGAAATCCAATTTTGACAATAGATTAAAGTAAGCTCATCTATGAATAAATTCATTACCAAAGATTATTTTTTTATCTTTAAAAATAACTGAAATGCACCTACTTGAATTACTACATAAAAATGTCAGTTTTTAGTTAACTTTGCAAATATCTCAAAAACTGTAAGATTTAACTTGTAATTCTTATAAAAAAGATGTAAAATTATAAGGAGAATCGAGAAATAAAATAATATAAAGGGTGTTCCATTTAAAAATCAAAAGTTCTATATTGTACCACTTTTATATTACACCCTGTAGAAACCAAACTATTTTTAGATTATGCAGCTTATAAAAATAGACAACTTTCGTATTTAAACTTATCTTCTAAGTTTAATGGCTAAGGAGCTATTGACCGAATTCGCACTATTGGGACACCCTGTATACATATATATATATATATATATATATATATATATATATATATATATATATATATATATATATATATATACATACAAGGTGGGCCACCACCAACGCGTCGGTCTCTAGCACCCAAACGACTGAATTTTTTCAAAATCTGTTTGGGCGAGAATGTGTAAGCCTTCTAGGACTACAATCTAAAATTAGTTTGATTTATACAGGGTGATCTACAAACTTGTTACTTATCAAAGTTATATTATTTTAAATGGAATACCCTCCTTTTTAATTTTTTTTTAATTAAGGTGTTAAAATAAGGTAGACTTTCATTAGAGTTCCCTACACCCAAACCTTACAGTTTCCGAAATATTTAACATTTTTTGAAAATGTAGGGTTGTCAAAAAATTATTCTTCGATTCAGAAAAGATGAGACAATCTAATCTAGGTCATCGTAATAAGGATATTTGGAAGTACGTATTCTGTTGTTTATTGTTTCAAATCATAATTTATAAAATACAAAGAATTACGCGTAAAGTTAACAAACCTCAAAGTTAAATATCTTTGTTATTTTAAATACAACGCCCAAGAAATTTTTATCGGAATGGAATAGTCTTTTGACAATAGTTCGAACTGTATTAGAGTTCCCTATAATACTTTTCGAGAAATGAGTGTATTTGTTACATTTTTAGAAATTACGTCATTAACTCATGTCGATCAGTTAGAATTCTTTGATTTATAAACATTTCTGTCATATTGACGTATTTCAAAATACGACAGTGTTTATATCTATTGATGATTTTTTCATTACAATGAAATATTCAGTGCAAGAAAAAGTGGATATGGTGTTGACCATAGGAGAATGCCATCAAAATTGTCTTTTGACTTCCAGGGTTTATGCCCAAAAGTACCCTGATCGCAACCATCCTGATATGAGAGCTTTTGAAAGGCTTTTACAAACATTTCGAGCCACAGGTAACACTGCTTATCCAAAACCTAATAAAAGTGAACCGGTAACTGGCAATGCAGATAGTGAGTTTTTAGTATTAGGATCTATCGCTGAAAATAGAGCATTACATTTAAAAAAATTGAAGTGAGATAGCGCCACCTGGCGGTGATGGGCGTTGATTCAAATCTTTGTGCCAACAAATGTGCGCCCTTGGAATATATTTACAAAAATATTTTCATAATTTAAAAATCTTCATCCGCTCTCGAGATATTGCACTGTCCCATTCCTCGCTGAACACGCTGTATATATATATATATATATATATATATATATATATACTCCTGCTGTTTGTAAAAAGGAATTCTAATTTATTTAGTAAAAATTCATGTAATTATAATGTAACCCCATGATTGGCATTCATTATGTAAAATATCAATAAATTACAATCAAATGTTCTTATTTCACATCCAAACAAAAATAGTTCTTAGATGTTACATAAACATATTTATTGTATTTGTATTCATAACTTGAATAACGATGTTGAAGATGAATTATATTTTGTGATACTATTCCATTACCAGATTGGTCATATTTGAATTCATGGATTGAAATGTTTTTTAAGATGAAATGTTTTTTTTACAATATATTATATGTACATATTATAATCACATTAATGGCATTTGTATTTATAACTTGCAGTGTTTTTTAAGATGATTTTTTAAACTATATTTGAGATGTTGTATAATCAAATTGCTCACATTTAAATTCACAACCTGGAGAATGTATTTTAAGATGGATTTTTAAATTAGTTTTTTCATTTGGTCCATAATCACAATGGTCGCATTTGAATTCATGATCTTTGCGATTTGTCCTATAACCACATTGTTTACATTTGAACTCGTAACTTGAAGAATGATTTTTGAGGTGAATTGTTAAAAGATGTTTGCGATGTGTTTCGCAGGTTTCATTTGAATTAAAAACTTGAAGAATGTTTTTTAAGATGTATTTTTAAAAGACATTTGTGATGTGTTCCATAATTACATCGGTCGCATTTGAATTCATAACTTGAATAGTGCTTTTTAAGATAAATTTTAAAAGTATCTTTGCGGTTTGTTTCATAATTACATTGGTTGCATTTGAATTCTTTACTTAAAGAGTGTTTTTTAAAAGGAATTTTAAAATTACCTTTTGCGATTTGTTCCATAATCACATTGGTCACATTTAAATTCATAACTTGAAGAATGTATTTTAAGATGATCTGTTAAATATATATATATATATATATATATATATATATATATATATATATATATATATATATAGATGAATTTAAATAGGCTGTAGAATGGTGATAGGTATATGTAATTGTGAAGTAAAGCATAAATGTTATGAAACGCAGTTCATACATAGATATCGTACACACACGTTAATGCATAATGTGAATAATTGATGTTATAAGGTAAAACTTCATAACATAAATATACATGACCACAGTAAAACGTTGAGCTAGATTCATAGTGTTGATGTCTGAAACATTTATCGGAATGTATAGCTTCAATATTTTAATAAAATATGCTTGTAATAAAGTATACCAGCATAATTCAGCAAGTACCACAGGTATCTTCTATCCTAAAACAAAGATAATGTAAATTCTAATTAAATTAAGTAAATAAAGAGTTAGATATGGCATTGATAACCAATTTTCATAAATATGTAAAGGATTTGTACAACTTACAAGTTACAAACGTGATAAACAATAAAGTTAATGAGGTAAACTTACTTATAAAAGTGCTTCGGAAGTGCTCACAGTAAATGTAACTATCTTTAATGGGAATTTTGTAAAAAAAAACATAATTGGAGATTAAGTTGAAATCGGAGTGAACATTGAGTTAGAATTAAGCTCATAAGAAACATTTCAGACTGGGGATAAGTGGTATCTTATAGTTTTTAAACTGCTGATTCCATTTCTGACTTCAGTTTTTCTCAAAAATGTAAGATAATTTAGTTTTATTTAATTTAAGTTGTAAATTTTTATGTCACAGTTTTGGAAGAAAAGAGAGAATAGCAAGGAAATAGGTCATGTGAGGTGTCTATAGCTCAGAAATTGCATGTAGAATATGAATCTGTAATTATTTTTAAGATCGCTTCATGCATAAAAAAGATATCAGCAAAAATAGAAAAATTAGCAATTTCATAAGGACAAAACGTAATCAAATTTATTATGGTTGCCTTGGATAATTGCAGGTTGCTATAGAATTTTATGTTTGTATCTGGAATCTATAAATACAAGTGCATTGGAAAATTTTCTCTCTCTTGAACGAATTATCAAAGCACAATCTGCCTAATAAAAAAAAATGCAGGTCGCGAATTTAATTAAAATCGGTAATCAAAATCGGTTAATCGAAAATGTGACAATTTTCCAATCCAAACAAAATCATAAAGTTCGTTTGTAAATAAAAATCAAATGTGTTTGTAAAAGTGTTAAAAACGCGTCTGTTAATTAAACAGATTTTGTTATAAAACATTAAAATTGCATTCGAACATTTTTATAAAAAAATTAAAACATGTTTTAATTTTTCAAATTTGACAAAATTGTTTACTACATCTTTAACAATTTTTAACAAACATTACTACTGACGAAGATAACTGTAAGTGTTATCGAAACGTTTAGATTGTATAATTTAAAGTACACCATTAAAAAATCCCAAAAAAGATAAGTATTTTATTACAGCTGGTATGGTACGTGTTTGTTGTCAGTAATATTTTTCGTGCATTGGAGGGCTTATAATAAGTTCATCTAGGAAGTGTGTTTTATTTAGTTTAGTATCATATTTTAAACTCTGTTGTAAAAACCGTAGATCTAAGGGAAGTGAGTTGTTTTCTATATTCAGATTGTCTATAGGCGATGTTCTGTATGCTCCAGTTGAAATTAGAATTGCGTTGTGCCACACTGAATAAATCCTCTTAAAGTGATATTTGGCTGCCGACCGATATATGGCTGACCCGTACTCAAGTCTACTTCTTTCAAATGCATTAATAACTTTTTTTAAACTGTCTTTATCCGCCCCCCACGTGTAATTGCTAAGTATTTTTATTCTATTTAGTGTTATTTTGCACTTTGACACGACACTATCAATGTGTCGTTTCCAGGTTAATTTACGATCTAGTAAGGCACCTAAAAACGTTAGTTCTTCCACGAAAGGGATTTCGTTTTCTTTCAGCTTTAGCGGTTTTTCTTGGTGGTAGTGTCTTAGGCGACAGAAATGCATCGCTTTTGTTTTTGTTAGTGAGAACTGAAATCCTCGTATTTCTGCTTCTTCCACAACAGCGTCTATGTCCCTTTGCATGCATTCTGTCTATATCTCTTCCGGTCGTAATGATACATAAATCATCTACGTATAGTAGTGCTTTTGTATTTGAATTTATCTTGTCTGCGATGTTATTGATAGCTATTGCGAAAAGAGTTAAGCTAAGTACAGAGCCTTGGGGTATTCCATTTTCCAAGTTTCGTATATTGGATTTTGCATTACCAATCTTGACTTGAATACTGTCAGGGTATTTTGAACACCCTGTATACGTATTGCGTAATTTTGTTTGTAATTCTATGCACTTAGTTAGATTCCGTATACACATATTTTTTTGTTGTTGTCAAGTTGAGTTTTATAGATAAATTTGTGTTACGTGTGTTGCGACCTTTAGGCATGGTGTGTGGCGAGCTTTAGTTTGTTTTGTTTGTGAATTATTATTCCGTAATTTAGATTGTTTTCCTTATTATTCCCCGTTTATTGAATGTTGAGTAACGTATTATTTGTAAATAGTTGTATATAAGTGTAAATAACGTTTATTTCGTTTGATTTCCTTAAAAATTATAGAAAGAGTGTAGATTTATATGTATATGATGTCATACTGGCGACATAAGGTCGCTTAGTTATAGTGGTTCAGTGTAATATTGAGTATGTTGGTTTTAAGTCATAGAGATTGAATATGGGACTTATTGTTTGTACTTAAATAAAAATATAGAGATATTTTTCGCGTTAAGTCTGCTGACGTTTGAACTTTTGAAAGTTCTCGAGCCCTGACGGATGGAAACGAAGTTTGTGTTGGGGGTAACTTCCGTTTTTTTAATTGGTAGAATTAAATTAGATAAGATTTTTTTGTGAGTAGTGGGATTCAAAATCCAAGATGGATTTTTGGTAATAATTTGGTTGATTCTGAAACTGATCGCGCTCTCGAGTAGTGGTACGGTGACGCTTGTTGTTACGCTTTAAGGGGTGGTTTAGAACGTTGATATATTGGACCTTGTGGTGTTTAACGAACGTACTTTTGTGTAGTAAGGGTAGTTAAGCTACTTCTGAAGAGAACCTGTAAAGGGATTTTATTAAAATTGTTCAATCACCAAAGGATTATACCTAGTGCCGATTTCGATTTAACGTCATCAAGTAACTTAAAGCTCGTCGTCGTGTTATATTAGTGCTTCGGTGAACTCATTGGTTTATATCGCTTTTGCGGATTAAAAAAAACATTAACGTTCTTGTAGTGCCTCTTAATTACCGTGCAAAGCGTGTTTAAAGATAAAGAAACTTTCGCAATATATTAAAATTATAGTTATTTAAACAAGTTATTAACCTTTTGGATTGTTAGTGTAAATAAAACTGTTTAAAAGATAAAAGTTAACGAGCAAGTTGAGCGCTCAAATTATTATTATTTTAAATGAAGTTTTTAATTTATGCAGTAACATTTTAACGAGATTCAATTAAGGAATCGTTTGTGTATAAAAGAACAATAGTCAACATCTCATTCATCATTTGTCAGAGCACGGAGATTTCATTTCGTCATTTTATTTGTTGTAACACAGGAGAGGTGTAATTCTAGACATTAAGGTAATATAATATTGTTTTTTTATTGAATATTTTCAAGATTTTTTGTGTTTCGAACTATTTTTTGTGTTAACGAAGGTTTGAAAGCGGTGTCGTATTTTTTTTTGTTAAATTAAGTTGTTTTAAATTTATTTAGTGTAATTAATTATAGTTCTGACGCTCCGCCTTCACACTTTGTTATTTATTTTAGTATTAAAGGGCAATTGACCCTGTAGTAGTGTGGGTATATAATCCACAATATATATATATATATATATATATATATATATATATATATATATATATATATATATATATATATAGGTTAAACCATTTAGAACGGCGCTAAGCAGCATTCTGATCAAACATTCTGTCGCCTTTTAAGCCTTTGTATTTTTTTGTTTATACGCATTATCGTATGGTTATATTTATCTTATTCTTTTTATTTTATTATAGCTTTGTTAGGTTTTATAAATGTGTTTTAATTCTGTGAAAACCCATTTGTGTTGCGTAAAAGTTTTCTTGCAAATTGCCAGTTTACCGGTAATTTAGTTTCAACGTATCGAAGTTAGGTTTTTTTATTATTGAGTAATAGTGTTGATGATATTTAGTGTTTTATTTGATTTTTTAGTTGAGTATTAATTCATTTAGAGTGCCTTCAACAAAGGTGATTGTTTTTTTTGTTTTGTTTTGATTATTATTTAATGCCTAATTATTTACACTGAGGTGTAGTAACGTAACTTTATTGAGTGTTCATCACGCTTTTATTTGACAAGCGTGTAGTGCTATTTTGAAGCCCTATTTCAGGTGGTTTGCTGAGTTGCTGTCCAGCACACCTGGGATTGATTGCGGATAGGTAAGCGTATGTTTTTTGTATGTTTAGACACGCTATGTACTCGTAATTTTGGCACGACATCCCTTATTTTGACTACCAAACATTCTGGCGCCCAAAAACCGAACGGATTTTGTCTTCATCCCCTATTTTGACTTACGTACGGTTTACTATTCTGGATGTGCAAACTTTAGCAACATCATACCCACTCCCAACACGCTGACTAGTCGGGGCAAACAGGCCAATTTATCTGTAATCCCGTTCTACCACCCGTTTATACCGTTACAATACACCTGCCTTGCAAAAAGTTGTTGATAAAGTTGGGGAGGTTACCTCGAACGTTCCATCGTTTTAGAGTCTCTAATATTTTAAATTTCCAGACTGTCGTATGCCTTTTGAATATCAAAAAAAAACAGCTATAGCGTGTTGGGTGTTAGTAAAGGCCTCATTTATTACATAATCCAGAAACAAAATTTGGTCAGTAGCTGAATGGTTTTTTCTAAATCCGGCTTGATAATTACTAATCTTGTTTTCTTTTTCTAGGAAAACTACTAGGCGGAAGTTTACCACGGATTCGAGGATCTTGGACAGACAAAAAGTGAGAGCTATTGGTCGAAAGCTTTCAGCTGTTTTACCTTGTTTTCCGGCTTTGGGTAAGGCGACAACAACAGCTAGTTTCCACGAAGATGGGTAAGTACCAGTTTTCCATATTTGATTATACGCATATAATAAGGTTTCTTTTATTTCAGCTGGGAGATGTTGAATCATTGAGTATGTTATTTTGTCATGTCCAGCAGCTGACTCTTTTACATCTTTTAGAGCTCTGGTCATTTCCATCATAGTGAAAGGGATATTGTATGTTTGCTTTTCATCGTTATCAAAACTTATTGCTTCTGGGCACATTTGATATTGGCAATCATTAGATATTGACTGGAAATAATTTACTAAATGATTTACTACGGTCACAGGGTCATTCTCCAATTTTGCCCGTATAATCAGACTTGGTGGTATAGGTGAGTGAGTTGTACCTATAATACTTCTCACTTTTTGCCACATCTCACTTTGTGAGCTCGTGTTCGTGATAGTGGACGTGTAGTTCTGCCAAGAAAGTTTCTGGGCCTTAATTTTTTCAAACCTTTCTTTAGACCTGGCTATTTTGTATGCTGTGTGGTTTTCAGCAGTCGGGTATTTTCTATACCGGTTTAGCAGTCGTTTTTTATTTTTATTAAGTGCATTTATCTCTGCGTTTCACCAGGGGACAGGGACACGTTTACTTCTGCCACCTTTTTTAGGTATAGTTTTATTCGCTGTTTCAATGATGCAATGCGTAATATTTTGTATAGACGTTTCTACATCAGTCTCTACGTTTGGAATTTCTATTGTTTCAGAGAATGCTTTCCAGTCTGCTTTTCTGGTATTAAATCGCCAATCTGCAGTGTATACATATCTATTTTTTAATGTTGAGTTCCATCAAAATAGGAAAATGATCGCTGTGGTGGTTATCTTCCATAACTGACCATGATAGGTCTAACGCAAGTGGTGGGCATGTTAGGGAAAGGTCAATTGCACTAAAGCTACCACTATAGTCATTTAAATACGTTGTTTGTCCACTGTTCAGTATTATTAACGATTTTTTATTTAAAATATTTTCTAAAGTTGTACCTTGAGGACTTGTAAACGAAGACCCCCAAGTTCTATTGTGACAGTTAAAATCACCTAATATAAGACAGGGACGAGGAACCTGTGCGAAAAGGTTTTCTAAATTAGCTGCGGTCCATGATGTATTTGGGAAGGTACCTATACATTTAAGACGTGTATTTTTTTTCACTAGTAATTTCTGTGGCAATCGCTTGTAATGTGGTGTTAAGAATGATTTCTTTCATGTGTATATCATTGCGTATCAAGTTTAACACTCCGCCTCGGCTTCTTTCTCCATGGCATAATAAAACATCTTTTCTATGTGCTGTATAGTTTCTTAGTCGAAAATCTTCTTTGATATTTAATTTAGATTCTTGAATTGCTATAACCATAGGTTCAATACTTTCAGCCAAAAACCTCAATTCATCGTACTTTGTTTTGATCCCTCGTGCATTCCACTGAAGAATTTTTTCAGCCATTTTATTTTTTAAGTATAAATAAATAAGATTATATGTAAGTATATTGGAGACATAACAACAAGTAGATAAAAATATATAAAAAGACAACACGAACATTTATATTAAAATAGGTAAAAATAATACTAATGTGGTTATCACTGTATATATCACAGTATATATCACAGTATATATCACAGTATATATCACAGTTATTTGGTAGAACTAGGCGTCCGTCGACTAGATGCGCTTCTAGCTTTACCTTTAGGCCATCCTCTCTTTCTATGCGATGTTTTCGCTTTTCGTAGCGTAGGGTCGTCAATCGATGTTACAGAGCCACTTTCGCTACATTCAAAATAGTCCACCGATGGTTTTCTCTTTTCCCCTCTGGATTTTTCATCCATAGGGATAGGTTCCTTAGTCGGAGAGATTTTACAGATTTGATTTCTGGTACTATCTTGACTAGATTCAATTTTAGCTTCGGTTGAATCAGGACGTGCTTTTTGAGTAGCAGATGCTATGAGCTCTTTTACTTTATTATTATTATTATTATTATTATTATTATTATTATTATTATTATTATTAGTACTCCTTTATTTAATGGTACAAAATATTGCATAGTATAATTATAGAAAATTACGAAACCTCTGTAGGGGAGAGTGGGGCAAGTGAGTCATAGGGGGCACGTGAGTCTTTCGGAATAATTCATAAAACCGGCATCATAGCCGATAACAGTCAGTGGAGTTTATAATTGTATCAACAGGTGCGTGTTGCTGATAAAAAATTAGATGAAAATTAGTAAAACTAAGGTAAATATACATAACTTAAAGTAAGCATCAAGCTATTTCATCATGGGCGTGACATAACCTTATTGGTGTGCAATACCGACCGATGTATCTGTTCTTCTTTGGGGCAAGTGAGTCTTGACCCGTGACTCACTTGCCCCACAGTAGTTTAAAATATAAATAAATTATTTGTTTTTTTTTGCAAGTGGAAAATGGTCCATAACTACGTGCGTAAGATCAAAAAAGGGTCATATTCAGAAGACGCTATGCAACGTGCCTTAAAAGCTATGCAGAATAAGGAGATGTCAATCAAGAGAGCTAGTGTGGTCTTCAATGTTCCGAGAACGAACATACACACACAGATAAGTCGTCAGGGGATCAATCCAGTTACAAGCCTTGGCAGGTTCAAGCCTGTGTTTACTGCACAAATGAAAATGGAACTGTGTGAGCATATAATACACTTAGAAAAACTGTTTTATGGAATTTCACCGGCAGATGTTCGACGAATTGCATTTCAGTTTGCTGAAGCTAACCAAATCAATCACCCATTCAATAAAGATCGAAAGTTGGCAGGAAAAGACTGGTTGATATCATTTTTGAAACGTCAAGGTAAACCTGAAGACCTGAAGCAACAAGCATTGCAAGAGTGACAGGATTTTCAAAGCAGAGAGTCGGTGAGTTTTTAAAAACTTAAAAGAGATCTTAGATAAGTGCAATTTTCCCCCGCATCGTGTATTTAACTGTGATGAGACAGGAATTACCTGCGTCCAAAAACCAGCAAAAATATTAGCGGAAAAGGGAAGAAAGCAAGTGGGAAGATTACCTTCACTGAAAAGAGGAAAAAATACAACTTTATTAGTTTGTGTCAGTGCTACGGGCGCGTTTATCCCACCATTTATGGTCTTTCCTCGTGTAAGAATGAATCCAACTTTATTGAATGGTGCTTTTCCTGGCACGGTAGGATTTCCTGCACAATCAGGATGGATGGATGCCGATCTGTTTGTTAAATTTTTAAATCATTTTATAGACTGCACAAAAACAACCAAAGAATCTTCAAGTCTGCTGATATTAGATGGGCATTCAAGCCATAAGTCTATTGAGTCAATAAACCTGGCTAGAAATTCTAGAGTAACTCTTTTGACCCTACCACCTCACACTTCGAATAAGCTACAACCGCTTGACGTAAGCGTATTTGCACCATTCAAAACCTACCTGGCAAAAGAAATGGACGATTGGCTCACAAACCACCCTGGCCGTAGAATCACTGAATATGACATGGCTCCGATTATTAAAAATACCCTTATTAAGGCATTTACACCAACAAATATTATTAACGGTTTTGAAAAAACGGGAACCTATCCGTATAATCCTGATGTGTTCCAAGAGAGCGACTTTGAGGCGGCCCGAGAACATCCTTTAAAAAGAAACCAATCCTGAAAGCGTCAATTCATTCGTCAATTCACAGAACAATCTCCAAAACAAAACCAATCCAGAAAACGTGAATCCCTCTATCAGTTCTGAGAACATTCTTCAAAAAGAGACCAATCCAGAAAGCGTCAATCTCTCAGCTAATTCCGAAAACTTGGTAGATGGAACTCATTCGGAATCATATGATATCCAGCGCTATCCCAAGGTACCACCAGTCACTTTGGAGCCATCAGAACAACCGTCATGCAGTTATGTTTCTTTTTCAAGTTTAAGTCCAATCCGAAAACCTTCAACAGAGAAAAGAAACACCAAAACAAAATTCAGAAACACAGAAGGATCTAAAATAATTACTAGTTCACCTTACAAAGATCAACTCGAAGATAAATTAAAAACAAAGAAGCAAAATCGGTAAAAAATAATTTTGAGAAAGCAGGCCCATGTGCAAATGATAAAAAAGTGAAAAAAAGAGGAAACATGGCGGGAAAGAAGAAATGTGCATCAGCAGAACCAGCAACAATATCAGAGGAAGAGAAAAACACAATATGCGTTTATTGTCATGAGACATATGGAGAGACTTGTTATGAGGAATGGATTATGTGCATAAAATGTGGTGCCTGGATGCACGAGGAGTGTTCAGATAATGAACCAGGTGCTAATAATTATGTTTGTGATAACTGCCGATAATTATTACTCTAATGACTCACTTCCCCCACATAGATGATTCACTTACCCCATAGCCTGGGGCAAGTGAGTCATTTGCCATTTTTTTTAATCCTGACATTTTACCAACGATTTTATATTTTATTCATTTTTTAAGGTCAAGTTATTAAATAAACAGTTAAAGTTGTTCTGTATCTAATAAACGCTGTTTTATTTCTAAAAGTAATAAAGTTATACCTCTTTGATCCTTAAGGTGCCTCACTTGCCCCACTCTCCCCTAAATCAATTGTGAGCGTCAAAAAGGTTTAATATCATAGCGATAATTTAAAGCATTGCAATAAAAGTCTAATTAATGGTTGTATTTACTGAAATTGCAATTACATGTGTTTATTAAAAAAAAAACTTGGATATTTTACTAATTTTAAGAAATCTGGTTGATTAATAATAGAAATAGGATTACCAGTTCTTTACTACAGTTTGTATCAGTTAATGAATTGATACAATATCCATGAAACATGCCGATGCAATTTGTTGGCAATGCATGTAATATTGTTTTGTCTAACTATAAAAAATTAAGAAATAATCTAATCGCAGACCGCAAAACAAGTTTGGCGTCAAAATGAAGATTAAGAACATTGAAATGAATTCCCGACTTTTTTTTATTATTTATTGTTGCATTAGTATCAATTACAAGTAAATTATAGAAGTTACACTTAATCATTTATATCAAAACACTTTTACATAAGAGAAGAAATAAGAATAACTAGCATCGTTCATTTCTAGGAACACTTCTAAACGAGATATTATTACTAAGATTTGTTTGGATTGTTATTATTAAAAAATATAATTTCCGATCATTTGAGACCAGAGTTTTGGTTTTTAGTCGTTAAAACTTGATTAACAACAAGGAATTCTGTGCGTTTCTCAATACTTTCCGTGCGGAAAGATCCACCTAAGTGATCGTCATGATGAAACTGGGGCCTATATTCCCGTCTGGTATAAAGTGCGCTGTGGATGCACCGTATTAAACCGATGTCAATAATTTAAACGCTGTTAAGTACTTTGCCCTAAATACTTAATTTGAAAAGGTCATTGTTTTTATAAATGTATAAACAATGATAAAGTGTTGTCATTAAGAAATACGAATTCTTCGAAATGTCTTATAAGATTGATATGAAACTTGTTAAAGTCGAACCAGAAGAGGAAGAAGGAATAAATTCACTTGTAACCCAACATTTTATAGTAAATAGTGATCTAATACAAGGTAAAATTAATTATCGTTCACGTAGTACAAAATTTAACACTATTTTTACAGATAATATGAATATTAAGAAAGAAGACATCTCTTCGTTAGTAAAAGTTGTTAGCTCAAGTGAGGCATATATAAATGAAAATAATGTCAAACACATTACAAACATACAGTGTGAAAGTAAATTTTATAGTTCTGTAAGTTATGAATTTAAATGTGACCAATGTGATTATGGCACAAATCGCAAAGATAATTTTAAAATTCATCTTAAAAAACACTCTTTACGTAAAGAATTCAAATGTGACCGATGTGATTATGCAACACACCGCAAAAATAATTTAACTGATCATCTTAAAATACATTCTTTTAGTAAAGAATTCAAATGTCACCAATGTGATTATGCAACGCACCGCAAAAGTGATTTAACAGTTCATCTTACAATACATTCTTTTAATAAAGAATTCAAATGTCACCAATGTGATTATGGAGCAAATCACAAAGGTGCTCTGAAAATTCATCTTAAAAAACACTCTTTAAATAAAGAATTCAAATGTGACCAATGTAATTATGCAACACACCGCAAAAGGGATTTAACGGTTCATCTTAAAAAACATTCTTCAAGTTATGAATTTAAATGTAACCAATGTGATTATAGAATAAATCGCAAAGGTAATTTTAAAATTCATCTTAAAAAACACTCTTTAAATAAAGATTTCAAATGTGACCAATGTAATTATGCAACACACCGCAAAAGGAATTTAACGGTTCATCTTAAAATACATTCTTCAAGTTATGAATTTAAATGTAACCAATGTGATTATAGAACAAATCGCAAAGGTAATTTTAAAATTCATCTTAAAAAACACTCTTTAAATAAAGAATTCAAATGTGACCAATGTGATTATACAGCACACTGCAAAAGGGATTTAACAGTTCATTTTAAAATACATTCTTCAAGTTACGAATTTAAATGCGACCAATGTGATTATGGAACAAATCGTAAATATAATTTTAAAACACATCTTAAAAAACACTCTTTAAGTAAAGAATTCAAATGTGACCAATGTAATTATGGAGCACATCAGAAATATCTAATAAAAATTCATATTAAAAACCACTCTTCGAATAATGAATTCAAATGTAACCAATGTGATTATGGAACAAATCACAAAGGTAATTTTAAAAAACATCTTAAAAGACACTTTAAGTAAAGAATTCAAATGTGACCGATGTAATTATGGAACACATCACAAATGTCTTAAAAACTTATCTTAAAAAACACTCTTCAAATAACAAATTCAAATGTGACCAATGTGATTATGCAACACACTGCAAAAGTGATTTAACAGATCATCTTAAAGTACTTTCTTCAAGTTATGAATTTACTTGTGACCAATGTTGTTATGGAACAAATCGCAAAGATACTTTTAAAATTCATCTTAAAAAGCACTATTCAAGTTATGTTTTCAAATACGACCAACGTAATTATGGAACACATCACAAATGTCTTTTAAAAATACATCTTAAAAAATATTCTTCAAGTTATGAATTCAAATGTAAACAATGTGGTTATAGGACAAATTGCAAAGATCATTTTAAAATTTATCTTAAAAAGCACTCCAAGTTATGAATTCATATGCGACCAATGTGATTATGGAACACATGAAAAAACTAATTTAAAAATCCATCTTAAAATACATTCTCCAAGTTGTGAATTTAAATGTGACCAATGTCATTATACAACACACCTCAAATATAGTCTAAAAAATCATCTTAAAAAACACTGCAAGTTATAAATACAAATGCCATTAATGTGATTATATGTACATATAATATATTGTAAAGCTAATTTAACATTTCTTCTTAAAAAACACTGTTCAATGTATGAATTCAAATATGACCAATCTGGTTATAGAATAGTATCACAAAAAATAATTCATCTTCAACATCGTTATTCAAGTTATGAATACAAATACAATAAATATGTTTATGTAACATCTAAAAACTATTTTTGTTTCGATGTGAAATAAGAACATTTAATTGTAATTTATTGATATTTTACGTAATAAATGCCAATCATGGGGGTTTAAAACAACCATGTTTAAAAACTGTGCTTAATTCTTAATTGTGATTACTATTTTAAAACATTAAAAAACTAATACCGTAAAATGGGGTGAATAGAAACAATTTTCAACCTTTTTGTCTATGCAGCGAAGTTAGTATTTACCTTATCAATAACAAAAAATATGGAAAACGTGTGTCACGGCTAGTAGATTAAAAGGTACATAACAAAATTTTGAAAAAGTTTTCCCTTTTTTAAAAAAAAAATAATAGTGCCTATTTTCTATTCACCCTTGATGTGGGGTGAATAAAAACACTCGTTTATTTTAATGAAATTTGCTAGTCTACACATTCGAGGGCGTATAGAAACACTTAAAATGTTTTTAAAAAATAAAATAAAAACATACAACACTTAAAATGACAAAAAAACAATATTTTGCTGAAAAAGGTCTGTTTTATAAAAATTTAACATAGGTAGGTATGTATATACTTATTGAAGATAATTTCTTATATCTGGAACATCTGAAAATCCATAAATATATCCTGAAAACTGTTTAGTGGGACGGCTTCGTAAGAAAGTGGCTTCAATATCATTTTCTTCAATATTGGTCACCTGTCCGATAAAAAATTTATTTTTATGCATATTCCGATATTTTGTTGGAAAACACACTAGAAGCCAAATTCCTTGTACTGAATCAGGTGAAATAGGAGACACATAGCGAAACGATTTACCTCCATAGCAGACACATTCTGATGGTTTATCTCCAACTGGATCATCTCTAAAATTTGCTGGTGGAATATCCATCTCTTGGAGTTTATCTGATTCATCTAGAGTACTTTTTTGAGAATTCTTCATTATTTTCGTGTAATGACTGAGGGCCAAATTCATTTCCTGGTCCGAATCTGTATCTGAGATTTCAATTTCACTTCCTGAAATAATGTGTTTCTCTTGATTTTCTTTATCCTCCGACTGCTCATCAGAAGAGCTTTCAAAATCTGCACCTTTAACACTTTTCCCAGCAGGAACTTCAATTTTGCGGCGGCGTCCTCTTCCTTCAGTTTCACCATTGCCATACCTCATGTTTCTTAAGAGGTTGGCAAAGGAATTATTAAATACTTCTTCTGTATTTTCATCATTGATCTCATCAAGATTTTGCTGCGGAAGTCGTTCTAAGACTCTATCACTATTTAATGGAACAATTCCACACTTATTAAAACCAGAGTGTATGTTTTTTGCGGAATTAGGTTCAATAGCCCTTAGTAAATCATTTAGCAAATGCGGAAATCTGTCTTTTGGAACTGTGCAATGCTTTGACCCAGCCCCCATTTTTCAAGTATGTGCCTCCATGCTGTTTTCAGGGGGCGGAAAAACGCCACGTCAAGAGGCTGGGTCAAATGCGTCGAATTAGCTGGAAGGAAAATACAAGAAATTTTATGTTCTTCGCAAGCAGAGACTGTACTCGCAGAAAAATGTGAGCTGAGATTATCGCCAATTAAGTATTTCTTGCCTGGTAAATCTTTTATGGTTGGTATTACAATTTTTTGAACCCAATCTGAGAAAGAAATTGCGTCAAACCAACCAGATGAGGTTCTGTTATATCTAGCACCCTTTGGCCCACCAACTGTGCAAGAAGTATAAAGATTTTTTGCCTTGTACACTAGGGGAGGTGTGGGTACAGTACACCACTTTTTTTTTCAATTGGGCATATTTTCGAGTTTCATACAATTTTATCAACAGGGGATAGCTTAGTTATTAGGCTATTGCTACCTATAGCCTCAGGACCAGTTTCAATTCCGAACTTAAGATACCGACGTTTTGGTAAAGATTAGCGATTGGTGCAATGTACCCACCCGGGTGGGTACATTGCACCACCTGTCTGGGTACATTGCACCAGCTTATTTTTTAACGCGGTTTGCGGTTAAATATGCTGTTTTCAATATTGAATATGGGATTTAAATAAAAAGAATGTAGAAAGGTAAGAAATACTTTAATAATTGAAAATTTATAATTACACTTTAAGACCGAATTTACTAAAATTGAATGAAAAATAAAAGAGTGAAGAACTTCGTTTCGTGGTACCCGTTTTTGGAGATGGTAGGATTTTTTCAATTTGCTTCTTATCCCATTCGTACGACTGATCTGTCTTCACAAAAGCACATTTTTTTGGTTGCATGTACTGGACCGTCACGAATTTTTCTGTGACTTTGGTGATTTCTCCGACTGAAAACACACCAAACGCCCTTTGTCGATTCCCTCCTTCACTAAGACGAACAATCCTTCAATTAGGTCCTCAATGTTGACTACATCATCGTCACTATCGTCTTCTTCATTTAATTTCTCAATGAAATCACCACCACTATCTTCTGATTCGGAATGATACAAGCCTTCAATTTCGGTTTCTGAGCCAGAAGGTTCATTGGTGCTGTCCTCAAAAAGCTTCCGCTTCACGGGTGTCCTTGGTCATCTTTTTCCCCTTCGTCCACCTTTGCAGGAGTTGCAGTTAATATGGTTGTTTTGCCCCTTTTTCTTCCACCACTCTTGGGTTTACGCGCTTGAGCCTTGGGGAAGGGCCGAACTTCCATTGGACTAACACCTTGAGCTGAAGTAGAGGTACTAGCTGCAGCAAATGAATCAACTCGGGTAGTTGCGGGAGTTACAGGCGCCCCATCATCTTGACCCATGAATCCAACTGATGGAAGGGTAGGAGGAGGACGGTCTGTCACGTAGCTACATAAGAAATCATCCTCATTAAATATGTTCCTGTCAAAAGGCCAGATCCCGGTCGCTTTGAAGCCACTTACAATATTGTTCATATTGAAAGCTTTAGCGTACGCTTTTCCGAAAAGACTAGCAACGTCATATATCGAAATGGTGCGACTGGGGTTAGACAACATGAAACTGTTGCACTCAGCGTTATAAAAGTTTTTTAACGATTTGTAAACAGCTACATCCAGAGGTTGAAGCTTCGAAGATGTGTGAGGAGGAATCGTCACAATGTGAATGCTATTCGCTCGGGCCAACTGAATCAGTTCCACCTGCACATGGCTTTCGTGATTGTCATATATAAGTACGACGGGGTACTGGGGGGTCGAGCGGACATGATCCACAAAGTGCTTCATAACTTGAAGAAATATTTCTTTGTTCATCCATCCAGATTTACATGCAGAGCCTGCCGATCCTGGTGGAGCACCATTTAACATATGAGCCTTAAAGTTAACTCGTGGGAATATCAGAAAGGGCGGAACTGTATTTCCGGCAGCGCTGATGAAGCAGCATGCAGTGATGAGGATCCCTCGTTCACCTGATGTGGCTTGCCCGACTTGCTTTTCCCCGGTTTTGGCCAAAACGTTTGGTGGTACGTGCACTGTAGTTAACCCGGTTTCGTCCAGGTTATAAACCTGAGCTGACGTAACGCTGGTCTTTATATATATTTTTTCAATATTGTCAAAGAATTCGTTTACTGTCGTTTTGTTAAATGCCGTAGCTCTAGCAAGACTTGTTGCTTCAGGTTTCCTAATACTAAGATCAGGACACCTCTTACGAAAACTCTTCAGCCAATCCTCGCCGGCCATTTTTCTCTCGAACCATGATTTAGGGAATTTACAATGATTAGCCACCGCAAGTTCGTAAGCCAACTCTTTGGCCTGCAATTTTGTAAGGCCAAAATGCATTTTACTGGCGGTGACAATGTATTCTTTCAGCTGCTTTTCTAAATCATCACTAAACACTCTGTTCACAGCATAATTAAGTTGAAGAATATCTGCTTCCCTGCCCTCATTCTTCTTTATGTACCTTAGAAGTGTTGTATGGCAGAGTCAAAACTTTTCAGCAGTTTTCCTTATTTTTTTGGTCTCTTTGTAATGATCAATGGCCTTTTTCATGACCGTGGAATCGAAGTTCCCTTTCAGACGTTCTTCTCCTTTCCTTTTTCGCGGCATATTCTGCAACTAAAAACCATTTTTAACCTTTACACTGACAAACAGGCATGAAGGGTACAGTGCACCATGGTGCATTGTACCCTGGTGCATTGTTACCCCAGTGTTGTAGTTAAACAAACAAGAAAGAAAAAAACCACTTCTTGATTATATTCCCTCTAAAGAACCATCACATATCCTTTAAAACAAATTAAAGATTATAATGAACTTGATTAAATTAGAAAAATGTATTACTTACGCTGTAGGAAACACAAAATAACACTCACGAAATATTTAGTTTTCACCCGCGAAAATGTAGTAATATTAATATCTCTAGAACAAACAACCAGAGGCTCCATCAAACGACAGATTTCAGTATGGTGTCATCAGGGGTACCAATACACAATAAATTGGCGCCAAGTTCAAAACACTTTTAAAGATAAGGCGGTGGTGCATTGTACCCTCTGGAGCACCGTACCCACATCTCCCCTACGTATGGCGGTAACAATTTCCTATCAGATGAAGCAGCACACATAATGGAAATAGCTGATTTTGATGTATTATAAATGCGTTCCGGATAACGACAGCCCCTCTTCGATATTACTTTTTTCCTACCCGGGTCGTCGGTTAGGTTGGTTTCATCATAATTTATTATATTTGATGGTGGTACGTCTTTCAGTTCCGCGGCTAAATTATCGAAATAGGCATTAATAGTGGCGGGAGAAACAGCAGCTCTTGAGCGCTTGATGTTCTGACAGATTCTTGTTGTTAATAAGTCTTTTTGATGTTTTAGAAAGGAATAGACAAAGTCTCTGCCGGGAAAATTATCTTTAAATTTCGGAATTGTTTTGCCTCTACTGTCAAGGTAATTTTTTACAATCATCCTGACGTCCAAATGGTCAAGTGGGTAGCCCCAATTAGAACAAACTATTAACTGATGAATCAATACATTTTCTTCTTGTTTGGTTAGAGCTATTTGACCTCCCTGAGGCTTTAGATTGGGTTTTTTGTGATGTCGATAAAGCACAGAATAATGAATTTTATATGTTTCGCTCGCCAGCCTATAACTCATACCCTGATTAATTGAGGTGAGAGCTGATTTAAGATAACTTTTATCAATTTTTTTATATGTTTTACCTCGAGGGTCGGGTTTGTAAACACGGGGCATTTTCCTGCAATAAAAACACAAATTTCAATAAATTATGGGGTTGATAGAAACAGCGGGTGAATAGAAACACCGTGTTTCTATTCACCCCAAAAATAATCAAAACTGAGGTTATAAAACATATTAGGCAATAAATAGAAACGTAAGTATGATAGACAAATTCTGAAAACGGCAATGTAAACCAGACACCTAAAACCTACTTTGACCAAAAACTTAACCATCTTACCTGTTTTTATCTTACAACTGCGAACAAAGTTTGTGCAGAGTGAAATGTACACCTATTTTCATGGCATAGGAGATTAATACTGAAACAGTGTTACCAACAACAAAAATTAATTTTTTGTGTTAATACACTTTACAGACACCTGTTGAGTGTTTGAGTATTGATGATTGAGGTTTAATTATGAAATACTAAGAAATACCAATTTTTGAAAGAAGTTTCCTGTTTTCGTTTCTATTCAGCCTGCAGTTGCTATTCACTCCATTTTACGGTATGTTATATGGCAATAAAGACTTAGGCAACAGATTGATGGAAAGTTTAAAAATTCATTTACCTTCTTGCTGCAGTTTGAAATCTAAGGTTGTTAAACATTTTTTTAATATACATTCATTTATAATAAAATACTTATCTTTTTTGGGATTTTTTAATCGTGTACTTTAATTAAAGTACACCATTAAAAAATCCCAAAAAAGATAAGTATTTTATTATGAGTGTTAATGGTGAAAGTTTACATTTTCATACATTCATTTAGTTTAAAGAACTTTACAGAAAATTCAAAATCTTTAAAACGGGTATTTGGAACAGCTTCTGCTAAGCGAAGACGGATTTATATGTATACGTATAAAAAGATTTTAAATGCATAAATTATGACAAAACAATGTACTTTAAATGTATAAAAACCATGAAATTTTTAAAATAAAATACCAATATTTTAATGAAAATTACTTTTTCTTCAAATGTCAGTAAACATGACATTTAGTGACGCAATACAACATACTAAATTGTCATTCTCGAACAGCGCTAAAAAACTTTTTTACGAGACTATACTCTATCTATGGGGTTATTTACATCTGTTTCCATGACGGTAAGTTTTGTTTACTAGTTGTTAAGAATAAGTATGACGGTAAGTTTTTTTAGCGTTCTAGAACAGTAAGTAAATTTATTCAATTTTAAGTAACATATGAAAATGTAAACTTTCACCATTATCACACATAATAAAATGCTTATCTTTTTTTGGGTTTTTTTAATTTTAATTTTAAATTATACAATCTAAACGTTTCGATAACACTGTTATCTTCGTCAGTAGTAATATTTGTTAAAAATTGTTAAAGATGTTGTAAACAATTTTGTCAAAGTTAAAAAATTAAAACAAACATCAGCCTACTATCAACATAACAGTTTGAGAAACGTATAAAGCCAACTATAAAATTAAATTTTAGTAAAGAACAACTAGGTCATTAAAAATTAAATATTGTTAAACTGCCTTAAAGATGACAAATCAGAACACTCTCTACGGTGAAAGCTAACCATGAAATTTGTCAGCCAAAAAACACATTTAACAAAATTGAATCAAGTTATAATGTAAGTTGTGAAAAACTTCAATTTGAAAATGATAGAAGCATTCACAAATTTAAACATCACATCAAATAAAATAATCTTAGTTAATTCTAACAAAGAGATATCTTTATCAATAAATGTAAGTGTTATTAACAATGAAAAGCACAGTGCAGATCGTTTTTTGTAATTTTTAATTTTAATCTTAATTTCAACTACTTATGTTAAATTATAATGCTGTAGTAATTTAACATATAATTGGTAAAGCATTTGCTTCAAGCAAAAAACCTAGACATACCAAAAGTTAAAATTAAGACGTATCACTATGCTTTTTTTTTAATTATAAGATGCCAAAGCCTATTCAAACGGAGATTTTCTTCTTGTCTGTTAAAATTGTTAGGGTGTTTATATATTTCAATAGCTTCACGTTGTAAACGAACATAATAATGAGTTTGTCTTGACAATATTTCCATATTGTCAAATTTAATGCCATGATTTAGATTATTCAGGGCATGGTCAGCCACAGCAGACCTCTCTGGTTGACCTAATCTACAAAATTTCATAGTTCTTTACGTCTCGTATCAAAGCTACGTTTTGTGGTTCCGATGTATACTTTTCCACATGAACAAGATAACTTATACACTCCGGAAGATGATAAAGGGTTTGACACATCTTTAGGTGATCTTAAATGTTCTTTAATTTTTCTTGTTGGTTTAAAAATACACATAATGCCATATTTAATTAGGATTTTTTTAATTCTATTTGTAACATTAGCTGTAAAAGGAAGAAAAGCAGTACCAACATTAAGAACCGGTTTTTCTTTAAGGTTACTCCTAGGAGGTGTAATAACATTATTAATAATAATATCTGTATCCATTATTTTCTAAGGATTCTGTTAAATATTTATATCCATCCTTCAAAAATTCAGGGTCACAAATTCGTGGAACCTCGTGTGACTCTTGTGGTTATTTACAAATTGTAATAGCAACGAGATACAAATTTTAACATTAAGACAACTTGATATAACGAGACTAATAATATACATATGTACATATCGTTATTTATTAAGTACATATTTAAATCTTTTTAATAAATTTTTTGTAATCGTTACTTTTAATACATAAAGAGAAAAGTGGTAAATAACTAAACATATAAACTTTGTTGCTTATGTATTTAATTTAGCGTTTGTCATCAAATATTTCAAAATTTAATTTTTTTCTAATTTTATGTAAACGATTTCAAAAAATTTTGTTCGCAACACGTGCGCTGTCACATTTTTGAAGTTCGGCCTTACATTTTATCCCTCGGCTATGCCTCGGGTAAAAAAATAACGGCCTCGCACCAGGAAATGTGCAAACAGCGCACCAGTTACGAAAATAACTATGGTCGCGCAAAAAACGTCATAAGCATCTCGAACATTAAGGACTACCAATCTCAGATAATAATTGGAGTCGTCGTTTCGCTCCTTCTCCAAACAATTGTCTTTGATCGGTAAAATATCCTTACTGTTCTAGATACTTAATATACTATTAGCGCCGCTCACCAGCGGCTGTAACGTGACAAATTTCGAAGACCCTTCCAGTTTCTCCTAATGTCAACTTTTTTCATTTACATTAGTGTTTTATTTTGCGGAATACATAGCTAGGCACGTCTATAGTTCACATTCAAAGCGCTTTCTGAAGATTTCATAGTGGTTATTTAATGTCAAAGTACAGGTTATTTTTTATTTCCTTATCTAATTTTTACCTTCCAACCTATATATACATATGTAGGTATAGAAGGTTATGCAATCGACTTTTTTTCACTATCGTTAAATCGACTTTGTGTGTGTGCGCGCATGCGTGCGTGTGTGCGCGTACGTGTGTACGCGTGGGCGTGTGTGCTCGCGAGTATGTGTGTGTGTGTATACGCGGGCGTGGGTGAGCGCGCGTGCGTGCGCGTGTATGCGCGCGCGGTGTGTGTACGCATGTGTGTATGCGCGGGCGTGGGTGTGGGTGTGTGTGCGCGCATGTGTGTGCGTGCGTGCGCGTGTGTTCTCGAGTGTGTGTGTCTGCGCGTGCGTGCGTGCGCGTGCGTGTGTGTGCGTTTGTGGGTGCGGGCGTGTGTGGGCGCGTCGTGCATGCGCGGGATCGCGCGTGCGTATGTGCGCACCCACGACGCACCCACCCATGCACGCGCACACACACACACACGCACACGTACACGCACGCATCCACACACGTACCCACACACGACGCAAGTACACGTACACATCTGCACGCACACGCACGCCCGCATGCGAGCACGCACACTCGCGCACGTGCGCGCAGGTACACACGCGCACACACACACACACACACACACACACACAAACACATACGCGCACACACACGAATACACACGCGCGCACAGAGGTAACACACACACGCGCGCGCGCTCGGGCGTGTGTGCGGGTACGGGTGTGTGCGCGTGTGTATGGTGTGTGTGTGTGTGTGTGTGTGTGTGTGTGTGTGTGTGTGTGTATGTTAGTATCTACGAAAGCTCCAGAACGAAAACACCTACGTACTTAAAATGTTGTATTTAAGCTTGTTTCCATTTGGCTTATAGCTGATTAGATTTTGGAAGAAATTCAACTGCAGTAAGGGGGGGGGGGGTAGGGCTGTTTATAGTTTTATCAAATATTTCTATAACAGCTGTACATTTCAAAGAAATAAAAATACCAAGATATCGATCTTAAACATATCGATTAAGTTGTATTATCGACTTTTTTATAGAAGCGGGTGGCTTTGGAATGTTCTTTAAGTTAGCATCTAGATGTCTATTATGCTCCGTCTGTTTGAGATAGAGTAACATAAGACTCTTCTGTGTCTTTACGCCACGGAAGTCGACCTCCAGCCCCCGTGGCGCTTCAACGAGTCCATACTTCCTCCACTATCGATCAGTAATGTAGCCGACGTACGCCTTAAACACTGCTTAATTTTGGAAATTTGGTGACTTTTCCGTGTACAGCACTGATCGTATGAATCCCCATAACATTTCTGTAGCGCTTTCCATTTTTATATTTCACAAAAAAATCTTCTCTCTTGCATATCTCTCGGTCTTACTGAAGCGTATTTGTTAACGACCGCACTTTTCTGGTTCATCGTCATCTACACTCTGTTTCATCATCTCGTCTCATCTCCATTTGCCGGTTACTCCGATTAATAAATCAATCTCAATAAATCGATATTACATTGGAGGGCACATAATTAAAACTGATTTAAATTTACCTTTATTCCTAAATATACTTCGTCTATAGCGTCCATTAAAAAACCTTCAAACTGTTCTTTAGTAAATATTCTTGACTTTTTTGCAGAATATCCTTCAATTGCCTTCTCCAGAAAACATTGTAACTATTTATTCCATGCTTAATAATTAATTCGGATTTGATCATGGCACTTCGTTCGACGGATAAACACAAGCGCGCCATGAAATAATCTACTATTAATAGTAGACAAGAATGTCTTGAAAGTTTTGAAAAATATACTCTTCTACAATTCATATACAAAGTAGGCATTTATGTTGCATTTGACAATGCAAAATGTCGCTCTAAAGCGACAAAACCAAAAAAAAATTGATGTGACCAATATTGCTTTCCTATGCATCCGTGGGTAATGTTTCATTAGCAAATGTACAGGAAAAAGAATTTCAGTCGCAGAACGACTATTTCTAACTTATGGATTCCTCCTCATATTAAATGTAAGGAATTTAAAAATCAAGAAGTACCTGTATACTTGATAATTTTTTGATTGCGAAAAAGGGATAAATATTATATAAACCTACCCGACAAGGTTTTCTCTTTTCCTATAATTTAATAATTTTTAATTAGAATAATACCCAATGCTGTTTAAATTATGAAATAAAAAGTATAAACTACATATTAACGTAAATGACGATTATTTGTCATTTGTCAAATATGGAAACCATGGCTATTTTAATTTAATGTTGCACATCAAATAGTTTAATTAATTACTTATTTAGTTTCATATGATAAAAGAAGTGATGTTTCATCTTATACTCGAAACGGGGTATATTGAAGAAGACCTAAAACACTCAAAACCTAACACAAGAGCTGTTATATGTAAACATAAACCACAGAATAAGATATTTTATTCTGTGCTTAAACGCTACGTTTGGATCTAAACGTCATCGTCAGGCGAAATTGGAAGCTTAAATTAAAAACGGTGCCACATGTCTAACCACCACACGGCACAATACAGGAGAAATGAGTGAGCTCGGCTACAACTCAATCAAACAGTCTGAAGACCGCAGAGCACTCGTATTGTATGGTTGTTTTGGAGGTATCGATAATACAGTTGGAGTGAGAATTTGGTTAGAGAGGAAAGAACCGAAATAGGCGCCACAAGCTTTAACGAAAGAAGGAACAGAAAATGGGTTCCTATTCCTTGAAAGAGGGAGAGCCTATAAAGCTTGAAACAGGAAGTAAGTAATAGGAATAATAAGTAAGTGAGCAATTCCCTCAACAAACGTAAATTTATTTCCTTCCTGAAATTCCCAACAAAGGAGGCAATAAGCCAAATATTATTGTATAGCTATATAAACATGAATAATAAACGAAATAAATTATATACATATGTACGTTATTTCTACAATTCACCCCAAAATAAAATAAAATAGAAATTAAAATAAGTTTACGAGGGCAAGTCGTGACCTTACATTTACGCTCACAGTAATTTATAGTTTAGAATACCAATACAAACAATGCCCCGCCGCCAAAATTTATAAAAAAAATTAATATAAGTTAAAATAAGTTTGACGAAGGCAAGTCGTGAGCTTGTAGTTACGCCCACAGTAATTTATAGTTTAAAACACCAAAACAAACAATACCCCTACCGGACGACATAAGATGTTACGTAGCTTAGCCTGAAAAGGCCAACTTAATAAACTTATTAAATCAGTTACTTATAAAAAAGAAATAATTAAATAATTCAGCTTGCATTTCGTTTAACAACACTGAATACAAACCCATCTTTAATTAAGTTACATAAATACAATTGGAAAAGCCTGTTTAGTCCCAATTTTATTTCAAGAAACAAACAAAAATAGTAATTAAGCAATTTAAAATTAGAAACAGAAATTGGTCTGAACAACCTTATCCATATTCGAGTAAAGAAAAGAGTATTATATATTTGAGCTACCAAGTAATTTAAATTAGTACGACATCTCGTGTCAACAGTTAACAGATTCAGTATTATATCTGGTGCACATAAAAAGTTACATCTGGTATACATAACAGTTGCAGCAATGCTACTGCGCACGACCACAGAACCAGTAGTACAAAGGTAATTATTCAAAATGGAGGTTATACATTCACGGGTGTGGTATATAAATCCAACTTTAATAAAAGTTATTCAGAATTTTGACTGTTGATTGTGCGTGAAATATTAAAGAATGGTTAATGAACACATAGCAATTCTACATGAGAGAGATGGAATTAAAATTAGCTGCAGGCGGGTCTCCAATCGACACCGAACTTATACTACAAGTAAATATGTTTAACAAATACTTGTTGATATAACTAATATAAATATATTTAAGTTCCTTGTAGTCAATCGTAACCTGCTGAATGAAATTTAGGTGCGAGTTTTATTCCTAGGTAAGATGTTTGCCAAATACTTGTTAACGGAACTAAAGTAAATGTACTTCTTTTCGTTGTAGAAAGCAATTTATTTATACAT
This sequence comes from Vesta saturnalis, assembly GCA_036346205.1. NCBI lineage: Eukaryota > Metazoa > Arthropoda > Insecta > Coleoptera > Lampyridae > Vesta > Vesta saturnalis. Next base: position 609,750 of record JARFJB010001703.1, read on the forward strand.
GCAAGAAAAAGGAAAGAGCTAACGTGTGGTTGCGAATGCTTATGCGTTTTTCAAAGCAGCCAAGCAACGAGCAACCAGTCCCCAGTATGTGAGCCTCAGCTGATCGCAGTTTATCAGCAACACAATCCAAACAATAAGCCAAATAGATACAGAACGGATACTCTGGTCACATCAATCAAGACAACCAAATGTAAACATGAACTTGGATGTAATCGTAACAATAAAGTTATATGGACACTTCAATAGATGGAAACTTAAATATATAGAAACGTAGGTTTATGGAAACCCAAGTTAGTTGCTAAAACGATAGTAAAGAATGAAAATGATGTTTATTCTGTGATAAGGTGTTACCTCTAAGATCGAATACGAGCGGTAGTTTAAACGTCTTAAACACTTTGTTACACTGATTTCTTTGAAGAAGTAATGTGAAATTCTTTTGTGTGTGAAACCCGAAAGAGAAGTTTGAATTACAACAAGGTTAGCAAGATCTAAAACGGCTTACCAAGATGTGTAGGTGTAGTGAAATATTTCTATTACATCCGCCTTAAATGGCGATTATATCACTTTTATACAACAAAGCGATATTATATAGTGAAAATTTTCCATAAAAATTATGATTGGCATCTAGTAAATAGAAACAAGAAAATTTCCTAGAAACTTTCCACCCTTCTACAGAAATGGCTATTTTGAAAAGAAAGCCAACGCCCTAAGAAACAATTTTACAACTTCATTTGTTACCACAGAAGTAGATACGAGAGAGAAATTATTTTCGTAAAATGTAGAAGCGTACGTCATAAAAAAAGATCATATGTGAAGTAGCAATTAGCTACAGTACAGGAATAATTTGTATATCATTTAATCCATTATACTCACTAGTAAGATCGTAAATGCAGAAATTTTAAATCATTTAGTACCGAAAATAGAAACTAGTAAGCTTAAAGCATATTACTAAATATTTAAGTCACAGACACTTATTTAAGGTCGCTTTTAGAAAGAGTAACCAGATAAAATAATACAATCGATCCTATATCGATTTTTGCACGTTACAAAGGTAAAAGGCAAAAACCAAAGCAAAAATACTTACAAATTGAAATTAACGCATTAGGCAAAAGTTAAATATTAAGTAGTAGAAATAAAATTAAACTGTGAAAATTAAAACGAATGACCGTTCCATAGTAAAAGTTAGAGTACCGCTAAGCAATAAGAAAAAAAACGTGGGAAAGGTGTCGTACAGCAACACAGTAACTTTCTGCCAGATTGGCCTATGTAAAAATCATTACAATCCCTACACAACAGTTTATAAACCCCTTAATTATCAAGGGAGTCAATGTTATCTTTAATATGAACGAAATGGGATTTAAGATTATTTTTGGAGGAGAAAGGTATATTGATGTTATGTGAATTAAAAAAATTTAGAAACAGATATGAGGCTAAGCCTATATAATGCAGTGGGGACTGTAGGCTAAGAAACAGCACTTAAAATTAAGTAAAATACAATTAACAAGATATTTGATGATGATGTTAAAGCACTCCCCAAAGAGAAGATCACTGGGAAAGAAATGAACAATATCAAAGAAAACTAGTTTCTAATTAGCCCCAAGTTCACACACACACAAACACATACATACACACTCATTTAAGTTCACGCACGCACAAACACACACACATACATGCACACACACACACACACACACACACAATACACTCACACACACGCGCCCACACACACGCTCACCCCACACACTAAGTTTACACACCATACACACACACACACACACACACACACACACACACACATACTACACACATACACACACACACAAATACACACACACACACACACACTTACACACACTACACACATACACATACCACTTAAGTTCACACACACACACACAGCGCCACACACACACACATACACACCACTCACACACACATCACACACTACAGTTCACACACACACACACACACACACACACACACACTCACACACACACACAACACACACACACACACACACACACACACACACACACACACACATACTACACACACACATACACACACACACACACACACACACACACACACACACACACACACACACACACACACACACACACACACACACACACACACACACACACACACACACACACACACACACATACACACACACACAACACACACACACACACACACACACACACACACACACACACACACACACACACACACACACACACACACACACACACACACACACACACACACACTCACACACACACTCGCACACACACAGTCACTCACTCACTAACTCGCTTGATCGATCGCTCACTCACTCATTTACTCACTCATGCACGCACACGCGCACGTACCCTCTGCAATCCATCCCTCAACATCACAATCGCTACTTTAATTACTCTTGTATATTTCTTTTTCTACACCACCTTCTTTTAAGTCTTCATCTTTTTCGAAGAAATATTTATTTGTTGAAGGTACAATACTATTTATTTAAATTTCAACCACGAAACAACACAATTTAACCTAATAATTTTAACCAGTAAAATACAAGAATATATTACTAATGAAATTAAAATCACTATAGTTATAGTAGTAATTACGAGAGCTGCAGTATGACTCAGCTAAGTAAGCAACAAGTATTAACCAATAAGATTTATCTATCTCTGTCACACTTTGAAGAATTGTATAATAGAAAAGGAATAGCAACTAATAAAATGTCTATCCATGCTTACAATGCAACGTATGTCGGTTTTAAAACCATATATTCACTATCATCAGCTGTTCATTGTAACGTAACCTAAAATTTGCGCATTGTTTCTTTTCGACTTTATTCTGATATATTATTAAAAGTAAAAACAGTTCTTATTAGTTAGTGCTTTAAGATGTCGCTTAGTAATAAATCTAAAAAAAGTCAAACACAACTTATGTTGTTGAATGTGCTTAAATATTTTAAAAATGAAAGTGAACGAGGTGGATGCAATGTACCACTAACATTGATAATACAAGTACAGTATATCTACAATTTTAAATATGTGAATTTTCTAAAATTAATGTTATAATTAGCGAGCTACGGAGGCATGTGATGTTTTAACTTACGTATCCGTTTTTAAACTAAAGTAGTTCGAATAAATTTCTAGATGTTCGAACAGACTATTAGTGTAAATAAAAAACACGCCTATTAATTTTTATTAAAAAGAGCTGTGGGACATACGTATTCTATTATTTCATTCATATGTTTTTAAGCAATGAGTCACACTCGAGCTCTCGTAATTACTACTATATTGTACTTGTGTACTGTATGTGATATATCTTATAAGGAAATTTTCAAATTAACATATCAAAATTAAAATTAACAGAAACTGACTAAAGCAAGTGAACTGTCAACAGAAGTTCAAAATGTTCAAATATATAATGAATGTGACCCTCAATAACGGAGGAGCTTTTGTGACAGGATCTGTAGCATTGATCCGGATGTTCATCGGCGGGACACATTGAACTCAATAGAAAATGGAATGCTCACAGCAGCCAAGAAGTGAAGTCCTTTTGATATAAAGGGAGTGGAGTCTGTATTTTTCTCTTTGGCGCACTCATTTGTGCTTATGGGAAAACCTTACACACCTTGTGCATTTATTTCATTCGGATATTGCACGTTTCTGTTTTTTTTTATAGGACATTAACCTACAGTTAAATACATCTACTCTGTGAGACATACTGTTGTAATTGCGGCACATTGAAAATATCGGTGATTTTTGCAAAACATTTGTTCTAGGAGTAGAATAATAAAAAGTAAAAAAGTTTTTTGACAAATATGTAGGAATGTTGAGGTAAACTAGCGATAATTGGTTAAGACAGTCAATTTCGATGTGAATAAGCTTATACAGAAAAATTACACTATTAAAAACCAGTGAGACGCCATATAACATGTGAAAATGTATTTTCTCTACGACCCTTTATGAAAAGACAGATTTCGTCACCGCATACTCCATCCAAAACTTGATTTTCGTCTTTAGTCCGAGAAAATCCCATAACGTTAACTCTCGTCACAAGAGACGAAAATAACTTACCAATATTCACCAATATCAAGTTGTCTGCTGTCATTGTATCGGCATTATTAAATTACCTCAGTTTGTTTTTATCGTGGTTCGCTATGAATTCTGATGCAGAAAGTGACTTGGACTTGCTATGAAGACATTTATAGTAAATTCATGGGATATAGGGTTGATAACCAAGTACATTGTCGAACTCTTTAAGGCATCGACTCTATGGTCTATATATTTGATATTAAGAACAACAGCATCAATAAAATAACTGATGTGGAATACCACACGATCTTCCAACCTACTAAATGGAAATTAAAAGAAATGAAATAATGTTGATAACATTTTTTTTAGGATAATTATGCAACCTCTTTTATAATAAGTTCATTACGAAAATAGGCAACATTGTAAAAACAGAAACAATAATATATGTCAAACAGACGTTTAAAACTTTTTTTGACAGCCAGAGGTTAATTGACATCTAGATGCTAACTTAAATAATTAAAGGAAATGAAATAATTTTAATGATTATTTAGTACATCTAACAAACAACCAATCACAGCATGCTACTTTCCTCAATTTTCTGTATTGTTTGACGGAGAAATAGACGTACACCCGTACGCAGAACATTACATGGACACTTTGGTTAAGTTAAGCCTAATTAAATGTCGTAACGTATAGTCGAAACTGCCGTCGCACCACCCCGAGGTGATGGAAGACACACACGTGATGGTAGAGGAGTTGTTTTTTTTTCGGATCGATTCTGAGGAAATTCGACTTCGCGCAACTCTTAATAACTTCGTTATTTAACGACCAATTTTTTCGAAACTTTGCAACAATGTAGGTCGACACCAAACGCTAAAACTGGATTTTCAACTTTTTTGTATCCCCTTCATTTTTCGAGATATATAGCCATCTTCCTTATTTCGCGAATCCGTACTCTAAAATTTGAAATTTAAGTTCTTTGGAGCATAGATGAAGAATCCGTAAAAAGACGCAAGTCAACTTTTTTGACCCAAAACTCGAACCTGGGATGGAGCGAATGTTCAAACTCAGGTTAGACGGGTTCTACTTTGAGCCTGAAACACAGTTCAACTTTAAAACTGATCCCAAATTAAAACCGAGCTATAGTATGAGCGAATAACATGACCAGTACCAACTCGCTGTAAACTACTCTTAAAATCATTTATAGGCCTTTTACAAACATTTTGGGTTTTAACCAAATTTTACCCATCTAACCTCAACCCCTTCCCAATCGCTTACAATTTAATATATACCCATAGTTATTTCCGCTCCAACCGAGTTAGTAGCGTAGTGGTGACACGATCTGCTTAGTATTCGGGAGGTAATGGGTTCGATTACAGTTACCGTCTACGTTGTATGAGACATTTTCTGGGGGTTTTCCTCATGCACATGTAGCGGCATGGTCACTGTATATACGCACGCCATGAATTTTCCCTCTCAGAACCCTAACCCCGTTCCTTCCGATCCTATCCTGACCACATCCATCCTTAATCTCACCATGCATATATACGTAATGTATGTATGTGTATGCTAGGAATCCTTGATTGTGGCTGAATGAGTTTGGAAAGCTCAAACAGCCCGCCCTCCCCCTCGGGAAGGGAATGAAATACGCGACCTTTCCATGTTTCCGCTCAAATTCTGTAGAAATTCATATGTGATTAATATATACTTTTTAAATTTAATATAAAGGGATTTGCTCAAAGTAGATGAATATTTATTAATCTAGAACGTTTTGATAATTTATATTCTTTTATATTATAAGCTACTATAATTTAGCAAGATGATATATTATTCTATAAATAGTTAACATTACAATAAGTTTTTAAACATTATTTTTAATTTGAAATAGTTTAAATATATTTATATATAAATTAACTTTTTGATGCTTTAAATGTTTAAGTTGGCATTTATGTGCGTCGAATTAATAATTAGGCTGTGACTATCCGCACGCAAAATTAACCTAAATCTGTTTAAAAAAGGGAATCTAAAATCTACGGTAACCTAGGATCCAAGCTACGTTACGTTACAGTCCATTGAGAGAATCCCAGGTTACCGTAGATTTTTTTTTCCTTTTTATTTCCATCTTTAGACAGATTAAGGTTATAATTTTTGCGTGTGGATAGTCACAGCGTATTACCAATCCCTAATTTTAAACAACCATTTTGTCGAATAAAAAACATACTTTTTAGTATCCTTATGTACATTTTTTGATTAACAGAACTATGTAAGCATATTAAAATTAACTTAAAATGACACTGCAATGTAAAAATGTTTATTCGTTTTCATTACTTATTTAAATATGCATACAAACATGCACATCTGTTTCAAATAAGTTTTTAACTAATTTTTCTATTTATTATATTTCAAGTGTCTCATTTTAATTGTAATTTAGTTATTTTTGAAACAAGTTTTATTTATAATAAAGAAAATGTTTCATGTTATGTTTAATTGGAACTACATTTAGAAGAGAACCTTACGTTTTCAGTATTGATGTTACATTTGTTATTTTTTACAAACGTAACCTATTACTTCACATTTTAATAAAAAAATGTATATGTTTAGTTAAACCAAACTCATGATGAGATTGTCTTTTATTTGTATACATTTATACATAAAGCAACTATGTATTTATTTATAGATTACGAAACATTTCCAAAAATATAAGTATAGTTCAATAATATTAATTTTTAGTTATCTTATCCATAGCAGTTTCTAAGTATAACCTTTTTATTTAATATTTATTCACATTATTTGCAAAAATTTAAAATAGTTAGGTACAAGAATCGGCCACTTAATTTAATTTTAAAGCTAAAATGTTTTAAGTTTTACTATGTAAATATCCAAATATATATCCTTCTGTAAAATCGTGAGACAGCTTTAACATTGAGTACTTTTGTAACTGTTTCGATGCCAGTTTTTATATTATTCTACGTGTCAACATTGATTGTACCCATATTGCAATATTTTTCTATACTTATATCCAATCAAATGGAAAGATTCTTTGAAGTGGTATCTATTGATTCTCGTAGGCCTGTTTAAACAATCCCGCAACGTGGTACTCAGTAACAACTTGACCTGGATTAGTAGTAGTCCAGTTATCACAGGAAGCTTTTAAAGGCCTAAAAAAGCTACTTTCTAAGGGTTGAGTTTTATGGCTGCTATGGAGTGGAAGGCTGAGCATATGAACGTGATTCTTCTTTGCGAAAGAAATAGCTGCTAGAGACGTCTGGGAAATGTGATTATCAAGGATCAATAATACTGGGGTTTCAGCTGATGGATTAGTCTGGTTTTGAAAATGCCTCAGGAAGTCAAGAAATTTTTCAGAATTTATGTATCCAGAATCAGTCACTACCATTATTGAACCTGTGGGTGCATCTTTCCGAAGTAAGTGATTATGTCTTTTTGGGGCAAAAATCAAAAGTGGTGTTACATAATGTCCTGTTCCATTCATACAACAGGCTACTGTCACGGTTTTTCCTTGTTCTGCTGCAACGTTTTTAGCAATTTCTCTCTTGCCAGTGGGAGCTACGTGCTTAGTCAGTTTATTGGGAACCGTTTGGAAACTACTTTCATCCATAAAATACTTATCTTTTTTGGGATTTTTTAATGGTGTACTTTAAATTATACAATCTAAACGTTTCGATAACACTTACAGTTATCTTCGTCAGTAGTAATGTTTGTTAAAAATTGTTAAAGATGTAGTAAACAATTTTGAGAAATTAAAACATAAACATAAGCCTGCTATTAGTATAACAGTTTGGGAAACATAAAGCCAACTATAACATTTTTTTTAATAAAGAACAACTAGGTCATAAAATTAAATATTATTAAACTGCTTCAAAGATGACAAACCAGAACACTCTCTACGACGAAAGCTAACAATGAAATTTGCCAGCCAAAAAACACATTTAACAAAATTTAATCGAGTTATGATGTAAGTGTAAAGTTGTGAAAAACTTCAATTTTTTCATACTTTATCCATGTTATATATTCTGTTTGGTGGAAATTCGTATTTCTGAAGTATTTCCTTTAAATTTTGAAAATATCGGGTTAATTGATGTCTATTAATCCCATGGTTCTTGCTACGCTAGTTTTTCTGGGAGCACGCAAAGACTCGGTTTCCTTTCATAAAATCTCTCGTCCAGTCTCTTCCCGCCATTTTGGTTTCGTTTGAAAAACGGTGACGAATTCAGTTTTTGTCCGCATATTGAAACGCAAGAAAACGCAGAGATTTTAAAGTCAACCCATAAAATCGTAAATCCAAAGCCTCGCAGTGCTCTACTATTTGTCTTTCTTGTTCTTGAGTAAAAGTTTTACTAAAGCGCCCTAGAGCTATTTCTCTTGTGGAAAGGCCATCTTGTCTTAATAGTTGTACTTGGTTTAAAATTTCGGGCGTTAGCGGCTTCAATGCTTCGTTTTTGCGTTTGTAATTTCTAATGACAAAAGATCTAGGTAATTTCTGTTTTAAATACATAGGTACAACAAATTGGGGTAAGTTACTTCTATTGAGAATAAAAGGTGGGGCAAAAGTACGCGCAGGATCTTTACCCCATGCTTTCTGCGGATTTTTTCCCCATTTTTTATTTTTTGCTGTGGTCTTGTGTTTTTCATACCAACGTAATTTCATGTAATTTCGTAATATGTTAAAACTGTATAATATGTAACTGCAACAATTCAGCGTACATTTCATAAAAATAACCAATTAACAAAATATTTACAAAAACATCATTTGAATACTATGCATAATTAGATCAAAAAATACAAAAACAACACTAACTTCATTGTTCGAAATGCTGAGTTACAATCCCCGTGGCGTTCACTTCTGTGGTCATAGGATTACTAAAGCTCGTATGTGCCTTGATTTTCGCGCCCGCACAATAAACGGTTTTTCAGAAAATGGCGTGCGGATATTTACCGCCTGCGGACTTTTACTCCATGTACCGGATTCTCGAAACACCTGCCATACCTGATTAATGCTGTGGATGTGTATATTAATACTTTATTACCTTCAGTAGTATGTTTTACAGAATATGGTTGCAAAGAAAACGAGTTTACAAATTATAAACAGCCCAATTATGAATTATTGAGTAAATACGTTCGTGTTCATAAAAAAGGTGGTGGTATTGCTATATATGGTCACATCAATTATCAATTAAGTAAGGTAACGTTAAAAAGTATTCCTATTGAACAAATTTGTAAATTTACTAGTATTAAATATTATAGCAATAAGTTTAAATTTATATTAATTTGCTTTTACAGGAGTAGAAGTAGGACACCTTGGCCGCCATCTTGGATTTTGACGTCACAAGGATGCCCCACTTGGGAGAGCATATTTTCCACCCTTATTTTTTATGGTTTCTTTTCGGAGGCTTTTTTCAACCCTAATTATTTTTGTTTTTTACTCGCCCACGTGTAGGACGTATTTTTTAACCCTATTTTATGGCCGCCCACGTCTAAGACGCGTTTTTTCTACCGCTATGGTTTCTTTTTAGAGGTCTTTTTCAACCCTTGATGGAATTTTTACTCCAATTAGAGCCCTTTTGGTTGTGTTAAGAACTTTTTTGTCGGTTCACACCTATGGCTTCTTTTAGGCAGTCATTTTTAGCCCCTTAATGGAATTTTTACCCTAATTACCGCCTCGTTGGCAGTTTAGCCCCTAGAAGGTAGGCAAATACGCGCGCGTACAATGTTCTAATAAGGAGGCCTAATACTAGCTTGTAAGACACATGTAGGGCTTCGCAACTTGTTCTCGGGCATTAGCCCCTTGGCTGGAGATGGTATGGGGTACCCTAACTTTATAAGACAAGTGCAGAGCTTAGTCCCTATCGTGGACCCCCTTGGTGCAATTGTATGTAGGTTCTAACTTAATCTTACAGCTGTAGGCCTTCGCCCCGTCATACAAAATTGTATTCTAATAAGGTGGCCCTAGCCTTGTAAGAAAGGACTTGTATCAGGGTCTGCGCCCTGGCCCCTTTGAGTACAAATTGATTTTAGCGCCATCTAGTGGCATATAGACTAATGAACATTTTCTATAATAGAAGTTGATCATGCACACCTCTCTCTTGCTCTATCTCGTTTCACTCTCTCTTCCTCTCTCTCTTTCGGCTCTTTCCCATACACAAACAAATCAATTAATTAATTAATCAATCAATCTCAAACAAATCATGCGCGATCAAATCAATCAGATCAATTTCAACCAATAAATCAAAAAATTATTTCTACCCTAATGTAATGATACTTTATATATCGGCAGATACTCTCTTTCTAAACAGGCACCACCCATACATTCGAAAAAATTATATCTGATTTATTTGCATGTTCAATTACATACACACAAAATTATTTCATAGAAACGTGTTCATTAACAGGTATAAAAACCTCATTAAAAAGACTGGAAAGTAATAATTACTTACATATAACATAGAGTTAAATTAAATTAACATGTTTTTAAGAATATCAAACTGATATAATGGAAATATAAGACAAAAGGTTTTAATGGTTTTATTATTATACGCGAATTAAGAATAACTACAAGTTTAAAATCTACGAATACGTACCAACTATTTGTACACCTGATCTTATGACGCCATCCTATAAGAGTAATAATACATTTTAAAAATCTTTATCGCCATTTTTGTTAGCAATCTCAAGTAAAAAGCATATATATTAAAAATAATACGTTTACCTTTCCGTTGTTCTAATAATAACCGTATATTGAACTGAAATACTTTTTATACAACGAATCCACATATAATCTTACTAAACACGTTTTATGAATGGTTGGATATAAACTGGCTATTGCATTCCGATCATTAACTAATTTAGAAAGTAATACACAAAACCTGATTACTGCTACTGGTATTTAGCATTTATATTGTACTTACAAATTTACATTCAAAATGCTTAAAGATATTTTAAAAATTTTGCTACTGCAAAATTACTTTTAAATAATTTGAACCTTGAGATTACATAAACTATTGTTATGGAATGCAATACAAATATTTACAAATTATTTTTTTGCTACCGCAAATTACATTAAGGTCTAAAAATTATTAGTCGAACTAATAAAAATTTCTACCCGATGCTTTTTTATACGGATATATTCTCTCTTCTATGCAATCATGATTTATCTGTATACTCAATTATGCACACACACACACACACACACACACACACACACACACACACACACACACACACACACACACACACACACACACACACACACACACACACACACATATGTACTTCACGTTATATGGATTTTTACCAGTTGTGATTAATAGCAATGTTAACTAAATGCTTTAAAATTTCTAATCTGAAATAAGAGTGACGTAATCTAATTTTATTTGAAATTTCATAGAGAGCATCACCATCATCGAGATTTTGAGATACAATCACCTCATCGTCTTCACCTTGAACGATTATATTGTAACAACCTATAAAGCAGCTAATAATCCCTGACAGTTTTTTATCAGACACTATTATTATTATTACTACATGGACATGAGGTTATCTCTAAATTAACTGCACGGCTCTGGAAATGCTGCACACTCTTCAAATCTTTCAGTTCGTTCCCAGAAGTTGTATCGTATTCATTTCCTTCAATTTTATCTGCATTCTGTTTCGAGACTGTAGTACGTTTTCTAATACATAAACAAAATCTACAATACTGTGATGCGTGTAGCAGCAAAACACGTTAGCTAGCTAGTTTCACCTCTATATTATTTTACATGCACGCCTGACCTTATCATAAATACATCTGTCAAAAAGCTAAATTAACATAGCTCCACGGACTGGGCATAGCAAGCAGCGTTTCTAATTATGGCTTTTAGTCAACACCATATTGCCTACAATTACGTACAATCAACTATCAATGCCTTAGCACGAGGAGCAAACGAAAACACGCTAACACGAAAACACACAAACGAAAACATGCTAACACGAAAACACGCAAACGCGAAAACACACAAACGAAAACACGCTAATGCTAGAACACACAAACGAAAACACGCTAACACGAAAACACGCAAACGCGAAAACACGCTAATGCCAGAACACACAAACGAAAACACGCTAACACGAAAACACGCAAACGCAAAAAGATACAAACACGAAAACATGCAAACACGAAAGCACACAAACGAAAACACGCTTACACGAAAACATACAAACACGAAAATATACGAAACGAAACACACGAAACTCAACACGAAACACGCAAACACGAACACAACACACAACGAAAACACGCTAACACGAAAACACACAAACGAAAACATGCTAACACGAACACACACGCAACACACAGAACGAAAACACACAAACGAAAAACACGCTAAAGCTACACGAACACACAAACGAAAACACGCTAACACGAAAAACACGCAAACGCGAAAACACAAACGAAAACACGCTCAAGCCAGAACACACACTAACGAAAACACGCTAACACGAAAACACGACAAACGCAAAAAACGGAACAAACACGACAAAAACATGCAAACACGAACGCACGCACACAAACGAAAACACCACACCAACGAAAACACGCTACACGAAAACAAGCAAACACGAAACCAACATAACAAGAACGAACACGCTAACGCAGAAACACGCAAACACGAAAACACACAAACGAAAACACGCTAACACGAAAACACACAAACGAAAACATGCTAACACGAAAACACGCAAACGCGAAAACACACAAACGAAAACACGCTAATGCTAGAACACACAAACGAAAACACGCTAACACGAAAACACGCAAACGCGAAAACACAAACGAAAACACGCTAATGCCAGAACACACAAACGAAAACAAGCTAACACGAAAACACGCTAACGCTAGAACACACAAACGAAAACACGCTAACACGAAAACACGCAAACGCAAAAAGATACAAACACGAAAACATGCAAACACGAAAGCACACAAACGAAAACACACAAACGAAAACACGCTTACACGAAAACATACAAACACGAAAATATACGAAACGAAAACACGCTAACGCAGAAACACGCAAACACGAAAACACACAAACGAAAACATGCTAACACGAAAACACGCAAACGCGAAAACACACAAACGAAAAGCTAATGCTAGAACACAACGAAAACAAGCTAACACGAAAACACGCAAACGCGAAAACACAAACGTAAAACACGCTAATGCAGAACAACAAGAAAACAAGCTAAACGAAAACACGCTAACACTAGAACACACAAATGAAAACACGTAACACGAAAACACCATAACTGCAAAAGATACAAACACGAAAACAGCAAACACGAAAGACAAACGAAAACACGCTTAATCACGAAAATATATAGCTATACGACAAACGCAAACACGATTTATAACACAGAACGAAAGCACGCTAACACAGAAAACACGTTGACGTCAAAACATCGAAAACGAAAGCACACGAAACGAAAAGCAACGCAAACAACGAAAACCAGAAGCGAAAATTCAAGCTGACGCAAAAACGCAAGCACGAAAACACAAACGAAAACAAGCGTAACACGAAAGCGCCTAACGCTAGGAACCACAAACGAAAACACAAAACACGCTAACGGACGAAGTAACACGCTAACGCTAGAACACTATCAAACGAAAAGGTCATCGAGAAACACGACCAAAGTGAAAACACGCTAGCAAAAACACGCAAAGGCAAGTCGAAACAGTCACAACGTAAAAAAGTCTATCACGAAAACATGCGCTAACACGAAAATACGTCAAACGCGAAAGCATACAAACGCGAAAACATACAAACACGAAAACTACGCCAACACAAGAAAACACTGTAAACACGAAAGCGAAAACACGTAAAACGAAAACACAAAACGAAAGCACGCCAGTGGAAAAGCATCCACGTTAACGCAAAATACCGTCATACACAGCCTGCAAACATGAACAAGATGGTACACCGTAATTAGTGTTAAAGTAACAAGTTTATTAAAACATTGTAAGGAAAGTCATTCCTCCACTGGACGTTTAGAAAATATATTATTATCTATTATAAACAACAATACATCATTTTAATGAATAACAACCATGTTACCACGTTTCTTCTTCTTCTGAAAACCGTATTACGTGCACATCATTCATGGTTTTGAAGAGAAGTAAGATAAACGAGATTAACAAAGAGAGAGAGAATAGAGGTGTCATATCAACTGTCTATATAGAAACATGTTCATTATCAAAATACGCCACTCTGATGGCAGCTAAAAATCAATTTTTACTAAAGGGGCCAAGGGAGACCCTGATACAAGGTACCATTACATTGGCAAATAGGTCTAGGGCCAACCTTGATTATAATAACAATTTTGTATGACGTGAGAGCGAAGTGCTACTTACACTGTAAGATCTAAGTTAAGAACACGTACATACAATTGACACCAAGGGGTTCCCGATAGGGACTAATGTCTTGCATTTCTTATAAAAATGGTTAGGGTCCCTCAAATACCATCATCCACCAGGGGCGAAGACCAGAACAAGTTGCAACCCTACAGAGTGTTCTTACAAGGAATAGCATTAGGCCTCGCTTAATTAGAACAATTGTAGCTGGCAAGCAATATTTGCCATACTCTTCTAGTAAGGCTAAACATAGCCATAAAAATGCTTAAAAGGCAACGGTAAATTAATGTAAAAAGCATTTCACATCATAGGGTCAAAATTGTACTGCGAAAAGAAGCCATAAGGTGTGATCACCATAATCAAATTGAAAGTAATATGTAACACAAACGAAAAGTGGCTCTAATTGGGGTAAAATTTCATCAAGGGTTTGAAGAAAACTTCTACAAAAGAAACCATAGGGCTGAAAAAGCGTCTACACGTTGGGACATAGATCATAAAGTTATCAAGGGTAAAAAACATACGTCCTGTACAAGTGGGCGATAAAGACACAAAATATAATTGAAGAAGATTGAAATTAGGGCTTTCGAACTAAGTCCAATCCGAAAAGATATGGAAGATCATTATAAATAAGGGTGGAAAATTATGGTCTCCACTGAATGGGCACCCTTGTACGTGCAAAATCCAAGATAGCGGCCAAGGTGTCACTACTTCTACTTAACAAGGTCTCACTACATACGTTAATGATACATCTAATGCATTCTTTACCATGAAGTTCGGTGTTCAGGGTACAAAATTGATTGTGAAATTTCAGTTTCCATGGTTTCAAGTCTATATCCATACAGCCGACTCAGTTACTATTAGTAAATACGTAATATTCTATTGATTCACTTATGTTAACAAACATTTTAGGAAGAGAATTTCTGTAGTCTTGATACAAATTTGAAAAATCTACAACAGGTACTTTTGAAACGAAAACATACATATTTTCAAGATTTGAGTTCTAACGTGGAAACCCCATCAGACCATTTTCATACAATTTGCTTAAAATACCGTGTTACAATACCTCTTAATAAGATCTACACAGTTTATCCAAGACGAATTATATTGACTGAAAACATTTAAACTTAATAGGTTATAATTTCACTTATCAGAGTCATTAAATTGAGATCATATTGCCTAACGTGTCTTAATACGTATGACACTGTAAACAAAAATATAGATCGGCATTTTGTAATTATATTTTAACATTATTTCAGTACTTCATTTCCTAAGAAAAGAGTTACATTAAAATTACCTCCATCATTGGGCTTATAGCGATATTAACCATTTGTGGCAAATTACACTTAAGAGCTTTATTCAAATTTACAAAACAATTCTTCATCTGAATTGGATAAAATAAAAATATGCACTTTAATAAAAAATTGTATATAGTGGAACACTGTCAGAGAACATTCAACATAAAACAATGTCCGTTAATTACAGGGCATGGAAATAATAAGACAAAGACGGTGCTTTTCAATGTAATGGTTAAAAGTGTCTATAAAATATGTAGGTGTAGTAATAAGAAATTGATGTGGACAATTATAAAACGGCACAGTGCAATAAAGTAAATCGAAAGCCTAGTTTTATCAATCTATGCTTTCAAATTCAAACTTCAATTACGGAGTAATACTTCTGCTAATGCAAGATCATCAGTGAAATACAGTGAAACATGAATTCAGGAAAATACAAGTTTTTCAGTGTGCCTTGTGAAAGAAAATTTATTTATTACTACCAACAGCGTGGATTCGTTAATTTCTGTGCTGACAAATATGATGAAGTAAGAGTTTATTAATTTGGCAATTAGACTTAGAGTATGCCTATACTGAAGAAGAAAATTTCTGCTAGATTCTTGATAAATAGCGCAGAATTTTAGAAAAATATTAGGCAATGTCATTTCCTTTAATTATCCCCAGAAGCTACTAAGAGTATTATTCCAATATTAGTAAATGCAAGATTTCTAACGTACTTCCTGCAAGATCCAGAACACTACTAAAACATACCAGAAGGTGGTTCTTATGGTTAAAGTTGCAAGATAAATGGTGAATTATGGCATCATGAAGCAATTTGATATTTTGTATCACAAGTTTTAACTTCCAATGCATAATAATTTGCTAGCAAACTATTTCTTTGAATATTAACTATCAGATGGTTTGTCCTATTACAAGGTAATGTATAAATGAATTTTGGCTCCATACTGCTTTAATATCTATTGAACTGCCTATAATAAAACCCATTGATTAATCGGTATATACTGTCGTGAAAGGAAAGCCTTCAAATTTGCACAGCATATTTTAGGATCCTTTTGTGAAAAGCCAAAGTCATTATGTCAGAAGATTATCATCAGTAGAAATAATAGAATTGCTGTGAAATGAAGATATTTGTGTACTGACTCACCTTGTAGGACAGTTCATCAAATGGTAAACCTAACTAATTTATATCTGCTTGGCTAAACACTGTTTTAACAAACTTTTAGGTGTAACAATACTTTAACAGCAAACAAGGATAGCCTCAAGATGTATCCACAGTTAGGAGAATTATTCACAGTATTTCTTCCATCACAGTGTACTTCCTCAAGAGCAGGCTGCGAAAATTTCAGGACAATATGTACGGATTTCAGTGCATAAGTTCGTATGTGTTCAGCATCATAAGCAATGAATATCTTCACATTAACTTTATTGCCTATTGCATATGGTTGAAGATTATTCCGGTAAGGGGATTACTCAATTCACCTAATCGATTTAGGTATTAATGAAAAAAGGTTTATTAGGATGGAGAGATGGTAATTTTGGCACTTACAATAACTAAATGGTCTGCAAAAGATATTAAGTAATGTGTCAAACTTTCTGGAGAACTGTAAATTGTCTTCTGAAATTCATAGATCTGTGCGAGGATTAGATTATTTCATGTTTATGTGGAAAGATTTCAAGAATATCACAAGTTTTTACCAGTATTTAAGCATTGTAATACTTAAAGATGTATTAATCCTGTATGATCGTGTACACAACACTTTACTTAATTTTTTGTGCTACAACAATATGTTCATCCAAATGTTACGTGCATTTTCCTTAATTCATTGGCTGAAAAATTTACTCAATAATTACGTTGAAATATTATCGAGATTTTTATTGGAGAAGATTATATTACTAGTATATGTTACATAATCTAACATACATTTGGTTGATGAACTGCGATAGGTAATGGACCTTTACCGACTTTTACAGCATATCCCTTTGAAAATCGACTTTCTCAAATTAAAAACTTATTAAGAAATGGAAATTTGCCACTGGCACAAGTTGCAAAAAGAATGAGTGAAATTATGCAATGCGAAAATGAAAGTCCACAAAATATTAATTGTATTCGTTTTCCTGTGCTTAAAAAAAAGAATGATACAGGATATTTCTTTAAAATAGAGCTTCAAGGGTTTTCACTGTCTGCAGATAATGCTAATAAATGGTTTCTTACTCATAATGGCGAAATTGTATTTATGGAGTATGCCTTATTAATAAACAACACTCTCTTTATTAGTGGAACTGCTGTCAGTGTTCTAGAAAACATTTTTGAGATTCCTATAAAATCATCCCATTTAAATATTTTTAAATCTCGTTGTATTGGTTAAAAACCATTAAAGTTATACTCAGTTAAAAATATCAAGTGCAAAATAATAGTAATAGAATATAAAAATGAGACAGTTTTTGTTCCTTTATTGCACACTTTAAAAACTTAGTAATACAAAAATGTAAACTCTAAATGTATTTTTATATTTTCCTTCCTCTTTTTCCTCACTGCTAACTTCTGATGCTGCATCATAATTTTCAGCAATATTCTGAAATGAAAAAAGGAATAAAATAAAGAAACTATAGATTATTTCATTATTAAGTTACATTATTGCTGCTAGTTTCTTCTTCCTCCTGACTGTTTCCTTTATTTCCTTCATCTGCAATACTGTTATTGTTTTGCTGTGTATCTTTGTTTCCTTTCTTAGTCTGGAAAAACAAAGCACAGAAAACCACAAAATATTTTAATTTATTTGCAATAGTGTCTTACAGAATATCCGTTAAGGGTTAACTAAATAAGAAATATACATATTTGCACTATTTACCTTGTAAGGAAGGCCACTAGGTCTTCTTTTGCTTCTTGAACGCCTAGATAGGACACTTTGATTTCTTTTTGTCGAATTTTTAATTATAGCTTTAAAAAATTCTTCACAATTTTTTAAGGTAAAATCATCGTCCGACAGCCTCACCACTCTGAAGAATAGGGTGATAATGTTTATAAAAATTGTAAATGCAATTTTTTCTTTGCCATCTCTAACGCCTCCAGCCTAGGAGC
Organism: Vesta saturnalis; assembly: GCA_036346205.1. Lineage (NCBI taxonomy): Eukaryota > Metazoa > Arthropoda > Insecta > Coleoptera > Lampyridae > Vesta > Vesta saturnalis. Next base: position 628,572 of record JARFJB010001703.1, read on the forward strand.
ACAATGTCATAAATTTTCGAGGAAATATTTTGTCTACCAGTATATAGCAATTACTTATTCCATTTCCAGATCCTTTTCTTCCACACCCATAACTAAACTTTTGTATGTAGTCTTCCATATCAGTCTTATTATTTGCCAATTTGGCTTCGAGTTTCTCCAAATCCGCTAAAGTGTCAATTGGATCGAAGAAAATATCTTCTTTGGTTGTTGATAATAAGTTTTGATTTGCATTTTTGCATGAACAGCTATTATTAACTAAAGTATTACTAGCCATGCTATCTAACATTACTTCTAATTTAGCAAGGTGCTGCATAATTTTTAGTTGGTTTTATTGGCCAGCTTGCTGCTTTTGAATTATAGTATCTTGGTTGGCTATTATTTTGTCTATTTTTTCATTCAGTTGGAGGAATAATTTTCTGAATCTGACTGTGGCACATTATCAATTACCTCAGTAGGCATCGCAGTTGCAGTTGCAGGTGTCTCCACAGATTCCTGTAAAGGCGCCTCCTGCAATACAAAATACCCACAACTAGCTTGTGTTGCTAATCCAAATAATGATAGAAAACTACATAATATTAAGCATTAAACTTGTAAATATAACCTACCAGACATTCAACTGCCAAACGATTAAAATCATTTTGACTCGGTTTAGTCTTTGGCAACATCATTTTTGAGCGCTTTTTTATTTGGATAATGTCTTCTTGTTCTGTGTCCTCATTTTCCAGCATTCTTTCCAATTCTTCTTCAGCAATTTCATAGCTAATTAAATGATTTCGTTTTAACTTACACGTCATGATAAACCAATTCGCTTCTGGTCTAGAATTTGCATTCCGTACCAGTTTATCAGCCCCCTTTTTTGGCCAAAAAAGGTGTCGAAAACGTTTTCGCGACTATTGTAAAATATAAAATTGCTTGTTGGGAAGCGTTACGTTGATAAATACAAAATATATCTAAATGATTTGCAGAAAAACATCACTGTACAGAAGTACAAACGACAAATCATTACTATCAAATTAATACTAATGTCAAGAGCATATTCTTTTATCCAACCGCACCTGCTATCTACTCTGGCAAACAAGCAGTCATCAGGTCTCGAGGAAATTCCTTCAAAAGTAATAAAAGCTACAAATATTTGTATATCACAACCATTAAGTAACATTATCAATCTTTGTCTTTTATGTGGAGAGTTTCCTAGATCGTTAAAGAATAAATTAAAAAGTATGCTATTGCACAAAAAAGGTAGTAGTGTAGACATTAATAACTATAGATTTGAGTCTATTCCTTCAATTTTTTCCAAGATTATTGAAAAGGTAATGTTTAACAGTGCGTCCCACTATAACATTATTTCAAAATCTCATTATGGCTTTGTTCAAAAATCATCAACGCAAACTGCAATATTTAAGTCTGTATCTAATATTTTAAACCAAATTGAAAATCACAATTTTGCGGCTGGTATATATTTTGATTTATCGAAAGCATTCGATACACTAAATCACGAAGTACTATTATTAAAACTAGAGCAATATGGATTCAGAGGCACGGATGTGCATCACTGAGCAAAGAAACAACAAACATCAAAGTTAATACTCTAAATCTCTTACTGTAAATCAAGGTGTCCCACAAGGGTCAATAATTGGACAATTACTTTTTTGTTGTACACTAACGATTTAAGCAATAATTTACAGTTAGACTCCATTTATCAATTTGCTAACGATACTTCTTGCGTTGTCTCTGCACCTAAATTTCAAAAACTATTTCTAGTAGCTTCAAATGTCGTTTCTAATGTGATAACTTGGTGTAAAAATAATTTATTAAAATTAAATAAAACTGAAACAGAGTTAATCGTATTTAGCGATAGATTATACGAATCTTTATACGTACGTCTAGGAAAGCAAACCATACCACAACAAAACGAAATACAATTTCTTGGTGTGACTTTAGACTATAAACTGAAATGGTCCCACTATTGCCTAAAGTTGCGTAAAAAGCTGAGTTTGTAACGGGTGGTAGAACGGGGTTACAGATAAAATTGGCCTTTTTGCACCGACCAGTCAGCGTATGGGAGTGGGTAATATGTTGATAAATTTTGCACATCCAGAATAGTAAATCATACGTAAGTCAAAGTAGGGGATGAAGACGTAATCAGATCGGTTTAGGGCGCCAGAATGTTTGGTAGTCAAAATAAGGGACGTCGTGCCAAAATTACGAGTACATAGCGTGTCTAAACATACAAAAAACATACGCCTACCTACCCGCAATCAATCCCAGGTGTCCTCGACAGCAACTCCGCAAACCACCTGAAATAGGGGCTTCAAAATAGCACTACACGCCTGACAACTAAAAGCGTGTTAATCACTCAATAATGTTACGTTACTACACCTCAGTGTAAACAATTTGGCATTATATAATAATCTTAACAAAACAAAAAAATCACCTTTGTTGAATGCACTCTAAATGAATTAATAATCAACTAGAAGTCAAATAAAACACTCAATATAATTAACGCTATCACTCAATAAAGAAACTGTAACTTCGTTACGTTACAGCTTAAGCTCCTAAATTACCGGTAAACTTGCAATTTGCAAAAAAAAACTGTTATGTAACACAAAAGGGGTTTTCACAGAATTAAAACACATTTATAAAACCTAGACAAAGCTGTAATAAGATAAAAAATAATATAAATGTAAATACGATAATGCGTATATAAGAAAAGATAACAAATTCTTAATTGGCGACGGGAGGTCTGGCCAGAATTCTGCGTAATGCCGTTCTAAATTGCTTAACCTAAATATTTCGTGGATTATTTAACCACACTACTTCAGGGTCAATTGCCCTTTAATACTAAGATGAAGGGTGTGAAGGCGAAGCGTCAGAATTATGATTACTTACAATAATTAAACCAAAGCAACAACTTAATTTAAAAGGTACACGACTCCGCTTTCAAACCTTCGTCAACAAAGAAAATAATTTGAGGTACACACATAAGAAATCTTGAAAATACTCAATAAAACATAATGTTATACTACCTTACTGTCTAAATTAGCACCTCTTCTGTGTTACAACAATCGAAATGAACCAGGTGACCAATTACTGCTATTACGGATACGGAATCTCCCTGGTCTGACACAAGATGATGAGTGATAAGGTTGACTATTTAGTTTTGTACTCAAACGGTTCCTTGATTGAATCTCGGTAAAGTGTTACTGCATTAACTAAAAACATCTTTTAAAATAATAAATTGTGCGCTCAACTTGCTCGATAACTTTTATCTTTTAAATAGTTTTCTTTACACTACCAATCCAAAAGGTTATTAACTTTATTTATATAAATATAATTTTAATATTCTGCGAAAGTTTCTTTGTACTTCAACACGCCCTGCACGGCAATTAAGTGGCACTTCAAGAACGTTAATTTAATAAGTCCGCAAAAGCGACATAAACCAACGAGGTCACAGAAGCACTAAAATAACACGACGGTGATCCCCAGGTAACTTGATTACGTAAAATCGAAATCGGCACTAGGTCTTGTCCTTTGGTGATTGAACAATTTCACTTAAGATCCCTTCACAGGTTTTCTTCAAAAAGTAGCCAACTACCCTCACAACACGAAAGCTCGTTCGTTAAACACCAAAAGGTCCAATCTATCAACGTTCTAACCAACCCCTTAAGCCGTAACAACAAACGTCACAGTAACACACCTCGAGAGCGCTGTCAGTTACAGACTCCCCAAATTATTACCAAATTCCATTTTGGATTTTCGAATCCCACCACTCACAAAAAATCTCATTTAATCTAGTTCCATCAATTAAGAAACGGAAGGGGAAGATTTGATAACCCCTACCCACAAATTTCGTTCTCAACCGTAAGGACTCGATAATTTTAAAAATTCTAAACGTCAGCAGAATCAACGTGAAAAGTATCTCTGTATTTTCATTTAAGTTCAAACAGTTAGTCTCCCATTCTATCTTTATGATTCAAAACCAACATACTCAATATTAAGCTGAACCACTGCAATTAACCAACTCCATGTCGCCAGAAAGATATCAAATACATTTAAATCTATGTTTTTTCTCTAAGTTACTTAATTTTACAAAACTTTCTATTAAATTTTAAGGAAATCAAACGAAATAAACATTATTTAAACTTATATACAACTATTTACAAATAAAACGTTACTCAACATTCAATAACCAGGGAACAATAAGGAAAACAACGTCTCAAAATTTAAATGCAATATTACGAAAAACTCAATAAATGTAGAAACCAATTATCGATGATTTCCAACCTTATTCCTTAAATCACAAACAAAAAAAACTTAAGCTCGAAACACACCATCCGGAAAGGTCGCGACACACGTAAAACAAATTCATCCATAAAGCTCAAGTCAACAGCAAAAATTTGACGGTAAATCGCTAGAAAATCGTAATCCTACCACAAGTTCACTTAGTTATGTTATTAAACATCTATAGATCACAAATATCTATTAGCATAATTAAAATGTTTTATTTCTCTAATATTTTAGGGATCCAGTTCTCACTTAAAAAATGTTTTTGTAACACAAAAGCAAATAATTAGATGTATTGTGGATGTCTCGCCTTTAACGTCAGTTAAAAAATATTTCTTAGAACTTAATATAATGCCATCCTTATATATATATATATATATATATATATATATATATATATATATATATATATATATATATATATATATATATGTATACAGGGTGTCCCAATAGTGCGTATTCGGTCGATAGCTCCTTAGCCATTAGAAGATAAGTTTAAATTCGAAAGTTGTCTATTTTTATAAACTGCATAATCTAAAAATAGTTTGGTTTCTACAGGGTGTAATATAAAAGCGATACAATATAGAACTTTTGATTTTTAAATAGAACACCGTATATACTATTTTATTTTTCGATTCTCCTGCTTTATGAATAACTGTTTAAATTGCTCAAATTCTGTGCATTGTTCTTGCACCAGGTTGTGCCATAACTCAGCATTTCCTTTTAACATTTTTCTTATTAGGCGCACCCTTTGTTTGTTGTTCCTAATTTCTGCAAAATGCTCCTCAATATTTTTAATAAATAGCATTGGTGACTCGTATGTTTTTCCTTCAAATTTATATCGTAGCTCTTGTCCACACGTGTAATGTTCCCAACCTACTGGTAACATTCTCCCTGGCTCTCTCTCTTTTAACTCCTCCAATTCGTGGTCGTGTATTCTTAATTTGCTACATATCTCTCCCATTTGCTTCGTGTTTTCGGATTTATTTCTTTCTGCTTGAAAACAGATCTGTTCATTCATTTCTTGTATTTGCCCTATTTTGTTATTTAATTCACGTGATACCTCTTCTCTTAACTTGCTTTCTATCCGTACGCTCATGTCCATTTTTATTAATTTCTCATCCACTTCTTCTTTGTTCTCTATTATTTTCCCCCATAATTTCTCGTTTTCCCTATGCATATCACGGGTATCTTTCCTCTGTCTCCTCCATTTTATCAAATAATCTTTCCTTATCATTTTCCCACAAACTCATTTGCCTATTTATGCTTTCTTCCAATCTTCTCATATCTTCTTTCCGGTTTTCTTCTGCTTCTTTTCTGTTTTCCTCGAGCTTGTTGAATTTAACTTCCATTTTCTCTTCTGCTTTACGCATGTCTTCTTTCCTATTTTCTTCTGCTTTCATTATGTTGTTGTTCATTTGTTGGAACATAACTATCATCATCTCTGTATCCAACCCTTTTATTTTCTTTAACTTGACTCCCTTCTCCTTCCTGTTGACCCTTTTCAATTTTATCCTGGTCTATTTTTTCTTCTGTGTTAATTTATTATTATTGCCATTTATTGAACACTAAATAAAGTTATTTACAAAACAGAGTTAAAATTAAAATTAGTGCACAAAAGGTCGACGTTCAGTCTTGCCAAATGTGAAAACATTTGGCGACTGTTCTGCCACTTAAACCTAACAATAAAATTGTCATTACTGTCTGCTCATTAGGAGTTGGCGGAGGCGAATTTAAAATTTATTAAATGGTAATAATTTTATCCTTTCAGGTATAGAATTATAAGTTATCGCTATATTATAGGAGAAAGACCTTTTAAACATTTGTGATTTATGAGGAATTAGAAGTAGATTTTTGTTTCTTAATTTGAAGTTGTGAATTTCTGATGAAAATTCCATTTTATTGTACAAATACGAGGGAGTTCTGGTATTAATTATTTTGCAGTATAAGCAAATTGAATGCTCTTCTGTTGCCCATGTTAAGCCAGGCCATTTCATGGAGCTTGTAGTGGATTGACTCATGTTTTTTTTATGCCAAAAATAAACCTGAGGCAACAGTTTTGTATGCGTTGTATTCTTTTAGAGTCCAAACTATCAATACAGGGTCCATACACAGCACCACAGAAATTAAATTGGGACAGAACTAGTGTCTCACACAGTAGTGCTCTTGTGCCACGATTCAAAAGTTTACGTTGATTATAGAGTACATTTAAGTTTATAACAGCTTTTTTATTGCAGTTGGATATATGTTTCTTAAATCTAAGCTTGGAATCAATTTCTAATCCAAGATTTCTACCCGTGTCAGAGATTGTAATATCCACGTCTTTGATTCGAATAACGACATTATTTTTTATACGTTCCTTGGAGATTTCTTTACCAAAAAGTAAAAGTACCGTTTTATTTGCGTTAATTTTTAAATTGTGACACTCCGAATATTTAACGAGGCAATTTACTTCTTGATTTATGATGGCCGAGACGTCATTTTCAAAAAAACTATACTGTATTTGGGTATCGTCAGCGTATAAGTTATAACGGCAAAATTTTAAACAACTACCGAGATTACATGTATAAATAGTATACAGTAGGGTGTAAAGATTCAGCGTCCTTTACGTATGTTTTTTAAAATTAAATAAATTGTTCGCGGACCACCCTATATTTCAAATTACAAAAGATTGCGCGATATTGCACCACAAATAATTCTTTAATCACCGCTGACGTGGATATCTAAAAACCAGTAAGTTTTTGCACGTCAGAGCAATTTAAACCAATCCAATAACGGCATCCCCCGCACGGTAGACACGAAGCCGCCCCCAGATGCACCTTTATAAACCCGCGACGCGCTGCAGAAAAGAAGAGAATTCAAGGGAATTCAATTGAATGCACTTCGCTTCGTTCATTCATCCGTAACGTACGTGAAATACCTGCTCGATCATGACCGAAACAGCTACGCCGTTCCTGATATTCAGTAGCCGCCAGTACCGATTGCTTCTTGTAATCACCGACCTGTTAATCGCTGCCGCGGAGTCCACCTTGCGCCGGGCTACCTAAAGCTTGTTACCGAACTGCAATTAAAAGACACGTAAGTTGTAGAGTTACATAATCTAACAATTTACAACAAATCACTACAGAACGTAAATAACGACGGGTTTAGTCTCCAGGAGTTATAACGTTCACATTACACCACCACATACAGCAAGAGTGTAACGTAGGGTAGATCCCGACGTCACTCGCAAACACCTGAGGGGGAAGATTTGATACAGGACTATAAAGACCTACGACCTTTTTCTTAGTCAAACAGGTTAGACAGGCAGCTGCCTACAGTCTACTGTTGGAGCTAAGGCCCCCGCTTACTACACATACCTACACTACCTACAGGCAAACACAATATCAACACACGGTGTCTTTAATCGCAGAAGAATACACAAGAAACCCGTTGCATAAATTTGTATTAAGAATAAATGTCGCGAAATACCTAGTGCGAAACCGTTTTTAATTAAATTAGAATACCGCCGGTTAGATGCGCCGTTAGGACTTAATCTAGTTGTTTAAATCGTCTAAACGCTTTTTGAGAACAAAACGTGTTCTCAAACCGGTTCTAAAATTCAATTACAGTCCAGAGATCTCGCCCTTGTTTTACGCGAATCTTCCGCGTGTATTTCATCATTGGAGTACGACATACGAGCTTCAGCGCTCCAGAGAGACTGAGGAGTAGAAACATACAGTGCGCATAAGCAGAGACAAGTATTGATTTTCCCCCGTGACCTAGAAACAACTCGAGTTCATTGCGCTGGCGCTTCCGACCCATATCTATTAAGGCTACCTCATGCGCTTCTGTAAGACAGGACCGTAATTTGAATATTAAGAATATAAATTCCATTCATATTCAAACTAGGTAGAATAGATTAAGATATTATATATATATATATATATATATATATATCAATATATATATATATATATATATATATATATATATATATATATATATATATATATATATATATATATATATTTGTTCACAGAAACGACTTCGCGCCCATTAACAAGGATTGGCAGAATTCTCCAGGCGAGAGAGAAGAGCAGAAGGAGCCCCAAGGACCGGTTATATTTAGTTTTAGTATAGTTTACACCCAAAGAAGGGCGGTTATATAAAATCTCACCCAGACATAGGGAAAGGGAGGTTATAAGGGGACCCAGTATTGATCCCTGGGGAACACCTGCATGAATGTCAAGTAATGACGATGCTTGATTGTTTGACATAACCCTTTGTTTGCGATTCGAAAGATAATTCTGTAGCAAAGCGATAGCAGCACTATCAAATACAACGAAGTGTAAAACAGCTAAGAGAGTTTCATGACATGTTGTGTCAAATGCTTTCGAGTAATTTAACATTATTAGTACAGTTAACATGTTATTATCAGTTGCGGTGAAGATGTCGTCCGTGACATTTAGGAGCGCAGTCCCACAACTGTACCCGGGTCTGAATCCGGACTGAACACTAGGAAGGATTTTGTATTCAAAAAGGTGAGTGTAAATTTGTTGAGCCATCACTTTTTCGAATACTTTCGATAAAACGGGTAAAACACTGATAGGACGTAAATCTTTAAAAGTCTCAGGACGATTATTTTTAGGTATGGGGATTACATGAGCACATTTCCATAAATCAGGACATACATTATTAGGGAGACAGAAGTTAATAATATAAGTAATAACAGGTAACACAACTGGACAGCACAATTCTAGCATTTTAATACTTATACCGTCGCAACCAGTAGCATTATATGTTTTAAAATGATGAATTCTAGACTGAACAAAAGTTAAATTTGGAAGTAAAATTGTGCATAAGATTGTTACTATAAAATTTTACAAGCTCAGTATCACTGTTAGAAAATTAGAATTCATTTGATTCAAGTCTTTTAGATGGGCAGGTATTTCAGGACGATCAGGCTTATTATGGATATCTAATTTTTTGAGTTCTTTCCATAGAGCAGAAGGGCGAGTGTTGCGAACCCTAAATTCTAAATACGCCTTTTTCTCCTGATTTATGGCAAATGTCGTATAATTGCGTAGAGATTTATAAAATTCCCAATCTCCTTTCTTTTTGGTACGTTTAAATTTTCTATGCGCTTTATCCCTGAGGGTCATAAGTTTTACATTATCAGCTAGCCAAGGGGCGAACGGTTTTGAAATTTTTACTGTTTTTACAGAGGTGTGTTTATCAAACAAGGTAAGAAGTGTGTCATTAAAAACCTTAACCTTATCATTAACATCGTTAACATCATATATTGTCTGCCAGTTAATGGATTCGAGATCAATTAAAAAATTTGAGTAAATAAAATCATTAAAACTACGATAGGTATACAACCCCGTGCGCTTTTTTAAAATATCGCCCATGGGATAGTCGCAAAATATAAGACAATGGTCTGAAATATGATGCATATCAATTACCCCACAGTTAATAGATTCAACATATTTATCTTGGACAATAATTAAGTCAATTAGTGTGGATGTATTTTGAGTTATTCCTGTAGGTTTCGATATTATTTGATCCAGGAGTGATTTAAATTGAGTATATTTGGGTTCACTAAGTTTAAAAAAATCAATGTTAAAATCACCCAATAACATGAATTCGTCAGTACTAGATAATAAAGAGCAAAAAGAATCTTCAAAAGCAGTTAAAAATTCCGCAAAGTAAAATTCCTGTCTCCTGTATGTGGTACCAACCGTTATAGTGGTGTTATTAATTTTAATTTTGACCAAAATCTGTTCAATAGCGTCAGTTATAGGTTCAACATTTACAACAAAAAAGTTAATGTAGTTTTTAATATACATACCAACACCTCGATCCCGTGTATCAGTACGTCTATCTTTCCTGACAAATGTATATCCAGGAATTTGTAACACGTAGTCCTGAACAGTACTAGAAAGCCAAGCTTCACTTACCGCAACCACATCATAACTTGCAGACACAATATGCTCCCTAAAGTCAGACAAGCAACTTAAAATAGACCTTACATTTAAATGAGAAATCTTCAAGATATTAGATATCATCGTACATTAAGGAAAACAACCTCATTTAACATAACCAAAAAATAACGGTAAGCATAATTACATTTTGTAGCAACTAAAATATCCTATTCCATGTAATAGAGATAATATATACATAGTATGGAGATTATTTTATCACTGAATATTATAGGAGAGAAAAATTCAAAATTCATGACAAAAAACAATTTATAAAAATTCCAACATTAGCATAGCATTTAGAATTAAAAATGAGTTTATCCAAACGGACCAGCAATATAAACATAGGTTATTCATAAATACAATATTGATATAAGTACATAATAACATAAGTTATACGGAAATTATTTACATTTAAAATACATCCTTGAAGTCAGCAAGTGACTTAATAATAAACACCTTACAGTTATCAGTTTTTCTCATTGCAATACCTCCGTTTCTTATCCATACATACTTCTTGTTGTTTTCCTAAATTCACTAATCTAGGCCCGTAAATCGTACCTGACCTTGTGAACCAATGATCTAATTTAATCTATTCACCCTTCTTAAACTTTAATTTACTTACACTAAATATAACGAATAATGAAAACTTACAACAAAAATAAACAAAAAAAAAACTAACTTCAAATCCACTCAACCCTTATTAAATTACTAACAAATTATGCCCTCACGTTGTTGTGCCAAATTTAATTGTGATGGCTAAATGTTTTTTAATGTTTTACTTGGCGAAACGTTGAGCAAGTGAGGACTAATATGTGGAAAATATTTAATTACCTATTATTATTTGTTTTAAAATATTTATAATTTTGATTCCGGACTAGCTCAGTATCTCAATTGGGGATAGGGTTCAATTGTATTTAAACTTTGATTGTTGGCAAATTAAATCATTAATAACATTTAACCTTCTAAATCCATTAAATTATTAAAATTGCATTATATAGTAAACGGGTAATTATAGAAAATTTTATTTTACACATGGAAATGTTTACGTCAAATAACTTGTAATTTTTACTAAGTGGTTTCTGTGTGAAACAGACTTTAGTTGAATATGCACAATAACGCATGCGTTGCGTTCTAACTGACTTAATTAAATACAGCCTGTCAAAAATTTCAATAAATGATCTTCAAAATGTGAGTAAAATTTTGTTTTGTTCAAAATAAAATTATAATGTTGAAAATTACACCGGTTCATTCACTTTACAGATATTTATAACATGTTGTCGCGCAAACATTTATACATAATCAACAAAACAAAAATACAACATATCAAAAGAATAATCAATGCAATAATGGGTTATGATAGTAAAATTTCACTCACATGTGTTGCTGCATTTTCCAAAGGATGTTTTCATTAAGCTTGTTTCATATTAAATTATTGGACGTAAACTTCTTTATTTTAAATTGTATGTTTAGATGTTGGTTTAAATATTTACAAAATTTTTCGGATTTAAAATTATATTTTATTTGCATATAAATTTTAATTGATTGCACTTTTATTTTAGATGCCGTTGTGGAATTCAGTTTATTTAATACTCTGCGTCACTTCCAAGAAAAATAAACATCAAAACCAAAATAATTGCATGAATTTATTAACATAAAAAAACACATCAACCGATGATTGAACAAGAATTCAAATTTGAAACAATTATATTATAATCAACACTTATAATCGGTAACCTAATTTTTAAATTTTGTTATAGGTTAAAACAATTGTTTCTGAGATCTCGATTCTACGTTGATCGCGTTTCAAAAACCGTAAATGTAAACAAAACTTGTAACTTACTCGATAAAACCAACACTATGACTGGTTAGTCACAAAAAACAGAAAACAGAGAGAACGAGAAATCAGAAGCAGTTCTTTTTATACTTTTCACCTGGATACCAAATTTTCAACTATTTTTCTACATTACGCACAAAAAATCCAAGCATCTGATTGGTCTAAACAAAATTGTTAACTTAACTAAAATACAAAATATGCTATAACTTTTTTATAAGAAGTCGGATTTGCTTTTTGAATACAGATTTGGAATCAGGGCAAAATTCCGCATTAAAAAACATCCCACAAGCCCTATTTCGCTTCCAAGCTTTGCATTTTGACAATTTAAAATCTAAATTTAACTATATCTAACAAAATCTATATTCTACACCTATAATTACATATTCGGAATCTACATGAAAAACTATATCAAAATACATTTATTTCAAATCATTTAACTTAATTGTAACAGAAATTCTATTTTCATATTTAAATTTTAGGTAGTTAACCCAACTTTTCTAAATTTTATGTTCATATTACTTGTATATTGTAAATTTCTTTATGAAAACAAAGGAAACCTACTAATATGTATTTTTATAATTTATTCTAAACTTAACTTATCCTAAAAACACTAAAAATTTGCAAAATTCTTAAATATAGTACTTAACCTAACTTAATGTATTTTTACTTGTAACTTGCGTTTAAAACGTCTAAATCACTTGAAATGTCAATTTATCCTGTTCTTATAACTGTCTTTAAGACAAATACTGTTTACTTGTAGTCTATAGTTCATAACTTTGTCATATCATAATTCCATATTGTTTAACACATTTATGTAAATTTTGTATATAAAATGTAATTTTATATTAAATGTCATATTGTAGAAATGTTGTACATGTTCTTATCAATGTTTCTACATCACTACCACTTCTCCTGTACTTTTTATACACTTTGTCTGTGAAATATAAATATACAGTGTTCGCACCATAACCCTTTTTTACGGTTTATATAGTTCCTGCATTGTATCTATATCTATACATGTTCTACATTTTAGAATTAACCTACTTCATGTGAATAATACCTGTAAAGTGTTTAAACTGCTCAAATATATTGATTAAACTGTAAAATTACTGAAATATGTTCACCGAAACTAATCGTACCCACAAATATCAATCGTTTCGACCTTCGTCACACTATGCTGGTATAGCTCAATTGCTTTTATGAATAAAACAAACTCGTGCACATTCCACGAAGCCTTTTTGTTAAATCAAAACCATATTTTCCCTCTCGTCTACTAATTTTCTTATTAAAATGAACTGTATACATTCTCAAATCTAATTAAATTTGGATACTATAAAGAATATACGCTTAGCAACTCTAGCCCCTGTATTATGCTTACTTCTAACCATTTAAATTCTCAACCTGGAGAATGTATTTTAAGATGGATTGTTAAATTAGTTTTTTCATTTGGTCCTTAATCACAATGGGCGCATTTGAATTCATAACTTGGAGTGCTTTTTAAGATAAATTTTAAAATGATCTTTGCGATTTGCCCTATAACCACATTTGAACTCGTAACTTGAAGAATTATTTTTGAGGTGAATTGTTAAAAGATGTTTGCGATGTGTTTCATAGGATTCATTTGAATTAAAAACTTGAAGAATGTTTTTTAAGATGTATTTTTAAAAGACATTTGTGATGTGTTCCATAATTACATCGGTCGCATTTGAATTCATAACTTAAATAGTGCTTTTTAAGATGAATTTTAAAAGTATCTTTGCTATTTGTTCCATAATCACATTGGTTGCATTTGAATTCTTTACTTAAAGAGTGTTTTTTAAGATGAATTTTAAAATTACCTTTGCGATTTGTTCCATAATCACATTGGTCACATTTAAATTCATAACTTGAAGAATGTATTTTAAGATGATCTGTTAAATATATATATATATATATATATATATATATATATATATATATATTGAGATGAATTAAAATAGGCTGTAGAATGGTAATAGGTATATGTAATTGTGAAGTAAAGCATAAATGTTATGAAACGCAGTTCATACATACATATCGTACACACACGTTAATGCATAATGTGAATAATTGATGTTATAAGGTAAAATTTCATAATATTACTTAAATTCAGACATATATGTAATTGTAGAGCAAATCATGACCACAGTAAAACGTTGCCCTAGATTCATAATGTTGATGTCTGAAACATTTATCGGAATGTATAGCTTCAATATTTTAATAAAATATGCTTGTAATAAAGTATACCAGCATAATTCTGCAATTACCACAGGTATCTTCTATCCTAAAACAAAGATAATGTAAATTCTAATTAAATTAAGTAAATAAAGAGATAGATATGGCATTGATAACGAATTTTCATAAATATGTAAAGGATTTGTACAACTTACAAGTTACCAAAGTGATAAACAATAAAGTTAATGAGGTAAACTTACTTATAAAAGTTCTTCGGAAGTGCTCACAGTAAATGTAACTATATTTAATGGAATTTTGTAAAAAAAAAACATAATTGGAGGTTAAGTTGAAATTTGAGCGAACATTGAGTTAGAATTAAGCTCATAAGAAGCATTTCAGACTGGGGATAAGTGGTATCTTATAGTTTTTAAGCTGCTGATTCCATTTCTGACTTCAGTTTTTCTCAAGAATGTAAGATAATTTAGTTTTATTTAATTTAAGTTGTAAATTTTTGTGATGTCACAGTTTTGGAAGAAAAGAGAAAATAGCAAGGAAATAGGTCATGTGAGGTGTCTATAGCTCAGAAATTGTATGTAGAATATGAATCTGTAATTATTTTTAAGATCGCTTCATGCATAAAAAAGATATCAGCAAAAATAAAAAAATTAGCAATTTCATAAGGACAAAACGTAATCAAATTTATTATGGTTGCCTTGGATAATTGCAGGTTGCTATAGAATTTTATGTTTGTATCTGGAATCTATAAATACAAGTGCATTGAAAAATTTTCTCTCTCTTGAACGAATTATCAAAGCACAACATGCCTAATAAAAAAAAATGCAGGTCGCGAATTGAATTAAAATCGGTAATCAAAATCGGTTAATCGAAAATGTGACAATTTTCCAATCCAAACAAAATCATAAAGTTCGTTTGTAAATAAAAATTAAATGTGTTTGTAAAAGTGTTAAAAACGCGTCTGTTAATTAAACAGATTTTGTTATAAAACATTAAAATTGCCTTCGAACATTTTTATAAAAAAATAAAGAAAAATTTTGGTTGTTGCGAATTATTACTGTGTTTTATTTCTTACGAATTAATTACCGAGCATTAATGAAATTTTTCAATAAGAAAAATTAAGCTAAATAATAAAAAAGTGCCACCACATTTAAAGCTATTACCTTTGGATAGAATATCATTTTGTTATGATGATATTCCGAAATTAAGTGCTGTGATTATTTTAAACAAGCAATAGAGTATCGTGCGTATTCAAATCCAAGAAAATATTGGAACTGAAGAAGATTATACTGCATGGTATCCAAACAACGTGGCAAATAGTTACGTACATCCTGCGTAATTATAAGAAGAAATAGAATGCCATCACTGGAGGATCGGTACACATAATGAACATAAAAATAAAAATGTAAGTTACAGTCCGTCTTATATTAAATGTTTATTGTATTGCTAAATGTGAGGTTAGTCAAGGATATTAAAGCCATATAAATTCATGTTATATATGTGCATAAATATAAAGGATAATAACGAATTTGTGGATCAAGCTGAAGATCGTACATATATATATATATATATATATATATATATATATATATATATATATACTCTTGCTGTTTGTAAAAAGGAATTCTAATTTATTTAGTAAAAATTCATGTAATTATAGTGTAATGGCTACATGTAACAAGGATAATTTGAGCATACCGTTATACAGAACATCTATGTTGGAAAAAAGTCGTTATTATTCGTGCATTAAAGCATTTAATTTATTACCGCAGTCTATAAAAAGTATTCCGTCATAGATACAATTTAAACAAGCTCTCAAACGACATCTAATTTCATTATAGTTATATAATAACGATATATAATAAATTACTATTATTATTATTATTATTATATATTTTTTTTTTTTGTGCGTCAACATCTTAGGTCATTGGCACAAAATATATGGTTTTGGACTCCACATTCCACTTAAGAGGTAAGTTTTCTATACTTAGAGTTCCTTGTATATTAATGTCTCTTTAGTAAATGATATTATCTTTTCATGGTGGTTAGGGTCAGATAGTATATTTATGCTTTCAATATTATATTTTTGTCTACATACTTGCAGATTTTGACAGTCTTCTAATATATGTCTTATCGTTAAAGTTACGTCGCAATGAGTGCATTTTTTTGGACGTGTTCTTAGTAGAGGGTGACTGTGCGTTAAGCGTGTATGACCAATACGGATTCTTGTTATAATGATTTGCTCTTTTCGTGTTAGTCTTGTCAAATTCTGGGCAAGTTTTACACTTGGAGATATTATCTTTAATTGTGAGAAGCTTGACGACTAGGAGTTTCCCCATTTTTGAATCACTATATCATTGATTTGTTTTAATATGTCCTCAATGCACACCTGCTCCATTTTGATTTGAGTGTTTTTTGATGAATTTCGTATTAGATCGTCTCTTGCCTGTTGCAATTTTAGTTTTTCTTCTTGTAGTGGGGATTCTGATATTACTACTAATTTGCCTGACCTTTTTAGCCCATTCCATTTTTGTATGATGGACATTCCTATTTTGCTCGTAGTGAAAATATTGTTTATTTGACTCAGTACTTTAAAATTGCATACGAGCTTTATATTTGTATTTGCTGATTGTTCACTAATTAGAAGTGCGTTTAATATTGTTGCCAGGTTCATATTCACTTTGGAGTAAGCATCAGGAAAATTACATGATGTGAATGTACTTCCATACATCACTATACTCGACTTTAAACATTCTGTGCTCCATATACCAAGATAGTAGCTCTCACTGTCTGAATCTGTAGTGTTCCTATCTCTTCACCCGTTATTGGTGATTCTAATTCCCATGGGGGTTTATCAAACTCCGGCTCCCAGTAGTGCATAGGTATAAGGCCTTCTGCTTTGATATCTAAATATATTTGAACTATAGCTGGTATGGTACGTGTTTGTTGCCAGTAATATTTTTCGTGCATTGGAGGGCTTATAATAAGTTCATGTAGGAAGTGTGTTTTATTTAGTTTAGTATCATATTTTAAACTCTGTTGTAAAAACCGTAGATCTAAGGGAAATGAGTTGTTTTCTATATTCAGGTTGTCTATAGGCGATGTTCTGTATGCTCCAGTTGAAATTAGAATTGCGTTGTGCCACACTGAATAAATCCTCTTAAAGTGATATTTGGCTGCCAATCGATATATGGCTGACCCGTACTCAAGTCTACTTCTTTCAAATGCATTAATAACTTTTTTTAAACTGTCTTTATCCGCCCCCCACGTGTAATTGCTAAGTATTTTTATTCTATTTAGTGTTATTTTGCACTTTGACACGACACTATCAATGTGTCGTTTCCAGGTTAATTTACGATCTAGTAAGGCACCTAAAAACGTTAGTTCTTCCACGAAAGGGATTTCGTTTTCTTTCAGCTTTAGCGGTTTTTCTTGGTGGTAGTGTCTTAGGCGACAGAAATGCATCGCTTTTGTTTTTGTTAGTGAGAACTGAAATCCTCGTATTTCTGCTTCTTCCACAACAGCGTCTATATCCCTTTGCATGCATTCTGTCTATATCTCTTCCGGTCGTAATGATACATAAATCATCTACGTATAGTAGTGCTTTTGTATTTGAATTTATCTTGTCTGCGATGTTATTGATAGCTATTGCGAAAAGAGTTAAGCTAAGTACAGAGCCTTGGGGTATTCCATTTTCCAAGTTTCGTATATTGGATTTTGCATTACCAATCTTGACTTGAATACTGTCAGGGTATTTTGAACACCCTGTATACGTATTGCGTAATTTTGTTTGTAATTCTATGCACTTAGTTAGATTCTGTATATACATATTTTTTTTGTCAAGTTGAGTTTTATAGATAAATTTGTGTTACGTGTGTTGCGACCTTTAGGCATGGTGTGTGTGGCGAGCTTGTGTTTGTTTTGTTTGTGAATTATTATTCCGTAATTTAGATTGTTTTCCTTATTATTCCCCGTTTATTGAATGTTGAGTAACGTATTATTTGTAAATAGTTGTATATAAGTGTAAATAACGTTTATTTCGTTTCATTTCCTTAAAAATTATAGAAAGAGTGTAGATTTATATGTATATGATGTCATACTGGCGACATAAAGTCGCTTAGTTATAGTGGTTCAGTGTAATATTGAGTATGTTGGTTTTAAGTCATAGAGATTGAATGTGGGACTTATTGTTTGTACTTAAATAAAAATATAGAGATATTTTTCGCGTTAAGTCTGCTGACGTTTGAACTTTTGAAAGTTCTCGAGCCCTGACGGATGGAAACGAAGTTTGTGTTGGGGGTACCTTATCTTCTTCCGTTTTTTTAATTGGTGGAATTAAATTAGATAAGATTTTTTTGTGAGTAGTGGGATTCAAAATCCAAGATGGATTTTTGGTAATAATTTGGTTGATTCTGAAACTGATCTCGCTCTCGAGTAGTGGTACGGTGACGCTTGTTGTTACGCTTTAAGGGGTGGTTTAGAACGTTGATATATTGGACCTTGTGGTGTTTAACGAACGTACTTTTGTGTAGTAAGGGTAGTTAAGCTACTTCTGAAGAGAACCTGTAAAGGGATTTTATTAAAATTGTTAAATCACCAAAGGATTATACCTAGTGCCGATTTCGATTTAACGTCATCAAGTAACTTAGAGCTCGTCGTCGTGTTATATTAGTGCTTCGGTGAACTCATTGGTTTATATCGCTTTTGCGGATTTAAAAAAAAACATTAACGTTCTTGTAGTGCCTCTTAATTACCGTGCAAAGCGTGTTTAAAGATAAAGAAACTTTCGCAATATATTAAAATTATAATTATTTGAACAAGTTATTAACCTTTTGGATTGTTAGTGTAAATACAACTGTTTAAAAGATAAAAGTTAACGAGCAAGTTGAGCGCTCAAATTATTATTACTTTAAATGAAGTTTTTAATTTATGCAGTAACATTTTAACGAGATTCAATCAAGGAATCGTTTGTGTATAAAAGAACAATAGTCATTATCGTATGGTTATATTTATCTTATTCTTTTTATTTCATTATAGCTTTGTTAGGTTTTATAAATGTGTTTTAGTTCTGTGAAAACCCATTTGTGTTGCATAAAAGTTTTCTTGCAAATTGCCAGTTTACCGGTAATTTAGTTTTAACGTATCGAAGTTAGGTTTTTTTATTATTGAGTAATAGCGTTGATGATATTTAGTGTTTTATTTGATTCTTTAGTTGAGTATTAATTCATTTAGAGTGCCTTCAACAAAGGTGATTGTTTTTTTTTGTTTTGTTTTGATTATTATTTAATGCCTAATTATTTACACTGAGGTGTAGTAACGTAACTTTATTGAGTGTTTATCACGCTTTTATTTGACAAGCGTGTAGTGCTATTTTGAAGCCCTATTTCAAGTGGTTTGCTGAGTTGCTGTCCAGCACACCTGGTATTGATTGCGGATAGGTAAGCGTATGTTTTTTGTATGTTTAGACACGCTATGTACTCGTAATTTTGGCACGACATCCCTTATTTTGACTACCAAACATTCTGGCGCCCAAAAACCGAACGGATTTTGTCTTCATCCCCTATTTTGACTTACGCACGGTTTACTATTCTGGATGTGCAAAATTTAGCAACATCATACCCACACCCAACACGCTGACTAGTCGGGGCAAAAAGGCCAATTTATCTGTAATCCCGTTCTACCACCCGTTTATACCGTTACAATACACCTGCCTTGCAAAAAGTTGTTGATAAAGTTGGCGAGGTTACCTCGAACGTTCCATCGTTTTAGAGTCACTAATATTTTAAATTTCCAGACTGTGTCGTATGCCTTTTGAATATCAAAAAAAAACAGCTATAGCATGTTGGGTGTTAGTAAAGGCCTCATTTATTACATAATCCAGAAACAAAATTTGGTCAGTAGCTGAATGGTTTTTTCTAAATCCGGCTTAATAATTACTAATCTTGTTTTCTAGGAATACTACTAGGTGGAAGTTTACCATGGATTCGAGGATCTTGGACAGACAAAAAGTGAGAGCTATTGGTCGAAAGCTTTCAGCTGTTTTACCTTGTTTTCCGGTTTTGGGTAAGGCGACAACAACAGCTAGTTTCCACGAAGATGGGTAAGTACCAGTTTTCCATATTTGATTATACGCATATAATAAGGTTTCTTTTATTTCAGCTGGGAGATGTTGAATCATTGAGTATGTTATTTTGTCATGTCCAGCAGCTGACTCTTTTACATCTTTTAGAGCTCTGGTCATTTCCATTATAGTGGAAGGGATATTGTATGTTTGCTTTTCGTCGTTATCAAAACTTATTGCTTCTGGGCACATTTGATATTGGAAATCATTAGATATTGACTGGAAATAATTTACTAAATGATTTACTACGGTCACAGGGTCATTCTCCAGTTTTCCCCGTATAATCAGACTTGGTGGTATAGGTGAGTGAGTTGTACCTATAATACTTCTCACTTTTTGCCACATCTCACTTTGTGAGCTCGTGTTCGTGATAGTGCAGGTGTAGTTCTGCCAAGAAAGTTTCTGGGCCTTAATTTTTTCAAACCTTTCTTTAGACCTGGCTATTTTGTATGCTGTGTGGTTTTCAGCAGTCGGGTATTTTCTATACCGGTTTAGCAGTCGTTTTTTATTTTTATTAAGTGCATTTATCTCTGCGTTTCACCAGGGGACAGGGACACGTTTACTTCTGCCACCTTTTTTAGGTATAGTTTTATTCGCTGTTTCAATGATGCAATGCGTAATATTTTGTATAGACGTTTCTACATCAGTCTCTACGTTTGGAATTTCTATTGTTTCAGAGAATGCTTTCCAGTCTGCTTTTCTGGTATTAAATCGCCAATCTGCAGTGTATACATATCTATTTTTTAATGTTGAGTTCCATCAAAATAGGAAAATGATCGCTGTGGTGGTTATCTTCCATAACTGACCATGATAGGTCTAACGCAAGTGGTGGGCATGTTAGGGAAAGGTCAATTGCACTAAAGCTACCACTATAGTCATTTAAATACGTTGTTTGTCCACTGTTCAGTATTATTAACGATTTTTTATTTAAAATATTTTCTAAAGTTGTACCTTGTGGACTTGTAAACGAAGACCCCCAAGTTCTATTGTGACAGTTAAAATCACCTAATATAAGACAGGGACGAGGAACCTGTGCGAAAAGGTTTTCTAAATTAGCTGCGGTCCATGATGTATTGGGAAGGTATACATTTAAGACGTGTATTTTTTTTTCACTAGTAATTCCTGTGGCAATCGCTTGTAATGTGGTGTTAAGAATTATTTCTTTCATGTGTATATCATTGCGTATCAAGTTTAACACTCCGCCTCGGCTTCTTTCTCCATGGCATAATAAAACATCTTTTCTATGTGCTGTATAGTTTCTTAGTCGAAAATCTTCTTTGATATTTAATTTAGATTCTTGAATTGCTATAACCATAGGTTCAATACTTTCAGCCAAAAACCTCAATTCATCGTACTTTGTTTTGATCCCTCGTGCATTCCACTGAAGAATTTTTTCAGCCATTTTATTTTTTAAGTATAAATAAATAAGATTATGTGTAAGTATATTGGAGACATAACAACAAGTAGATAAAAATATATAAAAAGACAACACGAACATTTATATTAAAATAGGTAAAAATAATACTAATGTGGTTATCACTGTATATATCACAGTATATATCACAGTTATTTGGTAGAACTAGGCGTCCGTCGACTAGATGCGCTTCTAGCTTTACCTTTAGGCCATCCTCTCTTTCTATGCGATGTTTTCGCTTTTCGTAGCGTAGGGTCGTCAATCGATGTTACAGAGCCACTTTCGCTACATTCAAAATAGTCCACCGATGGTTTTCTCTTTTCCCCTCTGGATTCTTCATCCATAGGGATAGGTTCCTTAGTCGGAGAGATTTTACAGATTTCATTTCTGGTACTATCTTGACTAGATTCAATTTTAGCTTCGGTTGCATCAGGACGTGCTTTTTGAGTACCTGATGCTATGAGCTCTTTTACAGAGGTCATAAGCTGCGCAGTAAGATTTTTCATTTCGTCATTAACGATTTTTTTAATTTCAGCACTGGTGACTGATTGACTTGCAGCTACATTTACGTAAGATTTACTTGCAGTAACAAAGTTTTTTTCCATTTGCTTAGATTGTTGGTCAGAAACCCTATGTGTAACTCGTATTTCTTGAATGGTTACCTCTTCTTTGTAGACGGGGCATATTCTGGAGTTTGCACGATGATCACCTTGACAATTAGGACAAATTATAGGGCTCTCACAAGAATGTCCTTCATGAAGTACTTTACCACAGACGCAAATTTGATCTGAAGTGCAGTTTGTTGTTGTGTGTCCATACTGTTGGCACTTGAAACACAGTACTGGAGCAGGTATGTACGGCCTAACCTTTAATACGTAAAACGCTGCCTTGATCGTCTTAGGAAGCATCGTTGAATTAAAAGTAAGTAAGAGACTAGCCGTGTTTACTAGTTCTTCATCCTTTCTTGTCTTTATTCTCTTGATATCTACTACATTTTCAATTTCAAGTCCTTCTAATATTTCTTGTTCAGAGCAATTAAGGAAATCTCTACAGTATATAACACCCTTCGATACATTTAAAGTTTCATGTGGTTTGACAGATACATCAAAGTTTGAGAACCGTTTAGTTTCCAATAAGCGCTTTGACTGAGCATTAGAGACGGTTTCTATCAGAAGTGAACCTCTACTTTTACGAATTTGCTTCGTTTGTCCAACTAATCCAAACAATATTTTAGCGATAAAAAATGGGCTAGTACTGGAGAAATCTCCATCAGTTTTTTCTAGAAGCAGGAACCGGGGGTATGACGTGCCCTTCCCTTCTCTGCTTCTTTAAGGAAGTGGGGGGAAATTCCCACTATCACATATTGCATAATCCGTGGACAAGCATTAGTCTGTGGCACTGAGCCGACGGGAGTCGCCACTAACATCTCCGTCTTTGGGGCGGTCATCAGGACGGCTCCGAACAGGGTCCAACCCAAACCCTGTACCGCCCGACATGGATCCTAAAAGACTTTCATGGCATGGATTTGACCCTCCAAAGGGGTTGCCTTTTATAGCTATCGGCCAGCTGTGCAGGGTGTAGCAAAAAGAAACGGTGGGTACAACGGAGCTCTGCCGAACCCCTACTTAATTCAGGATTGCGTTGAGCCACCAGGACGCACACAATTTGCGACCAGCGTTAGCGTTACCCAGGGAGTACCACGTGGAGGTGCTGGTTCGACTTTACTCCCCTATTATAATAATAATAATAATAATTATATTATTATTATTATTATTATTATTATTATTATTATTATTAGTACTCCTTTATTTAATGGTACAATATATTGCATTGTATAATTATAGAAAATTACGAAACCTCTATAGGGGAGAGTGGGGCAAGTGAGTCATAGGGGGCACGTGAGTCTTTCGGAATAATTCATAAAACCGGCATCATAGCCGATAACAGTCAGTGGAGTTTATAATTGTATCAACAGGTGCGTGTTGCTGATAAAAAATTAGATGAAAATTAGTAAAACTAAGGTAAATATACATAACTTAAAGTAAGCATCAAGCTATTTCATCATGGGCGTGACATAACCTTATTGGTGTGCAATACCGACCGATATTTACAATGTTGCCAAATGTATCTGTTCTTCTTTGGGGCAAGTGAGTCTTGACCCGTGACTCACTTGCCCCACAGTAGTTTAGAATATAAATAAATTATTTGTTTTTTTTTGCAAGTGGAAAATGGTCCATAACTACGTGCGTAAGATCAAAAAAGGGTCATATTCAGAAGACGCTATGCAACGTGCCTTAAAAGCTATGCAGAATAAGGAGATGTCAATCAAGAGAGCTAGTGTGGTCTTCAATGTTCCGAGAACGAACATACACACACGGATAAGTCGTCAGGGGATCAATCCAGTTACAAGCCTTGGCAGGTTCAAGCCTGTACTTACTGCACAAATGAAAATGGAACTGTGTGAGCATATAATACACTTAGAAAAACTGTTTTATGGAATTTCAACGGCAGATGTTCGACGAATTGCATTTCAGTTTGCTGAAGCTAACCAAATCAATCACCCATTCAATAAATATCGGAAGTTGGCAGGAAAAGATATCATTTTTGAAACGCCAATGAAACCCTTCCATCCGAAGACCTGAAGCAACAAGCATTGCAGGAGTGACATGATTTTCAAAGCAGAGAGTTGGTGAGTTTTTAAAAACTTAAAAGAAATCTTAGATAAGTGCAATTTTCCTCCGCATCGTGTATTTAACTGTGATGAGACAGGAATTACCTGCGTCCAAAAACCAGCAAAAATGTTAGCGGAAAAGGGAAGAAAGCAAGTGGGAAGATTAACTTCACTGGAAAGAGGAAAAGATACAACTTTATTAGTTTGTGTCAGTGCTACGGGCGCGTTTATCCCACCATTTATGGTCTTTCCTCGTGTAAGAATGAATCCAACTTTATTGAATGGTGCTTTTCCTGGCACGGTAGGATTTCCTGCACAATCAGGATGGATGGATGCCGATCTGTTTGTTAAATTTTTAAATCATTTTATAGACTGCACAAAAATAACCAAAGAATCTCCAAGTCTTCTGATATTAGATGGGCATTCAAGCCATAAATCTATTGAGTCAATAAACCTGGCTAGAAATTCTAGAGTAACCCTTTTGACCCTACCACCTCACACTTCGAATAAGCTACAGCCGCTTGACGTAAGCGTATTTGCACCATTCAAAACCTACCTGGCAAAAGAAATGGACGATTGGCTCACAAACCACCCTGGCCGTAGAATCACTGAATATGACATGGCTCCGATTATTAAAAATACCCTTATTAAGGCATTTACACCAACAAATATTATTAACGGTTTTGAAAAAACGGGAATCTACCCGTATAATTCTGATGTGTTCCAAGAGAGCGACTTTGAGGCGGCCCGAGAACATCCTTCAAAAAGAAACCAATCCTGAAAGCGTCATTCTATTCGTCAATTCACAGAACAATCTCCAAAACGAAACCAATCCAGAAAACGTGAATCCCTCGATCAGTTCTGAGAATATTCTTCAAAAAAAGACCAATCCAGAAAGCGTCAATCTCTCAGCCAATTCCGAAAACTTGGTAGATAGAACTCATTCGGAATCAGATGATATCCAGCGCTATCCCGAGGTACCACCAGTCACTTTGGAGCCATCAGAACAACCGTCATGCAGTTATGTTTCTTTTTCAAGTTTAAGTTTAATCCCAAAACCTTCAACAGAGAAAAGAAACACCAAAACAAAATTCAGAAACACAGAAGGATCTAAAATAATCACTAGTTCACCTTACAAAGATCAACTCGAAGATAAATTAAAAACAAAAAAAGCAAAATCGGTAAAAAAGAATTTTGAGAAAGCAGGCCCATGTGCAAATGATAAAAAAGTAAAATAAAGAGGAAACATGGGGGAAAAGAAGAAATGTGCATCAGCAGAACCAGCAACAATATCAGAGGAAGAGAAAAACACAATATGCGTTTATTGTCATGAGACATATGGAGAGACTTGTTATGAGGAATGGATCATGTGCATAAAATGTGGTGCCTGGATGCACGAGGAGTGTTCAGATAATGAACCAGGTGCTAGTAATTATGTTTGTGATAACTGCCGATAATTATTACTCTAATGACTCACTTGCCCCACATAGATGATTCACTTACCCCATAGCCTGGGGCAAGTGAGTCATTTGCCATTTTTTTTAAGCCTGACATTTTACCAACGATTTTATATTTTATTCATTTTTTAAGGTCAAGTTATTAAATAAACAGTTAAAGTTGTTTTGTATCTAATAAACGCTGTTTTATTTCTAAAAGTAACAAAGTTATACCTCTTTGATCCTTAAGGTGCCTCACTTGCTCCACTCTCCCCTAAATCAATTGTGAGCGTCAAAAAGGTTTAATATCATAGCGATAATTTAAAGCATTGCAATAAAAGTCTAATTAATGGTTGTATTTACTGAAATTGCAATTACATGTGTACATTAAAAAAAACTAGCTTATTTTACTAACTTTAAGAAATCTGGTTGATTAATAATAGGAATAGGATTACCAGTTCTTTACTACAGTTTGTATCAGTTAATGAATTGATACAATATCCATGAAACATGCCGATGCAATTTGTTTGCAATGCATGTAATTTTATTTTGTCTAACTATAAAAAATTAAGAAATAATCTAATTGCAGACCGCAAAACAAGTTTGGCGTCAAAATGAAAATTAAGAACATTGAAATGAATTCCCGACTTTTTTTTATTATTTATTGTTGCATTAGTATCAATTACAAGTAAATTATAAAAGTTAGACTTAATCATTTATATCAAAACACTTTTACATAAGAGAAGAATAACTAGCATCGTTCATTTCTAGGAATACTTCTAAAAGAGATATTATTACTAAGATTTGTTTGGATTGTTATTATTAAAAAATATAATTTCCGATCATTTGAGACCAGAGTTTTGGTTTTTAGTCGTTAAAACTTGATTAACATCAAGGAATTCTGTGCGTTTCTCAATACTTTCCGTGCGGAAGGAATCGACCTAGGTCATCGTCGTGATGAAACTGTTGTCTATATTCCCGCCTGGTATAAAGTACGCTGTGGATGCACCGTATTAAACCGATGTCAATAATTTAAACGCTGTTAAGTACTTTGCCCTAAATACTTAATTTGAAAAGGTCATTATTTTTATAAATGTATAAACAATGATAGTGTTGTCATTAAGAAATACGAATTCTTCGAAATGTCTTATGAGATTGATATGAAACTTGTTAAAGTCGAACCAGAAGAGGAAGAAGGAATAAATTCACTTGTAACCCAACATCTTATAGTAAATAGTGATCTAATACAAGGTAAAATTAATTATCCTTGAAGTAGTAGGAAATTTAACACAATTTTTACAGATAATGTGAATATTAAGAAAGAAGACATCTCTTCTTTAGTAAAAGTTGTTAGCTCAAGTGAGGCATATATAAATGAAAATAATGTCAAACACATTACAAACATACAGTGTGAAAGTAAATTTTATAATTCTCTAAGTTATGAATTTAAATGTGACCAATGTGATTATGGCACAAATCGCAAAGATAATTTTAAAATTCATCTTAAAGAACACTCTTTAAGTAAAGAATTCAAATGTGACCGATGTGATTATGCAACACACCGCAAAAGGAATTTAACGGTTCATCTTAAAATACATTCTTTTAGTAAAGAATTCAAATGTCACCAATGTGATTATGCAACGCACCGCAAAAGTGATTTAACAGTTCATCTTACAATACATTCTTTTAATAAAGAATTCAAATGTCACCAATGTGATTATGGAGCAAATCACAAAGGTGCTCTAAAAATTCATCTTAAAAGACACTCTTTAAATAAAGAATTCAAATGTGACCAATGTGATTATGCAACACACCGCAAAAGGGATTTAACGGTTCATCTTAAAATACATTCTTCAAGTTATGAATTTAAATGTGACCAATGTGATTATAGAACAAATCGCAAAAGTAATTTTAAAAGTCATCTTAAAAAACACTTTTTAAGTACAGAATTCAAATGTGACCAATGTAATTATGAAACAAATCACAAATATCTTTTAAAAACTCACCTTAAAAAACACTCTTTAAGTAAAGAATTCAAATGTGACCAATGTAACTATGGAACACATCACAAATATCTTTTAAAAACTCATGTTAAAAAACACTCTTTAAGTAAAGAATTCAAATGTGACCAATGTAATTATGGAACACATTACAAATATCTATTAAAAATTCATTTTAAAAGCCACTCTTCGAATAATGAATTCAAATGTAGCAAATGTGATTATGGAACATATCGAAAAGGTAGTCTTAAAATTCATCTTAAAAAACACTCTTTAAGTAAAGAATTCAAATGTGACCAATGTAATTATAGAACAAATCACAAATATAGTTTAAAAATGCATCTTAAAAAACACTCTTCAAGTAATGAATTCAAATGTGACCAATGTGATTATGCAGCGCACCGCAAAAGTGATTTATCAGTTCACCTTAAAATACATTCTTCAAGTTATGAATTTAAATGTGACCAATGTGATTACGCAACACACTGCAAAAGGGATTTAACAGTTCATTTTAAAATACATTCTTCAAGTTACGAATTTAAATGCGACCAATGTGATTATGGAACAAATCGTAAAGATAATTTTAAAACTCATCTTAAAAAACACTCTTTAAGTAAAGAATTCAAATGTGACCAATGTAATTATGGAGCACATCAGAAATACCTAATAAAAATTCATCTTAAAAACCACTCTTCGAATAATGAATTCAAATGTAATCAATGTGATTATGGAACAAATCACAAAGGTAATTTTAAAAAACATCTTAAAAGACACTTTAAGTAAAGAATTCAAATGTGACCGATGTAATTATGGAACACATCACAAATGTCTTTTAAAAACTCATCTTAAAAAGCACTCTTCAAATAACAAATTCAAATGTGACCAATGTGATTATGCAACACACTGCAAAAGTGATTTAACAGATCATCTTAAAATACTTTCTTCAAGTTATGAATTTACTTGTGACCAATGTTATTATGGAACAAATCGCAAAGGTAATTTTAAAATTCATCTTAAAAAGCACTATTCAAGTTATGAATTCAAATACGACCGACGTAATTGTGGAACACATCACAAATGTCTTTTAAAAATACATCTTAAAAAACATTCTTCAAGTTATGCATTCAAATGTAAACATTGTGGTTATAGGACAAATTGCAATGATTATTTTAAAATTGATCTTAAAAAGCACTCTAAGTTATGAATTCAAATGTGACCAATGTGATTATGGAAGACATGAAAAAACTAATTTAAAAATCCATCTTAAAATACATTCTCCAAGTTGTGAATTTAAATGTGATCAATGTCATTATACAACACACCTCAAATATAGTTTAAAAAATCATCTTAAAAAACACTGCAAGTTATAATTACAAATGCCATTAATGTGATTATAATATATACATATAATATATTGTAAAGAAACATTTCATCTTAAAAAACACTTCAATGTATGAATTCAAATATGACCAATCTGGTTATGGAATAGTATCACAAAAAATAATTCATCTTCAACATCGTTATTCAAGTTATGAATACAAGTACAATAAATATGTTTATGTAACATCTAAAAACTATTTTTGTTTCGATATGAAATAAGAACATTTAATTGTAATTTATTGATATTTTACATAATGAATGCTAATCATGGGGGTTTAAAACAACCATGTTTAAAAACTGTGCTTAATTCTTAATTGTGATTACTATTTTAAAACATTAAAAAAACTAATACCTGTGTTATATGCAAAGACCATATATGCTCTTTGTTATATGGCAAAGATCTAGGCAACAGATTGATGGAAAGTTTAAAAATTCATTTACCTTCTTGCTGCAGTTTGAAATCTAAGGTTGTTAAACACTTTTTTAATGTACATTCATTTTGTTTAAAGAACTTTACAGACAATTCAAAATCTTTAAAACGGGTATTTGGAACAGCTTCTGCTAAGCGAAGACGGATTTAAATGTATACGTATAAAAAGATTTTAAATGCATAAATTATGACAAAACAATGTACTTTAAATGTATAAAAACCATGAAATTTTTATAATAAAATACCAATATTTTAATGAAAATTACTTTTTCTTCAAATGTCAGTAAGCATGACATTTAGTGACGCAATACAACATACTAAATTGTTATTCTCGAACGGCGCTAAAAAACTTTTTTACGAGACTATACTCTATGAGGTTGTTTACATCTGTTTCCATGACGGTAAGTTTTGTTTACTAGTTGTTAAGAATAAGTATGACGGTAAGTTTTTTTAGCGTTCTAGAACAGTAAGTAAATTTATTCAATTTTAAGTAACATATGAAAATGTAAACTTTCACCATTATCACACATAATAAAATGCTTATCTTCTTTTGGGTTTTTTAAATTTTAATTTTAAATTATACAATCTAAACGTTTCGATAACACTTACTGTTATCTTCGTCAGTAGTAATATTTGTTAAAAATTGTTAAAGATGTTGTAAACAATTTTGTCAAAGTTAAAAAATTAAAACAAACATCAGCCTGCTATCAACATAACAGTTTGAGAAACGTATAAAGCCAACTATAAAATTAAATTTTAGTAAAGAATAACTAGGTCATTAAAAATTAAATATTGTTAAACTGTCTTAAAGATGACAAATTAGAACACTCTCTACGGTGAAAGCTAACCATGAAATTTGTCAGCCAAAAAACACATTTAACAAAAGTGAATCAAGTTATAATGTAAGTGTAAAGTTGTGAAAAACTTCAATTTGAAAATGATAGAAGCATTCACAAATTTAAACATCACATCAAATAAAATAATCTTAGTTAAATCTAACAAAGAGATATCTTTATCAATAAATGCAAGTGTTATTAACAATGAAAAGCACAGTGCAGATCGTTTTTTGTAATTTTTAATTTTAATCTTAATTTCAACTACTTATGTTAAATTATAGTGCTGTAGTAATTTAACATATAATTGGTAAAGCATTTGCTTGAAGGTCTGGGAAAAACACAGCAAAAAACCTAGACATACCAAAAGTTAAAATTAAGACGTATCACTATGCTTTTTTTAATTATAAGATGCCAAAGCCTATTTAAACGGAGATTTTCTTCTTGTCTTAAAATTATTAGGGTGTTTATATATTTCAATAGCTTCACGTTGTAAACGAACATAATAATGAGTTTGTCTTGACAATATTTCCATATTGTCAAATTGAATGCCATGATTTAAATTATTCAGGGCATGGTCAGCCACAGCAGACCTCTCTGGTTGACCTAAACTACAAAATTTCATAGTTCTTTACGTCTTGTATCAAAGCTACGTTTTGTGGTTCCGATGTATACTTTTCCACATGAACAAGATAACTTATACACTCCGGAAGATGATAAAGGGTTTGACACATCTTTAGGTGATCTTAAATGTTCTTTAATTTTTCTTGTTGGTTTAAAAATAGTCATAATGCCATATTTAATTAGGATTTTTTTAATTCTATTTGTAACATTAGCTGTAAAAGGAAGAAAAGCAGTACCAACATTAAGAACCGGTTTTTCTTTAAGGTTGCTCCTAGGAGGTGTAATAACATTATTAATAATAATATCTGTAAGTGAATATCCATTATTTTCTAAGGATTTTGTTAAATATTTATATTCATCCTTCAAAAATTCAGGGTCACAAATTCGTTTTGCTCGATCTACTATAGATTTAATTACACCAATTTTTTGACTTGGATGGTGGTTGGATAATTTATGAAGGTAGCTATCAGTGTGTGTCGGCTTTCTGTAAACCTTAAAAGATAGTGAATTATTATTTTTAGATATTAATATGTCAAGAAGTGGTAAACTTCCATTAGTTTCTTTTTCCATGGTAAACTGAATACTAGGATGTATACCATTTATAAAAACCAAAAACTCATGCAGTGCTTCTTCTCCATGTCTCCAAATAACAAATGTGTCATCTACATATCTATACCAAACTGAAGGTTTTTAAGGTGTATTTTGTAACGCTAATGTTTCAAATTTTGTTAAATGTGCTTTTTGGCTGACAAATTTCATTGTTAGCTTTCGCCGTAGAGAGTGTTCTGATTTGTCATGACCTAGTTATTCTTTACTAAAATTTAATTTTATAGTTGGCTTTATACCTTTCTCAAACTGTTATGTTGATAGCAGGCAATTTTCAAAATTTACCTATTAACATAAATATTGAAAATACAATTATTACAATTTCCAATTGTCACCGGAAAACAGCTTCCGATAAAAACATTTCAGTACGGTCCACTGGAACCTCGTGCGACTCTTGTGGTTATTTACAAATTGTAATAGCAACGAAATACTAATTTTAACATTAAGACAACTTGATAAAGCGAGACTAATAATATACATATGTACATATCGTTATTTATTAATAAATCTTTTTAATAAATTTTTTGTAATCGTTACTTTTAATACATAAAGAGAAAAGTGGTATATAACTAAATATATAAACTTTGTTGCTTATGTATTTAATTTGGCATTTGTCATCAAATATTTCAAAATTTAATTTTTTTCTAATTTTATGTAAACGATTTCAAAAAATTTTGTTCGCAACACGTGCGCTGTCACATTTTTGGAGTTCGGCCTTATATTTTATCCCTCGCCTATGCCTCGGGTAAAAAAATAACGGCCTCGCACCAGGAAATGTGCAAACAGCGCACCAGTTACGAAAATAACTATGGTCGCGCAAAAAACGTCATAAGCATCTCGAACATTAAGGACTACCAATCTCAGATAATAATTGGAGTCGTCGTTTCGCTCCTTCTCCAAACAATTGTCTTTGATCGGTAAAATATCCTTACTGTTCTAGATACTTAATATACTATTAGCGCCGCTCACCAGCGGCTGTAACGTGACAAATTTCGAAGACCCTTCCAGTTTCTCCTAATGTCAACTTTTTTCATTTACATTAGTGTTTTATTTTGCGGAATACATAGAATTTTTACCTTCCAACCTATATATATATATATATATATATATACATATGTAGGTATAGAAGGTTATGCAATCGACTTTTTTTCACTATCGTTAAATCGACTTTGTGTGTGTGTGCGTGCGTGTGTGCGCGTACGTGTGTACGCGTGGGCGTGTGTGCGCGCGAGTATGTGTGTGTGTGTGTATACGCGGGCGTGGGCGAGCGCGCGTGTGCGTGCGCGCGTGCATGCGCGTGTATGTGCGCGCGGTGTGTGTACGCATGTGTGTATGCGCGGGCGTGGGTGAGTGTGTGTGCGCGCGTGCGTGTGTGTGGGTGTGTGCGCGCATGTGTGTGTGCGTGCGTGCGCGTGTGTTCTCGAGTGTGTGTGTCTGCGCGTGCGTGCGTGCGCGTGCGTGTGTGTGCGTGCGTGGGTGCGGGCGTGTGTGGGCGCGTCGTGCATGCGCGGGATCGCGCGTGCGTATGTGCGCAAGCACTACGCACCCAACCATGCACGCGCACACACACACACGCACACGTACACGCAAACCCACACGCACGCATACACACATGTACCCACACACGACGCAAGTACACGTACACATCTGCACGCACACGCACGCCCGCATGCGAGCACACACACTCGCGCACGTTCGCGCAGGTACACACACGCGCGCACACACACATACACACACACACACACACACACGAACACATACGCGTACACACACGAATACACACGCGCGCACAGAGGCACACACACACGCGCGCGCTCGGGCGTGTGTGCGGGTACGGGTGTGTGCGTGTGTGTGTGTGTGTGTGTGTGTGTGTGTGTTAGTATCTACGAAAGCTCCAGAACGAAAACACCTACGTACTTAAAATGTTGTATTTAAGCTTGTTACCATTTGGCTTATAGCTGATTAGATTAGTTTTATCAAATATTTGTATAACAGCTGTACATTTCAAAGAAATAAAAATACCAAGATATCGACCTTAAACATATCGATTAAGTTGTATTATCGACTTTTTTTGTAGAAGCGGGTGGCTTTGGAATGTTTTTTAAGTTAGCATCTAGATGTCTATTATGCTCCGTCTGTTTGAGATAGAGTAACATAAGACTCTTCTGTGTCTTTGCGCCACGGAAGTCGACCTCCAGCCCCCGTGGCGCTTCAACGAGTCCATACTTCCTCCACTATCGATCAGTAATGTAGCCGACGTACGCCTTAAACACTGCTTAATTTTGGAAATTTGGTGACTTTTCCGTGTACAGCACTGATCGTATGAATCCCCATAACATTTCTGTAGCGCTTTCCATTTTTATATTTCACAAAAAATCTTCTCTCTTGCATATCTCTCGGTCTTACTGAAGCGTATTTGTTAACGACCGCACTTTTCTGGTTCATCGTCATCTACACTCTGTTTCATCATCTCGTCTCTTCTCCATGCGCCGGTTACTCCGATTAATAAATCAATCTCAATAAATCGATATTACATTGGAGGGCACATAATTAAAACTGATTTAAATTTACCTTTATTCCTAAATATACTTCGTCTGCAGCGTCCATTAAAAAACCCTCAAACTGTTCTTTATTAAATATTCTTGACTTTTGCAGAATATCCTTCAGTTGCCTTTTCCATAAAACATTGTAACTATTTATTCCATGCTTAATAATTAATTCGGATTTGATGATTTTCGTTTCAATTTCCGTACAAATGTTCACATTCTTTTCATTGCACTTCGTTTGGCGGATAAACACAAGCGCGCCATGAAATAATCTACTATTAATAGTAGACAAGAATGTCTTGAAAGTTTTGAAAAATATACTCTTCTACAATTCATATACAAAGTAGGCATTTATGTTGCATTTGACAATGCAAAATGTCGCTCTAAAGCGACAAAACCAAAAAAAAAATTGATGTGACCAATATTGCTTTCCTATGCATCCGTGGGTAATGTTTCATTAGCAAATGTACAGGAAAAAGAATTTCAGTCGCAGAACGACTATTTCTAACTTATGGATTCCTCCTCATATTAAATGTAAGCAATTTAAAAATCAAGAAGTACCTGTATACTTGATAATTTTTTGATTGCGAAAAAGGGATAAATATTATATAAACCTACCCGACAAGGTTTTCTCTTTTCCTATAATTTAATCATTTTTAATTAGAATAATACCCAATGCTGTTTAAATTATGAAATAAAAAGTATAAACTACATATTAACGTAAATGACGATTATTTGTCATTTGTCAAATATGGAAACCATGGCTATTTTAATTTAATGTTGCACATCAAATAGTTTAATTAATTAAATTATTGTTTAAGACTTATTTAGTTTCATATGATAAAAGAAGTGATGTTTCATCTTATACTCGAAACGGGGTATATTGAAGAAGACCTAAAACACTCAAAACCTAACGCAAGAGCTGTTATATGTAAACTTAAACCACAGAATAAGATATTTTATTCTGTGCTTAAACGCTACGTTTAGATCTAAACGTCATCGTCAGGCGAAATTGGAAGCTTAAATTAAAAACGGTGCCACATGTCTAACCACCACACGGCACAATACAGGAGAAATGAGTGAGCTCGGCTACAACTCAATCAAACAGTCTGAAGACCGCAGAGCACTCGTATTGTATGGTTGTTTTGGAGGTATCGATAATATAGTTGGAGTGAGAATTTGGTTAGAGAGGAAAGAACCGAAATAGGCGCCACAAGCTTTAACGAAAGAAGGAACAGAAAATGGGCTCCTATTCCTTGAAAGAGGGAGGGCCTATAAAGCTTGAAACAGGAAGTAAGTAATAGGAATAATAAGTAAGTGAGCAATTCCCTCAACAAACGTAAATTTATTTCCTTCCTGAAATTCCCAACAAAGGAGGCAATAAGCCAAATATTATTGTATAGCTATATAAACATGAATAATAAACGAAATAAATTATATACATATGTACGTTATTTCTACAATTCACCCCAAAATAAAATAAAATAGAAATTAAAATAAGTTTACGAGGGCAAGTCGTGACCTTACATTTACGCTCACAGTAATTTATAGTTTAGAATACCAAAACAAACAATACCCCGCCGCCAAAATTTATAAAAAAAATTAATATAAGTTAAAATAAGTTTGACGAAGGCAAGTCGTGAGCTTGTAGTTACGCCCACAGTAATTTATAGTTTAAAACACCAAAACAAACAATACCCCTACCGGACGACATAAGATGTTACGTAGCTTAGCCTGAAAAGGCCAACTTAATAAACTTATTAAATCAGTTACTTATAAAAAAGAAATAATTAAATAATTCAGCTTGCATTTCGTTTAACAACACTGAATACAAACCCATCTTTAATTAAGTTACATAAATACAATTGGAAAAGCCTGTTTAGTCCCAATTTTATTTCAAGAAACAAACAAAAATAGTAATTAAGCAATTTAAAATTAGAAACAGAAATTGGTCTGAACAACATTATCCATATTCGAGTAAAGAAAAGAATATTATATATTTGAGCTACCAAGTAATTTAAACTAGTACGACATCTCGTGTCAACAGTTAACAGATTCAGTATTATATCTGGTGCACATAAAAAGTTACATCTGCAGCAATGCTACTGCGCACGACCACAGAACCAGTAGTACAAAGGTAATTATTCAAAATGGAGGTTATACATTCACGGGTGTGGTATATAAATCCAACTTTAATAAAAGGTATTCAGAATTTTGACTGTTGATTGTGCGTGAAATATTAAAGAATGGTTAATGAACACATAGCAATTCTACATGAGAGAGATGGAATTAAAATTAGCTGCAGGCGGGTCTCCAATCGACACCGAACTTATACTACAAGTAAATATGTTTAACAAATACTTGTTGATATAACTAATATAAATATATTTAATTTCCTTGTAGTCAATCGTAACCTGCTGAATGAAATTTAGGTGCGAGTTTTATTCCTAGGTAAGATGTTTGCCAAATACTTGTTAACGGAACTAAAGTAAATGTACTTCTTTTCGTTGTAGAAAGCAATTTATTTATACATGCAAGAAAAAGGAAAGAGCTAACGTGTGGTTGCGAATGCTTATGCGTTTTTCAAAGCAGCCAAGCAACGAGCAACCAGTCCCCAGTATGTGAGCCACAGCTGATCTCAGTTTATCAGCAACACAATCCAAACAATAAGCCAAATAGATACAGAACGGATACTCTGGTCACATCAATCAAGACAACCAAATGTAAACATGAACAATAAAGTTATATGGACACTTCAATAGATGGAAACTTAAATATATAGAAACGTAGGTTTATGGAAACCCAAGTTAGTTGCTAAAACGATAGTAAAGAATGAAAATGATGTTTATTCAGTGATAAGGTGTTACCTCTAAGATCGAATACGAGCGGTAGTTTAAACGTCTTAAACACTTTGTTATACTGATTTCTTTGAAGAAGTAATGTGAAATTATTTTGTGTGTGAAACCCGAAAGAGAAGTTCTAATTACAACAAGGTTAGCAAGATCTAAAACGGCTTACCAAAATGTGTAGGTGTAGTGAAATATTTCTGTTATATCCGCCTTAAATGGCGATTATATCACTTTTTTACAACAAAGCGATATTATATAGTGAAAATTTTCCATAAAAATTATGATTGGCATCTAGTAAATAGAAACAAGAAAATTTCCTAGAAATTTTCCACCCTTCTACAGAAATGGCTATTTTGAAAAGAAAGCCAACGCCCAAGAAACAATTTTACAACTTCATTTGTTACCACAGAAGTAGATACGAGAGAGAAATAATTTTCGTAAAATGTAGAAGCGTACGTCATAAAAGAAAATCATATGTGAAGTAGCAATTAGCTACAGTACAGGAATAATTTGTATATCATTTAATCCATTATACTCATTAGTAACATCGTAAATGCAGAAATTTTAAATCATTTAGTACCGAAAATAGAAACTAGTAAGCTTAAAGCATATTACTAAATATTTAAGTCACAGATACTTATTTAAGGTCGCTTTTAGAAAGAGTAACCAGATAAAATAATACAATCGATCCTATATCGATTTTTGCACGTTACAAAGGTAAAAGGCAAAAACCAAAGGAAAAATACGTACAAATTGAAATTAACGCATTAGGCAAAAGTTAAATATTAAGTAGTAGAAATAAAATTAAATTGTGAAAATTAAAACGAATGACCGTTCCATAGTAAAAGTTAGAGTAACGCTAAGCAATAAGAAAAAAAGCGTGGGAAAGAGGTCGTACAGCAACACAGTAACTTTCTGCCAGATTGGCCTATGTAAAAAGCTTTACAATCCCTACACAATAGTTTATAAACCCCTTAATTATCAAGGGAGTCAACGTTATCTTTAATATGAACGAAATGGGATTTAAGATTATTTTTGGAGGAGAAAGGTATATTGATGTTATGTGATTTAAAAATTTAGAAACAGATATGAGGCTAAGCCTATATAATGCAGTGGAGACTGTAGGCTAAGAAACAGCACTTAAAATTAAGTAAAATACAATTAACAAGATATTTGATGATGATATTAAAGCACTCCCCAAAGAGAAGATCACTGGGAAAGAAATGAACAATATCAAAGGAAACTAGTTTCTAATTAGCCCCAAGTTCACACACACACACACACACACACACACACACACACAAACACATACACACACACTCATTTAAGTTCACGCACACACACACACACACACACACACATACATACACACACACACACACACACACACACACACACACACACACACACACACACACACACACAACACACACTCACACACACACTCACACTTACGCACGCAACTACACACACACCCACTTAGGTTCACACACACGCGCCACACACACACTCACACACCCACACATAAGTTCACACACACACACACACACACACACCCACACACATATTCACACACACATACACACACACACACACACACACACACACACACACACACACACACACACACACACACACACACACACACACACACACACACACACACACACACACACTACAACAAACACACACACACACACACACACACACACACACACACAACCACACCCACACACACACTCACGACAGTCACTCACTCACTAACTCGCTTGATCGATCGCTTACTCACTCATTTACTCACTTATGCGCGCACACGCGCACGTACCCTCTGCAATCCATCCCTCAACATCATAATCGCTACTTTAATTACTCTTGTATATTTCTTTTTCTACACCACCTTCTTTTAAGTCTTCATCTTTTTCGAAGAAATATTTATTTGTTGAAGATACAATACTATTTATTTAAATTTCAACCACCAAACAACACAATTTAACCTAATAATTTTAACCAGTAAAATACAAGAATATATTACTAATGAAATTAAAATCACTATAGTTATAGTAGTAATTACGAGAGCTGCAGTATGACTCAGCTAAGTAAGCAACAAGTATTAACCAATAAGATTTATCTATCTCTGTCATACTTTGAAGAATTGTATAATAGAAAAGAAATAGCAACTAATAAAATGTCTATCCATGCTTACAATGCAACGTATGTCGATTTTAAAACCATATATTCACTATCATCAGCTGTTCATTGTAACGTAACCTAAAATTTGCGCATTGTTTCTTTTCGACTTTATTCTGATATATTATTAAAAGTAAAAACAGTTCTTATTAGTTAGTGCTTTAAGATGTCGCTTACTAATAAATCTTTAAAAAGTCAAACACAACTTATGTTGTTGAATGTGCTTAAATATTTTGAAAATGAAAGTGAACGAGGTGGATGCAATGTACCACTAACATTGATAATACAAGTACAGTATATCTACAATTTTAAATATGTGAATTTTCTAAAATTAATGTTATAATTAGCGAACTACGGAGGCATGTGGTGTTTCAACTTACGTATCCGTTTTTAAACTAAATTTCTAGATGTTCGAACAGACTATTAGTGTAAATAAAAAAACACGCCTATTAATTTTTATTAAAAAGAGCTGTGCGACATACGTTTCCTATTATTTCATTCATATGCTTTTAAGCAATGAGTCACACTCGAGCTCTCGTAATTACTACTATATTGTACTTGTGTACTGTATGTGATATATCTTATAAAGAAATTTTCAAATTAACATATCAAAATTAAAATTAACAAAAACTGACTAAAGCAAGTGAACTGTCAACAGAAGTTCAAAATGTTCAAATATATAATGAATGTGACCCTCAATAACGGAGGAGCTTTTGTGACAGGATCTGTAGCATTGATCCGGATGTTCATCAGCGGGACACATTGAACTCACTAGAAAATGGAATGCTCACAGCAGCCAAGAAGTGAAGTCCTTTTGATATATAGGGAGTGCAGTCTGTATTTTTCTCTTTGGCGCACTCATTTGTGCTTATGGGAAAACCTTACACATCTTGTGCATTTATTTCATTCGGATATTGCACGTTTCTGTTTTTTTTTTATAGGACATTAACCTACAGTTAAATACATCTACTCTGTGAGACATACTGTAGTAATTGCGGCACATTGGAAATATCGGTGATTTTTGCAAAACATTTGTTCTAGGAGTAGAATAATAAAAAGTAAAAAAGTTTTTTGACAAATATGTAGGAATGTTGAGGTAAACTAGCGATAATTGGTTAAGACAGTCAATTTGGATGTGAATAAACTTATAAAGATAAATTACACTATTAAAAACCAGTAAGACGCCATATAACCTGTGAAAATGTATTTTCTCTACGACCCTTTATGAAAAGACAGATTTCGTCACCGCATACTCCATCGAAAACTTGATTTTCGTCTTTAGTCCGAGAAAATCCCATAACGTTAACTCTCGTCACAAGAGACGAAAATAATTTACCAATATTGACCAATATCAAGTTGTCTGCTGTCATTGTATCGTCATTACTAAATCACCTCTTTTTGTTTTTATCGTGGTTCGCTATGAATTCTGATGCAGAAAGTGACTTGGACTTGCTATGAAGACATTTATAGTAAATTCATGGGATATAGGGTTGATAACCAAGTACATTGTCGAACTCTTTAAGGCATCGACTCTATGGTCTATATATTCGATATTAAGAACAACAGCATCAATAAAATACCTGATGTGGAATACCACACGATCTTCCAACCTACTAAATGGAAATTAAAAGAAATGAAGTAATGTTGATAACATTTTTTTAAGTATAATTATGCAACCTCTTTTATAAGTTCATTACGAAAATAGGCAACATTGTA
Organism: Vesta saturnalis; assembly: GCA_036346205.1. Lineage (NCBI taxonomy): Eukaryota > Metazoa > Arthropoda > Insecta > Coleoptera > Lampyridae > Vesta > Vesta saturnalis. The sequence goes on from JARFJB010001703.1 coordinate 669,677, forward strand.
AAAACAGAAACAATAATATATGTGAAAGAGACGTTTAAAACTTTTCTTGGCAGGCAGAGGTTAATTGACATCTAGATGCTAACTTAAATAATTAAAGGAAATGAAATAATTTTAATGATTATTTACTACATCTAACAAACAACCAATCACAGCATTCTACTTTCCTCAATTTTCTGTATTGTTTGACGGAGAAATAGACGTACACCCGTACGCAGAACAGTACATGGACGCTTTGGTTATGTTAAGCCTAATTAAATAGAAACTATAAAATAAACTCTCAATCGGAATACGACACGATTTTTATCAAATTTTTCAAACGGCCCGAGTTCGACGAAATAAGAAACGTTTCGACGGAAAGATTCGCATTCGCCGCTTCTTTCGAAATTGCAGCGGTCGCGTTTGCAAGAGATAGAAATAAAAATTCGCCAAACGCCCGATGGCGTAGGAGTGCGGAGGGATTAGAGCGTCGTGACGTATAGTCGAAACTGCCGTCGCACCACCCCCGAGGTGATGGAAGACACACATGTGATGATGGAGGAGTTGTTTTTTTTTCGAATCGATTCTGAATCCGTAAAAAGGCGCAAGTAAATTTTTTTGACCGAAAACTCGAATCTGGGATGGAGCGAATGTTCAAACTCGGATAAGACGGGTTCTACTTTGAGCCTGAAACACAGTTCAACTTTAAAACTGATCCTAAATTAAAACCGAGCTATACAATGAGTGAATAACATGACCACTACCAACTGGTTGTAATCTACTCTTAAAATCATTTATAGGCCTTTTACAAACATTTTGGCCAAATTTTACCTAACGTCAACCCCTTCCCAATCGCTCACAATTTAATATATACCCATAGTTATTTCCGCTCCAACCGAGTTAGTAGCGTAGTGGTGACACGACCTGCTTAGCATTCGGGAGGTAATGGGTTCGATTACCCTTACCGTCTACGTAGTATGAGACATTTTCTGGGGGTTTTTCCCTCTCAGAACCCTAACCCCGTTCCTTCCGATCCTATCCTGACCACATCCATCCTTAATCTCACCATGCATATATACGTAATGTATGTATGTGTATGTTGGGAATCCTTGATTGTGGCTGAAGGAGTTTGGACAGCTCAAGCAGCCCTATTTTTGCACAACCACGTGTGAGACCGCATTTTCAACCCTTATTTTTATATATCCTCGTGTGAGACCGTATCCTTTCTTTTCGAAGGCCCTTTTCAACCCTAATTATTTTTATATGCCCATGTGTGAGACCGTGTTTTCAACCCTTATTTTTTACACACCCACGTGTGAGACCGTATTTTGAATCCTTTCTTTTTCATCCCTAATTAAAGTTTTTGATTTTTAATGGCATACGTGAAGGACCGTATTTATTACCCTTATTTTGAGATGATGATCTTTTAATTATTTTTAATAATTAATTATCCTAGGGAAATTCTTAATCTGATAGCTTTAAGATGATTATGATCTTTAATTATTTTATTAATTAATTATTTTTAGCCCCTGGAAAATGATGTAAAAGATAGTTTATTTAATTTTGTATTTTACTATTAACATTTATTAGAACTTGTTTATCAGATATTATTTAAAGAATTGATTAGATAATAATAATTACGTACACATTAACTGTATTTCCCCCTTTTATTTTATTAGCGTATTTTTTACCAATGAGATTGTTATTACTTTTATTTTAATGCCTATCTACAGGTTGTGTTTAGGGTGGGGCTGGTCTAGGGTTAATCTTAGGGTTATTTGGTGGTATTAAGGTCCTTCTGGCTATATTAAGAACAGTGCCCCTGGAGGTTAGGCAAATGCACACGCATACAATGTTGGAAATTGCATAATTAATAAGATATTATTATTAAAATTATCGACCCTATTGCTTTAAAATGGCCACATGCTATTGGATCATCTTTTACCTAAAACGTTGTATTTCTAATAAGGAGGTTCTTGTGCGACACGTGTAGGGCTTCGCAACTTGTTCTCAGGCCTTCGCCCCTGGCCCTTTGAGTAAAATTGATTTTAGTGCCATCTAGCGGCGTAAAGACTAATGAACATTTTCTATAACATAAGCTGATAATGCACACCTCTCTCTTGCTCTATCTTGTTTCTTCCTCCCCCTCTCTTTTTCTCTCACACACACACACACAAAATTCAATTAATTAATCAATCTCAAACAAAGCACGCAGATCAATCTCAACCAATCAACCGAAATTATGTCTTACAGTTTTGCGGAAATCAGATTACAGTTGAAACTGAATACATTCAAGTCTAATTAAATATGACGTGAAATAAATAATTTCTACCCTAATGGAATGATGCTTTATGTATAGGCAGATCCTCTAAACAGCCACCACCTATACATTCGGAACATCATATCTGATTTATTTGCATGTTCAATTACTTGCACACAAAATTGTTTCATTGTAATGTGTTCATTAACATTTGTAAAAACCCATTAAAAAGTAATAGTTACTTATATAACATAAAGTTAAATTAAAATAACATGTTTTAAGAATATCAAGTTGATATAACGGAAATAAAAGGCAAAAGGTTTTAATGGTTTATTATTATATAAGTGAATTAACAATAACTACAACTTTAAAATCCACGAATGCGTACTTACTATTTTGTAGAGCTGATCTTATGACGTTATCCTATAAGCATGATAATACATTTTTAAAAATCTTTATCGGTATTTTTGTTAGCAATATCAGGTAAAAACATATATTAAAATAATACGCTTACCTTTAGAAGTTTTCCTTCAACGCTGCCATATGCTAAACTGAAATTTTATACAACGTACCTCACTAAAACACGCTTTGTGAATGGCTGAATATAAAACACTCGATTACATACCGGACATTAACTATTTAGAAAGTAATACAGAAAAACCTGAATTCGTATTTAATAATTATGTTGTACTTACAAAAAATTACATTCAAAACACAAATATTTTAAAACGTTTAATACCACTAATGTTGCATCATAATAATAAAAACTCATTATACAGTGATTACACATTAAATACTTAAAATATGTAACTTTATACTACGTCTATTATTACATAGAGATGGGATTATTCTTAAATTTAATTGATTTCGATAGAGCTCTGGAAATACTACAACCGTTCGAAATCTTGCTTCTTCTCTCGATATCAAAAAAGCTATACTAGTGATACATTAAGTAAGCATAATAGCGGATACAGCTACATTGCTAACGATTATTGATATTTTTTGCATGAGATTTTTGAATGAGACAGCCTCGCAGGTATTTTTAAGAAAAGCTATACATCTCACGAGATCAAATGAGATTTTTGAGATACAATCTCTCATCATCTGCACCTTGAACGATTATATTGTAACCTATAAAGCAAGCTAATAACCCTAATAGTTTATCAGACATTATTACATGGACACGAGGTTAGCTCTAAATTAAATGGTTTCAACGCTGCTCTGGGAATGCTGTACACTTAAAACCTTTAAGTCTGCTAGCCGAAGTTGTACCGTATTCACTTTCTTCAATTTTTATCTGCACTCTGTTTCGAAGCTGTAGTACGTTTTCTAATACATAAACAGAATCTTCAATACTGTGATACGTGTAGCAGCAAAACACATTAGCTAGTTAGTTTCACCTCTATATTACTTTACATGCAAGCCTGATCTTATCATAAATAAATACATCTGTCAAAAAAAAAGCTAATTAAACATAACTCCACGCACGCACGCACGCAAGCTCGCACGTACGCACGCACGTGCGAACGCTCGTACGCACGCACGCGTGCGAACGTGTGTGCTTACGTGGGTGCGTGCGTACGTGCGAGCGTGTGTACGTGCGTGCGTGCGTACGTGTGGACGTGCGTGCGTGCATGCGTGTTTTTTCGTTTAATCCTCGTGCTAAAGCAGTGCTAGTCGATTGTATGTAGTTGTAGGCCCTATTGTGTTGACTAAGAGCTATAATTGGAAGCGTTGCTTGCTATACCCTGGCCGTGGAGTTATGTTTAATTAGCTTTTTTTTTGACAGATGTATTTATTTATGATAAGATCAGCCTTGCATGTAAAGTAATATAGAGGTGAAACTAACTAGCTAATGTGTTTTGCTGCTACACGTATCACAGTATTGAAGATTCTGTTTATGTATTAGAAAACCGTACTACAGCTTCGAAACAGAGTGCAGATAATAATTGAAGAAAGTGAATACGGTACAACTTCGGCTAGCAGACTTAAAGGTTTTAAGTGTGTACAGCATTCCCAGAGCAGCGTTGAAACCATTTAATTTAGAGCTAACCTCGTGTCCGTGTAATAATGTCTGATAAACTATTAGGGTTATTAGCTTGCTTTATAGGTTACAATATAATCGTTCAAGGTGCAGATGATGAGGAGATTGTATCTCAAAAAAATCTCATTTGATCTCGTGAGATGTGTATAGCTTTTCTTAAAAAATACCTGCGAGGCTGTCTCATTCAAAAAATCTCATGCAAAAAAATATCAATAATCGTTAGCAATGTAGCTGTATCCGCTATTATGCTTACTTAATGTATCACTAGTATAGCTTTTTTGATATCGAGAGAAGAAGCAAGATTTCGAACGGTTGTAGTATTTCCAGAGCTCTATCGAAATCAATTAAATTTAAGAATAATCCCATCTCTATGTAATAATAGACGTAGTATAAAATTACATATTTTAAGTATTTAATGTGTAATCACTGTATTATGATGCAACATTAGTGGTATTAAACGTTTTTAAAATATTTGTGTTTTTGAATGTAATTTTTTTGTAAGTACAACATAATTATTAAATACGAATTCAGGTTTTTCTGTATTACTTTCTAAATAGTTAATGTCCGGTATGTAATCGAGAGTGTTTTATATTCAGCCATTCACAAAGCGTGTTTTAGTGAGGTACGTTGTATAAAAATTTCAGTTTAGCATATGGCAGCGTTGAAGGAAAAACTTCTAAAGGTAAGCGTATTATTTTTAATATATGTTTTTTACCTGATATTGCTAACAAAAATACCGATAAAGATTTTTAAAAATGTATTATCATGCTTATAGGATAACGTCATAAGATCAGCTCTACAAAATAGTAAGTACGCATTCGTGGATTTTAAAGTTGTAGTTATTGTTAATTCACTTATATAATAATAAACCATTAAAACCTTTTGCCTTTTATTTCCGTTATATCAACTTGATATTCTTAAAAACATGTTATTTTAATTTAACTTTATGTTATATAAGTAACTATTACTTTTTAATGGGTTTTTACAAATGTTAATGAACACATTACAATGAAACAATTTTGTGTGCAAGTAATTGAACATGCAAATAAATCAGATATGATGTTCCGAATGTATAGGTGGTGGCTGTTTAGAGGATCTGCCTATACATAAAGCATCATTCCATTAGGGTAGAAATTATTTATTTCACGTCATATTTAATTAGACTTGAATGTATTCAGTTTCAACTGTAATCTGATTTCCGCAAAACTGTAAGACATAATTTCGGTTGATTGGTTGAGATTGATCTGCGTGCTTTGTTTGAGATTGATTAATTAATTGAATTTTGTGTGTGTGTGTGTGAGAGAAAAAGAGAGGGGGAGGAAGAAACAAGATAGAGCAAGAGAGAGGTGTGCATTATCAGCTTATGTTATAGAAAATGTTCATTAGTCTTTACGCCGCTAGATGGCACTAAAATCAATTTTTACTCAAAGGGGCCAGGGGGCGAAGGCCTGAGAACAAGTTGCGAAGCCCTACACGTGTCGCACAAGAACCTCCTTATTAGAAATACAACGTTTTAGGTAAAAGATGATCCAATAGCATGTGGCCATTTTAAAGCAATAGGGTCGATAATTTTAATAATAATATCTTATTAATTATGCAATTTCCAACATTGTATGCGTGTGCATTTGCCTAACCTCCAGGGGCACTGTTCTTAATATAGCCAGAAGGACCTTAATACCACCAAATAACCCTAAGATTAACCCTAGACCAGCCCCACCCTAAACACAACCTGTAGATAGGCATTAAAATAAAAGTAATAACAATCTCATTGGTAAAAAATACGCTAATAAAATAAAAGGGGGAAATACAGTTAATGTGTACGTAATTATTATTATCTAATCAATTCTTTAAATAATATCTGATAAACAAGTTCTAATAAATGTTAATAGTAAAATACAAAATTAAATAAACTATCTTTTACATCATTTTCCAGGGGCTAAAAATAATTAATTAATAAAATAATTAAAGATCATAATCATCTTAAAGCTATCAGATTAAGAATTTCCTAGGATAATTAATTATTAAAATAATTAAAAGATCATCATCTCAAAATAAGGGTAATAAATACGGTCCTTCACGTATGCCATTAAAAATCAAAACTTTAATTAGGGATGAAAAGAAAGGATTCAAAATACGGTCTCACACGTGGTGTGTAAAAATAAGGGTTGAAAACACGGTCTCACACATGGGCATATAAAAATAATTAGGGTTGAAAAGGGCCTTCGAAAAGAAAGGATACGGTCTCACACAAAAAGGAGGGGTGGGGATGGTGTCGGTTTTCTACTTGTCTACAATAGTTACACTGTAAACCAAAAATATGATCCCTTTTTTAATTTATTTTATTATTATTTCAAGTATTCATTTCCTAAGAAAAGAATTACATTAAAAACTACCTCCCATAATTTGGTTACTAGCGATATTAACCATTGGGCAAATTACATTAAGCAGCATTACCAAATTTACAAAACAACTTCTTCATCTGAATTTAAACAAAAATATGCACTTGAAAAGAAACTGTATAAGCGTTAGGTTGATAAATACAAAATATATTTAAATGATTTGCTGAAACACATCACTGTACTGTGTACACAAGCACAAACGACAAATCATTACTATCAAATTAATACTAATGTCAATAGCATATACTTTTATCCGACCGCACCTGCTGTCTAATCTGGGAAACAAGCAGTCATCAGATCTCGACGAAATTCCTTCAAAAGTAATAAAAGCTACAAATTTTTGTATATCACAACCATTAAGTAACATTATCAATCTTTGTCTCTTTTGTGGAGAGTTTCCTAGATCGTTAAAAAATAAATCAAAAAGTATGCTATTGCACAAAAAAGGTAGTAGTGTAGACATTAATAACTATAGACTTGTGTCTATTCCTTCAATTTTTTCCAAGATTATTGAAAAGGTAATGTTTAACAGGATACTGTCATTTGCGTCCCACTATAACATTATTTCGAAATCTCATTATGGCTTTGTTCAAAAATCATCAACGCAAACTGCAATATTTAAGTCTGTATCTAATATTTTAAACCAAATTGTAAATCACAATTTTGCTGCTGGTATTTATTTTGATTTGAGCAATAATTTACAGTTAGACTCCATTTATCAATTTGCTGACGATACTTCTTGCATTGTATCTGCACCTAACTTTCAACAACTATCTCTAATAGCTTCAAATGTCGTTTCTAATATGATTATTTGGTGTAAAAATGATTTATTAAAATTAAATAAAACTGAAACAGAGTTAATCGTATTTAGCAATAGATTATACGAATCTTTATACGTACGTCTAGGAAAGCAAACCATACCACAACAAAACGAAATACATTTTCTTGGTGTGACTTTAGACTATAAACTGAAATGGTCCCACTATTGCCTAAAGTTGCGTAAAAAGCTGAGTTCACTTAGTTATCTTATTAAACATCTAAAGTAAAGTCAACCTCGGAAGACAGCAGCGCAGAAACGCATTTTTAAACTAGATAACGATGCCGTAATGATTGCAAAATGACACAGATATTAGTACTGTGCGCTCTAAAAACGTTACTTTCCAGCTGATCGTTTGCCAACTTTTGTTTATAACCTCTGTGCTTTTCCGGCGTATCAAATTTGTTAATTACTTATTTTACAAAACAGTTTTTTTTTAAACTATCCGCCGCCTGTATTGAATTTATAAGTAAGTTCCTTTAATTATTAATTTCATGTTATATTAATGTAATCAAATCTAGTTCTTTATATAATGTGCGACGCATGTACATCTCATAACGCTCAATGAGCCTCGTCATGTGTTATATGAAGATGCTCGCAAGATTGTGTGGAACAATTACAAATACTTTAAAAGTATCAATTCAGGTAAAAAGCAGTTGGATAACAACGTTTTATTTTGTAATATTCGAAGGAATTTATAACCTCATTAAAGATGACGAAACAATTGGATATTCGAGAAAGAAAACGTCATTTAGAAGTTTACTTTTAAAAATGGGCTTCAGGTAGGTTTATTGATTAATTTTGAATCATATCTTATCTTGGGTTTTATGTACGTGGAAAAAAACATCTGATCATCGTAAGATTATAATAGAACGACATGAAATACGTTCTTTGCGTTGTGCATATATACGTTCGATCACTAATTATCGGAAAGCAGGATGACCAATTATATACACAGGTTAGTTTTGAAGATTATAAACTATACATTCTACTGCATAATCTTATGTAAATTTTAGATGAAACATATATACATCTATTTAATTTTATAATGTAAATATGTTACTATTTATCATTATTTTAGGTGGTGAAATGGCTTTATAAATAATGCTCTGCTAATATTTAAATCTGGCCAAAAATCAGGAGATTAATTGTTATTGGCAAATGTATTTTTAAAAAACTAGATTTTGTAACTATGACAATAAAATATGATTTTACTTTGATTATTTCAAAAATTTTACATCTAAAATTGTATTCTTGGACAACAAACGCGAAGTAACATAACCTAAACTTTTATTTTTTCAAACGTATATTTTTTGTTGAGCTTTACACTCTGACGTCACTTTTTTTGCGCAGCTTGGTGTCTTACGATGTTGACTTTACTCTAAGATCACAAATATCTATTAGCACAATTAAAATGTTTTATTTCTCTAATATTTTGAGTATCCAGTTCTCACCTAAAGAATGTTTTTGTAACACAAAAGTAAATAATTAGATGTATTGTGGATGTCTCGCCTTTAACGTCAGTTAAAAAATATTTCTTAGAACTTAACATAATACCATATATATATATATATATATATATATATATATATATATATATATATATATATATATATATATATATATATATATATATATATATATATTGAGATGTTTAGATAAGAGTAAGACAGGGATCGGACAGTTTTTACTAGTAATTTCTTTAAAAAAGGGGTGATTTCAAGCATGATACATGTGCGAGACATTTATTTGATGTAATTTGGTTCACGATGACTAGAAATTGGATTTGTTTTGGTTGAAACAGTTTCAACAAAATTTATACACTTTGGTTTAATCAGAAAAAGCATTGTGCTACTTGCGAAAATGTCAGGAATGTTAAATAAACTTATTTCCGTAAATTCAATTCAGTACATTAGTTTGTTTCAGTAAATTTCAATTTTTCGAAAGTATTTTGGCATGTGATTATTTTACAGATGTTTAACACAAAGTGTAAAGATAGATTTATATTAGGGATATTGTATAAGTAGTTTAGAATGCAGGAAATTTGGTAAAATTTAGGAAAGGGTTATAATATGAACTTAATATGATCATTTCTCACATATTTTTGGAAGCGATTGTGTGACAAACATAGTGATGCAATTTAAATATTAAGAACAGTGCATAGAACATAATCACACAAAGACATTTACATGCAGATACATTTTTATAGTAGTATTTCAAGAAAGTGTGTTAAACGATATGACTTTTTAATGTGACATTAAATTATACAATGCAAGCGAGATGAGCAATAAATACAATCAAGACAATTATTACAAGTTATTTGGATAACATTTTGAGTTACATGAGCGTTTTTAAATGAAAGTTATTTGTAATTTTAGAATTAAGTTTGGTTATGTTTTAAATTTTATGTTTTTTCACAAATTTATGGTTTTTTTAATTCTATTAGGCTTAAATTGTATTATTAAAGTGATGAATAGGAGGTCTTCGTCATTATTACTTAGTAATATAAAGTGTACATAACATTTCAACGCAAAATTTCATGAAATCGGGTTGAATATATAATTTTACTAGGTAAAGATAAAATTCCTTTAAATTTACGATTTCGGACTTTAAATGTGTGTTTTCCTATGCTAAATTTTGTCAGGGTTGCATATATGTAAGTAATTTAAGTGTAGTTTGTAAAACTAGTTAGATATAAGCAAATTTAAATTAGAATAGGACATTTTGCATAATAGTTAAAAGAACCATATCTTGTTGGATATCTATTTATGCGTATTTGAACACAGATGTCATTTCTGTCATTAAAATTTAAATCCGTAATTGTATAAGAAAGATATTGCTAAATTTCTATTTTAGTTAAGTTTTAAAATTATTTTCGACCAATCAGAAACATGGTTACATATTTAGATTTGCTTGAAAAAAATTGAAGAGTTGGTAACCAACAAAAGGGTATAAAAGGAATTGCCCTGGATTTTGAAGCTCTCTCTCTAAAATTTGCCAGCAATTTGAAAAAGTTAAAATAGTATTGTGTTTTTGTGTTTCAAGTAAGTTTTTCTAACCTAAATAATCATTGGGAAAAATTTAATAACAAACGGAGAGACTAGAAATCAGGCGCAATTGTTTTTAAACCGACAATAGTTTAAATATTTAAGTTAGGTTACCGATACCTGTGCAGTTTCGTAAAGTTCTTTACGAATTATTTTTTTGTGACGATTTATGTTGAACTTTTAAAAATTTCGTTTGTTGAATTTGAATATTGGTTACGTGTTGCCAAAATAAAATCGTAATCATTTCTTTTCTTCATTTGTGTTTTATTTGTTGCTGCGATTTTCTTTTAATAATCTATATTTGAGCCGGAGCCTAAAAAAAATAAAGTGACATTAACTTAAACCTTTTACAACCATTAAATATTATTTAAACGATACAATTAGAAAGCATTAATACATATAAATAAAACATTATCGATTTAAAATTTGTGGTTGGGGTGAAGCCGTAAAGTGTTTAAATAATACTTGTGTAAACACCTGCAAAAGAAGCAAAATTTTAAATTATTTCCAAATTTTAAATTTCATTTATCCAATTAAAATTATAAACATAAATTCAACAAGTCATTGTTTGACAGTTTTGACATTTTTGATATTTGTATTCAGTAACGTTACAACGCATGCGTTAAAGTATAAATTTTGTTCAGTTATTTTTTTTCCATGTATGATATTTTTTATAAAGGGCAATTCACATGATATATTCGAACCAAATATAATTTCCTACTAAATCCTGAACCCTATCCCCACATTGAGATAAGAGCTAGTCCGGTGCATAAGTATATGAAATATAATATCATTATAATGATAATAACAATTTAAACATTAATCCTATCCCCATATAAATCAAACATATTATTATTAATTATCCCATAAAACATCATCCCAACATATATATATATATATATATATATATATATATATATATATATATATATATATACTCTTGCTGTTTGTAAAAAGGAATTCTAATTTATGTAGTAAAAATTGATGTAATTATAGTGTAATGACTACACGTAACAAGAATAATTGGAGCATACCGTTACACAGAATATCTATGTTGGAAAAAAGTCCTTATTATTCGTGCATTAAAGCATTTAATTTATTACCACAGTCTATAAAAAGTATTCCGTCAGAGATACAATTTAAACAAGGTCTCAAACGACATCTAATTTCATTATCGTTGTATAATTTAAATGATTACTTTACCTAACCCTTCGTAATTTACTATGCATACATTTAAATCCGTCTTCGCTTAGCAGAAGCTGTTCCAAATACCTGTTTTAAAAGTTTTGAATTTTCTGTCAAGTTCTTTAAACAAAGTGAGCGTACATTGAAAAAATGTTTAACAACCTTAGATTTCAAACTGCAGCAAGAAGGTAAATGAATTTTTAAACTTTCCATCAATCTGTTGCCTAAATCTTTATTGCCATATAATATATTTGTATTTTTAATGTTTTAAAATAGTAATTACAACTAAGAATTAAGCACAGTTTTTAAACATGGTTGTTTTAAACCCCCATGATTGGCATTCATTATGTAAAATATCAATAAATTACAATTAAATGTTCTTATTTCACATCGAAACAAAAATAGTTCTTAGATGTTACATAAACATATTTATTGTACTTGTATTCATAACTTGAATAACGATGTTGAAGATGAATTATTTTTTGTGATACTATTCCATAACCAGATTGGTCATATTTGAATTCATACATTGAACAGTGTTTTTTAAGATGAAATGTTAAATTAGCTTTACAATATATTATATGTACATATAATCACATTAATGGCATTTGTATTTATAACTTGCAGTGTTTTTTAAGATGAGAATGTATTTTAGATGGATTATTAAATTAGTTTTTTCATGTGGTCCATAATCACATTGGTCGCATTTGAATTCATAACTTGGAGTGCTTTTTAAGATACATTTTAAAATGATCTTTGCGATTTGTTCTATAACCACATTGTTTACATTTGAACTCATAACTTGAAGAATGATTTTTGAGATGAATTGTTAAAAGATGTTTGTGATGCGATTCATAGGTTGCATTTGAATTCATAACTTGAGTACTGCTTTTTAAGATGAATTTTAAAAGTATCTTTGCGATTTGTTCCATAATCACAATGGTTGCATTTGAATTCTTTACTTAAAGAGTGTTTTTTAAGATGAATTTTAAAATTACCTTTGAGATTTGTTCCATAATCACATTGGTCACATTTAAATTCATAACTTGAAGAATGTATATATATATATATATATATATATATATATATATATATATATGTACCGTGTCCAAGGTAAGGATGCCCACTATGGTGATCTCGGAAACGGTAAGAGATGGAAGGTCGGTTAAATGGAACAAAAGTTGCGCATTTGAGAGTATGTATTTATGGTCTTTGTAGAACTCGAATATCTCTTTTAGCTTTTGAGATATTTGAAAAAAATTGAATTTTCTGATTTTCGTTTTTATTTGTTTCTGACCTTATCTGAAGAGCTATCAAAAAAAGAACAGCACATTTTCATTGCCACTTTTCTAGCTCTACTTAATGCTGTTATTCAATTTTTGATAGAACGTTTCGTTTGTTAGCAACCATCATCAATTTTATTTTTTTTTATATACACGAAAAAATTATTTTTGCCATATTTAAATTCTCTCCTTGATTCTGAATTCAACGATATATCACACTTTATATTTTTGATACGTTTCGGATGAGAAAAGTCATATTCAATGTAAAACATCGAAAACGTACAGTTAAAACTAATACTAGAAACATTAGAAAACCGTAAAATTATTATAAAATTATGTTTTGTAATTTATTTTAAAGGTTAATAAACTCACAAAAGATGTTCAAAAAAATTCCCCTTATTCTCTAGACATAAATAGCATCTTCTAACTGTAACATCTAAAACATTCTTCAGCATTTGAGGAGTAATACTAGCAAACGCTTCGAGAACTAATCTTTGTAAAATTTCTTCGTTTTCAATATCGTTTCCATAAATGTAATTTTTAATGTATCCCCAAAGAAAAAAATCCAAAGGTGTTATATTTGGAAAACGGGCTGGCGACAGTACATTTGCATGAGTGCCAATACATCTTTCTGGAAATCTAACTGACAGGTATTCTCTGACAACTCTGGAATTATGTGCTGGTGCTCCGTCCTGCATAAACCAACAACCTTCAACTTTTTGGAAAGGCAAATCATTCAAATCTATCTCTAATTCATTTTGGAGTAAAATTTGGTAACGTTCAGAATTTAAGGACTCGTGGTAAATGAAAGGACCTATAATTCGAGTACCGAATATAGCAGCCCACATATTAAATCCGAAACGGTGTTGGTGTTTGGCCGTTTTGTACAGACGTGGATTTACTCTTGCGCAATAATGAGCATTTCTACGATTAAAAATTCCATTATTATTAACCATACTTTCATCGGACCATATTATTTTATTCGAAAAATATTCATTGTCTTGAGATTGACGTGTATTCGCAAAATATTCTACGTCTTTCTGGGTCACCTGGTCGAAGTCATTGGTAAATTCTAAATTTATATGGATGTACTTTCTCCTTCTTTAGAACATAATGAGCTGTGGAATGAGCTATGCCAGTTGCTTCTTCAATTTTCCAAGTAGAAACCTCTGGATTTTCCTTTACAGCTAATAAAACAGTATAGGCTTTTTCCTCATTGCAAAGTTTTTTCCGAGATTTTACAAATTTTTTGAACGCACCATATTCTTTTAGATTAACTGCTAATGTGCGAAAAGTTCTTTTGTGAGGTTGACGCCTTTCTGGATATTTGTTTAAATACATTATTTGGGCCTCAGAACAATTACGTTGACACAAAATATAACACGTCAGTATATCGAATTTTTCATTATTTGAAAAATGTACTCCTACCATATTGTTTTTAGGTAAACACAGAACGTAATTAACTCAAAGACCACCAAACAAACGTAATAGGTAACAATCAATTATGACAGGTAGGTAAACAAAATACAAAGCCAACTTATTTTTATCAAATGCATCAATACGACGAAAGATGTATCTTAACCGTTTAATTAATAGTATTTTCACTAAATACGTATTGTGAATTATTTTATTCGCAACAGGCATTAGAAAATGAGAATACATTATTTTATAATAATTTTACAGTTTTCTAATGTTTCTAGTATTAGTTTTGACTCTACGTTTTGAATGTTTTACATTGAATATGAATTTTCTCATCCGAAACGTATCAAAAATATAAAGTGTGATATATCGTTGAATTCAGAATCAAGGAGAGAATTTAAATACGTCAAAAATAATTTTTTCGTGTATTTAAAAAAATAAAGTTGATGATGGTTGCTAACAAACGAAACGTTGTATCTAAAATTGAATAACAACATTAAGTAGAGCTAGAAAAGTGGCAATGAAAATGTGCACTTCTTTTCTTGATAGCTCTTCAAATAAGGCCAGAAAAAATAAAACCGAAAATCAGAAAATTCAATTTTTTTTTTAAATATCTCAGAAAATAAAAAAGAGATATTCGAGTTCTACAAAGACCATAAATACATTCTCTCAAATGCGTAACTTTTGTTCCATTTAACCGACCTTCCATCTCTTACCGTTTCCGAGATCCCCATACAGAGCATCCTTATGTTGGACAAGGTATATTTATATATATATATATATATATATATATATATATATATATATATATATATATATATATATATATATATATGTATACTCTCTTGCTGTTTGTAAAAAGGAATTCTAATTTATTTAGTAAAAATTCATGTGATTATAGTGCAATGACTACACGTAACAAGGATAATTTGAGCATACCGTTATACAGAATATCTATGTTGGAAAAAAGTCGTTATTATTCGTGCATTAAAGCATTTAATTTATTACCGCAGTCTATAAAAAGTATTCCGTCATAGATACAATTTAAACAAGCTCTCAAACAACATCTAATTTCATTATCGTTGTATAATTTAAATGATTACTTTACCTAACTCTTTGTAATTGACTATGCCGATGTTCGTTGTTATTGTACGAATTGCAATGGCAATCAATTATTATTATTAGTACTCTTTTATTTAATGGTACAAAATATTGCATTGTATAATTATAGAAAATTACGAAACCTCTATAAATCAATTGTGAGCGTCGAAAATAGCTATTTGTGTATTAAGAGCGCAAAATGATATATTGTCGATTGAAACAGACATTTGCCGCGAGACGAAGGAGTGCGGCAATCTCTTGAAATCGACAATGAATTTGCGCTCGAATTACACACATGATTTTTTCTACAATCGAGCAGTTCACATATTTCCAAAACTTTATTTAATTTGATGAATGAAAAGAATTTTTCATTCAAATGAAAGATGTCATTTACTCGTTGTCATTGGATACTCTCAGCACAATGCATATTTGATTTATAGTTAATAATTGGGAGAGCGAGGGTTTTTTTTATTTAGTCGCTTATAAGCGACAAAGTGACATTCCTCGGAAAAGATGACGTTTGCGTTGTCAAATACGAGCGCAAATGCCTATTTGGATATCGATTGTAGAAAATAGCTATTTGTGTATTAAGAGCGCAAATGATATATTGTCGATTGAAAGAGACATTTGCCGCGAGACGAAGGAGCGCGGCAATCTCTGAAATCGACAATGAATTTGCGCTCGAATTACATGATTTTTCTACAATCGAGCAGTTCACATATTTCCAAAACTTTATTTAATTTGATGAATGAAAAGAATTTTTCATTCAAATGAAAGATGTCATTTACTCGTTGTCATTGGATACTCTGAGCACAATGCATATTTGATTTATAGTTAATAATTGGGAGAGCGAGGGTTTTTTTTATTTAGTCGCTTATAAGCGACAAAGTGACATTCCTCGGAAAAGATGACGTTTGCGTTGTCAAATACGAGCGCAAATGCCTACTTTGGATATCGATTGTAGAAAATAGCTATTTGTGTATTAAGAGCGCAAAATGATATATTGTCGATTGAAAGAGACATTTGCCGCGAGACGAAGGAGCGCGGCAATCTCTTGAAATCGACAATGAATTTGCGCTCGAATTACACACATGATTTTTTCTACAATCGAGCAGTTCACATATTTCCAAAACTTTATTTAATTTGATGAATGAAAAAAATTTTTCATTCAAATGAAAGATGTCATTTACTCGTTGTCATTGGATACTCTGAGCACAATGCATATTTGATTTATAGTTAATAATTGGGAGAGCGAGGGTTTTTTTTATTTAGTCACTTATAAGCGACAAAGTGACATTCCTCGGAAAAGATGACGTTTGCGTTGTCAAATACGAACACAAATGCCTACTTTGGATATCGATTGTAGAAAAAGATTTATATCATAGCAATAATTTAAAGCATTGCAATAAAAGTCTAATTAATGGTTGTATTTACTGAAATTGCAATTACATGTGTTTATTAAAAAAAAAACTTGGAAATTTTACTAATTTTAAGAAATCTGGTTGATTAATAATAGGAATAGGATTACCAGTTCTTCACTACAGTTTCTATCAGTTAATGAATTGATACAATATCCATGAAACATGCCGATGCAATTTGTTTGCAATGCATGTAATATTGTTTTGTCTAACTATAAAAAATTAAGAAATAATCTAATTGCAGAACGCAAAACAAGTTTGGCGTCAAAATGAAAATTAAGAACATTGAAATGAATTCCCGACTTTTTTTATTATTTATTGTCGCATTAGTATCAATTACAAGTAAATTATCGAAGTTACACTTAATCATTTATATCAAAACACTTTTACATAAGAGAAGAATAACTAGCATCGTTCATTTCTAGGAACACTTCTAAACAAGATATTATTACTAAGATTTGTTTGGATTGTTATTATTAAAAAATATAATTCCCGATCATTTGAGACCAGAGTTTTGGTTTTTAGTCGTTAAAATTTAATTAACAACAAGAAATTATGTGCGTTTCTCAATACTTTCCGTGCGGAAGGAATCGACCTACTCGAACTAGGTCATCGTCGTGCTGAAAGTGGGGTCTATATTCCCGCCTGGTATGAAGTACGCCGTGGATGCACCGTATTAAACCGATGTCAATAATTTAAAGGCTGTTAGTGAGCCCTAAATACTTAATTTGAAAAGGTCATTGTTTTTATAAATGAATAAACAATGATAAGGTGTTGTCATTAAGAAACACGAATTCTTTGAAATGTCTTATGAGATTGATATGAAACTTGTTAAAGTCGAACCAGAAGAGGAAGAAGGAATAAATTCACTTGTAACCCAACATCTTATAGTGAATAGTGATCTAATACAAGGTAAAACTAATTACCGTTCGATTAGTACAAAATTTAACACTATTTTTACAGATAATGTGAATATTAAGAAAGAAGACATCTCTTCCCTACTAAAAGTTGTTAGCTCAAGAGAAGCATATATAAATGAAAACAGTGTCGAACACATCATCACAAACACACAGTGTGAAAGTAAATTTAATGGTTTAACCTTAATGCCAGAAAATTTAAAACATGACGTTTTAAAATACAATACAATTTGTAAATACAAGTGTAACCAATGTGATTTTATAACAAAGTTGAAAAGAAGTTTAAAAAATCATGTTTTAAAACACACTTTAAGTTATGACTTTAAATGCGACCAATGTGATTATGGAACAAATAGCAAAGGTAATTTTAAAATTCATTTTAAAAAACACTCTTTAAGTAAAGAATTCAAATGTGACCAATGTAATTATGGAACACATCACAAATATCTTTTAAAAATGCATCTTAAAAAACACTCTTCGAGTAATGAATTCAAATGTGACCAGTGTGATTATGCAACGCACCGCAAAAGTGATTTATCAGTTCACCTTAAAATACATTCTTCAAGTTATGAATTTAAATGTGACCAATGTGATTATGCAACACACCGCAAAAGGGATTTAACAGTTCATTTTAAAATACATTCTTCAAGTTACGAATTGAAATGCGACCAATGTGATTATGGAACAAATCGCAAAGATAATTTTAAAATTCATCTTAAAAAGCACACCTCCAGTTATGATTTTAAATGTGACCAATGTGATTATGGAACAAATCGGAAAGGTAATTTTAAAATTCATCTTAAAAAACACTCTTTAAGTAAAGAATTCAAATGTGACCAATGTAATTATGGAACACATCACAAATATCTTTTAAAAATTCATCTTAGAAAACACTCTTCGAGTAATGAATTCAAATGTGACCAATGTCATTATGCAACGTACCGCAAAAGTGATTTATCGGTTCATCTTAAAATACATTCAAGTTATGAATTTAAATGTGACCAATGTGATTATGCAACACACCGCAAAATCGATCTAACGGTTCATCTTAAAATACATTCGTCAAGTTATGAATTTAAATGTGACCAATGTGATTATGGAACAAATCGCAAAGGTAATTTTAAAATTCACTTTAAAAAACACTCTTTAAGTACAGAATTCAAATGTGACCAATGTAATTATGGAACACATGACAAATATCTTTTAAAAACTCATCTTAAAAAACACTCTTTAAGTAAAGAATTCAAATGTGACCAATGTAATTATGGAACACATCACAAATATCTATTAAAAATTCATCTTAAAAACCACTCTTCGAATAATGAATTCAAATGTAACCAATGTGATTATGGAACAAATCACAAAGGTAATTTTAAAATTCATCTTAAAAAACACTCTCTAAGTAAAGGATTCAAATGTGACCAATGTAATTATGGAACACATCACAAATGTCTTTTAAAAACTCATCTTAAAAAACACTCTTCAAATAACAAATCCAAATGTGACCAATGTGATTATACAACACACTGCAAAAGTGATTTAACAGATCATCTTAAAATACATTCTTCAAGTTATGAATTTACATGTGACCAATGTGATTATGGAACAAATCGGAAAGGTAATTTTAAAATTCATCTTAAAAAACACTCTTTAAGTAAAGAATTCAAATGCAACCAATGTAATTATGGAACAAATCGCAAAGATACTTTTAAAATTCATCTTAAAAAGCACTATTCAAGTTATGAATTCAAATGCGACCGATGTAATTATGGAACACATCACAAATGTCTTTTAAAAATACATCTTAAAAAACATTCTTCAAGTTTTTAACTCAAATGCAACCTATGAAACACATCACAAATGTCTTTTAAAAATACATCTTAAAAAACATTCTTCAAGTTTTTAACTCAAATGCAACCTATGAAACACATCACAAACATCTTTTAACAATCCATCTCAAAAATCGTTCAAGTTATGAATTCAAATAACAACTCCAAGTTATGAATTCAAATGCGACCAATGTGATTTTGGACCGCATGAAAGAACTAATTTAAAAATCCATCGTAAAATACATTCTCCAAGTTGTGAATTTAAATGTGACCAACACACCTCAAATATAGTTTAAAAAATCATCTTAAAAAACACTGCAAGTTATAAATACAAATGCCATTAATGTGATTATATGTACATATAATATATTGTAAAGCTAATTTAACATTTCATCTTAAAAAACACTGTTCAATGTATGAATTCAAATATGACCAATCTGGTTATGGAATAGTATCACAAAAAATAATTCATCTTCAACATCGTTATTCAAGTTATGAATACAAATACAATAAATATGTTTATGTAACATCTAAAAACTATTTTTGTTTCAGTGTGAAATAAGAACATTTAATTGTAATTTATTGATATTTTACATAATAAATGCCAATCATGGGGGTTTAAAACAACCATGTTTAAAAACTGTGCTTAATTCTTAATTGTGATTATTATTTTAAAACATTAAAAAAACTAATATGTTATATGGCAATAAAGATTTAGGCAACAGATTGATGGAAAGTTTAAAAATTCATTTACCTTCTTGCTGCAGTTTGAAATCTAAGGTTGTTAAACACTTTTTCAATGTATATTCATTTTGTTTAAAGAACTTTATAGAAAATTAAAAATCTTTAAAACGGGTATTTGGAACAGTTTCTGCTAAGCGAAGACGGATTTAAATGTATACGTATAAAAAGATTTTAAATGCATAAATTATGACAAAACAATGTACTTTAGATGTATAAAAACCATGAAATTTTTACAATAAAAAACCAGTAAACATGACATTTAGTGACGCAATACAAAATTCTAAATTGTCATTCTCGAACGGCGCTAAAAAATTGTTTTACGAGACTATACTCTATCTATGAGGTAGTTTACATCTGTTTCCATGATGGTAAGTTTTGTTTACTAGTTGCTAAGAATAAGTATGACTGTAAGTATTTTAGCGTTCTAGAACAGTAAGTAAATTTATTCAATTTTAAATAATAATAATTTTTAAAATTTACCTATTAACATAAATATTGAAAGTACAATTATTACAATTTCCAATCGTCACCGGAAAACAGCTTCCGATAAAAACATTTCAGTACGGTCCACTGGAACCTCATGCGACTCTTGTGGTTATTTACAAATTGTAATAGCAACGAAATACAAATTTTAACATTTAGACAACTTGATATAACGAGACTAATAATATACATATGTACATATCGTTATTTATTAAGTACATATTTAAATCTTTTTAATAAATTTTTTGTAATCGTTACTTTTAATACATAAACAAACAAGTTTATATATTTAGTTATATACCACTTTTTTGTTTATGTATTAAAAGTAATGATTTAATTTGACATGTGTCATCAAATATTTCAAAATTTAATTTTTTTCTAATTTTATGTAAACGATTTCAAAAAATTTTGTTCGCAACACGTGCGCTGTCACATTTTTGGTGTTCGGCCTTATATTTTATCCCTCAGCTATGCCTCGAGTAAAAAAATAACGGCCTCGCACCAGGAAATGTGCAAACAGCGCACTAGGTACGAAAATAACACTATAGTCGCGCAAAAAACGTCATAAGCATCTCGAACATTAAGGACTACCAATCTCAGACAATAATTGGAGTCGTCGTTTCGCTCCTCCTCCAAACAATTGTTTTTGATCGGTAAAATATCCTTACTGTTCTAGATACTTAATATACTATTAGCGCCGCTCACCAGCGGCTGTAACGTGACAAATTTCTAAGACCCTTCCAGTTTCTCCTAATGTCAACTTTTTTAATTTACATTAGTGTTTTATTTTGCGGAATCCATAGCTAAGCACGTCAATAGTTCACATTCAAAGCGCTTTCTAAAGATTTCATAGTGGTTATTTAATGTCAAAGTACAGGTTATTTTTTATTTCCTTATCCAATTTTTACCTTCCAACATATATATATATATATATATATATATATATATATATATATATATATATATATAATATATATATATATATATATATATATATATATATATATATATATATATATATATAATAGTATAGAAGGTTATGCAATCGACTTTTTTTTCACTATCGCTAAATCGACTTTGTGTGCGTACGTATGTGCGCGTACGTGTGCGCGCGCGTGTATGTGCGTGTGTATAAGCGGGCGTGGGTGAGTGCGCGTGCGTGCGTGTGGGTGTGTGCGCGCGGTGTGTGTACGCATGTCTGTATGCGCGGGCGTGGGAGAGTGCGTTTGCGTGTGGGAGTGTGTGTGCGCGCGCATGTGTGTGCGCGTACGTGCGCGTGTGTGTGCGTGCGCGTATGTGTTCTTGAGTGTGTGTGTTTGCGTGCGTGTGGGTGCGGGCGTGTGTGGGCGCGTCGTGCATGCGCGGGTGCGTGTGTGCACGCACGACCACCCGTACGCGCATACGCACACGTACACGCAAACGCACGCATCCACACACGCACCCACACACGACGCACGCATACGTACACGCGCACATCCGCACTCACACGCGCACACATGCACGCACACGCCCGCGCACCCTCGCAAGGCGCACGCACGCCCGCACGCGAGCACACACACGCTCAGTCACTCGCGCACGCACACACACACGCGCGCATACGCACGCATACACCCTCACGCACGCACACGCGCGCATACACATGCACACACCCTCACGCACGCACACGCGCGCACACACACCCGCGCGCACGTACATACGCGCGTACACACACACACATACGCGCACACACAGAATACTTTTTAGGTATACCTCGTATACCTGTGAATTTATATTTCTGACTGTTATAAAACTTTGAATTAAATAAATATTCCCAATTTAGAAAATTCTAAATAAAATGAACAAAATCGGCTTGATGATGAATTGTTCTCAACAAAATGTCCGTGAATTGCTGAATAATTCAAACATACAGCGGTTAATGCTTGTATCATCAATAATATCTATATATTTTATTACTACTTTATCTTTAAAATCGTATTTAGACATTCATTAATAGCTTTAAACTTTAATACTTCAAAACTGTAATTTATGCTGAATAAAAAAAAAGTACTTTGTTAGTAGTGTTCTGCATTAATATTTCAAAGCTAAAATGAAATTTTGTGATCGATCTGGCTCATTACGCAATTTCCAACAGATTCTTAAATTCGAAAATATACAAAGACTAATTTCGCTTATCAGAAGGTGTAACCAGTTAGTCACACAATTGACACTAATAAACGACTAAATAAATTAAATGGTGGATATATATTGACAAATTCGCATGTAAATATATACAACAACGTGGTTTAAAAAAACCACCAAACACATAAATACGTTAAGACTAGAATTACTCAATTCCTAAAACTAAAAACAACAAAATAATTCAAGTTCGATTATCTTCTTTTTTCTTTGAATGAACCATAATTAACACAGCAATAACAAAAAAATAAATTATATATACATATATATATATATATATATATATATATATATATATATATATATATATATATATATAGATGATTAGATAAGATTAAGACAGGGATTGGAGAGCTTAAACTGGTAATTTCTTTAGAACAATTTGAGATCAAGTATGATACTTTTACGATGCATTTAATTGATGTAATTTGGTATACGATTACTAGAAAGTGGATTTGTTTTGGTTAAAACAGGCTTAATAAAATTTGTACAATTTGGTTCAATCATAAAAAGCATTGTCCTACATAAAAACATGTCAGGAAGGCTAAATAAAGTTATTTCTGTAAGTACGATTAAGTACTTAGTTTTGTTTCATTAAATTACAGTTCTTTAAAAGTATTTTGGAAATTGTATGTTTTACAGGTGTTTAACACATAGTGTAGGGTTATGTTTATATTAGGGACATATTATAAGTAAGATAAAATGCAGGAAAAATGTTAAAATTCGAGAAAGGGTTACAATACGAACATAATTTAATCATTACTCACAATATAAATGGAAGCGAATGTGCGATAAACAAAGTGGTGCATAATAAACATTAAGAACATTGTACAGAACAATTTTACATAAAGATATTTACATGCAAATACATTTTTATGTTAGATTTCTGAAGAAGTGTGTTAGACAATATGGTTTATTAAAGTGACTTAAATTTAGACAATACAAGCAAGGTGAACATTGAATATGATAAAGACAGATTTTATAAGTTATATGGATAACATTTTGGTTAATTTGAACGTTTTAAAAGCAAATTATTTGTATATTTAAAATAAAGTTAGGTTAAGTTTTAAATTTAAGGTTTTTTACAAATTTATAGTTTTTTAGATTAATATGAGCTAAAAATGATTTGTTAATGTGATTAATAGGACGTTTTCCTCATTTCCATACAGTAATTTAACTTGTACAAGTCATTTGAACATAAATTTTGTGAAATGGGGTTGACTATACAAATTTCCAATGTTAAACAGAATTTTCCTCTAAATTTAAGATTTTGGACATATAATAAATGTTTTCTAATACAAAATTTCGTCCAGATCACAAATATGTAGTTAATTTAAGTGTAGACAGTAAGGTTTTTTAGATATAAGCAACTTCATTTTAGAATAAGTCAATTCGTAGAATATTTAAGCGAGTTATTTCAAGTTGGGTATCATTTTGTGCAGAATTTAGCACAGATTTCATTTCTGTTTTTAAAATTTAAATCAATAGCTTTATAAAAAAGTTATAGCATAATTTATAATTTAGTTAAGTTTTTGAATTTATTCTGACCAATCATAGACTTGGTTACATTATTTGGATTTCTAAAAAAAAAAATGAAAAATGTGTTAACTAACAGAAGGGTATAAAAGGAATTGTTCTTGAGCAGAATCTCTCTCTATATTTTTCTATTTAATCCAGTTGTTTTGCAAAGTTTAAAAAAGTGTAGTGTTTTTGTGTAACAAGTAAGTTATTTAACCACAATTATTATCGGGAGATTTTAATACAAGTTTAACGGAGAGACGACAAGTTCAGAAACAATTGTTTTTAACCTACATTTGTTAAAATAAAGTTAGGTTACCGATATTTGTCCATGTTCGTAAAGCTCATTACGAATTAAATTTCATAGTTGTTACGATTAATGTTTGACAATTTTAAAAAAGTTCGTTTGTTTAATTTAATTTGTGGTTACGTTTTCCAAAATAAAATTGTAATCATTTTTTCTTCCAACTGGTATTTTATTCCTGCTGCGACATTTTAATAATTAATATTCCATTCGGATGCTAAAAAGAAAGTGATAATAATTTAAAATTTCTACAATCTTAAAACATTACTTAAACCGATAAGTTTGAAAAATCTTAAAACAATTAAATAAATATCATTATCAATAAAATTTGTGGTTGGGTGAAACTTTTAAGCATATAATAAACAGGTTTACCACAACAAAGCAACCATCAATCCGAGGGCCAGTGTGAAATTATTGGACGTATTGCAGCAGCGAACTTGGTGGATCAACAACTTCGATTATCAATTGGAAAGAGCTTACATGAATAATTGGAACCAACTGTATGAAAACATCCGTTTGCAGATAGGACAATGCACATGTGAGTCACTTTTTAATCATAACCCTGTTAGTTGTATCTTTATTTGTGTGATTTCCTGCACTTATTATTTTTATGTATAGGTGTAAATGTTTATGCAATAGTTGTGTTAACATCTGCAAAACAAATAGAAATTTAGTTTTATTTCCAAATTTTAATTTCAATTATCTAGTTAAAATAACTATTTTAAGAAGTCATTATTTAGCAAATCTGTCATTTTGATACTTGAGTTCATTGAATTCATAACGCATGCGTTATGGTATAAATTTTATTAAGGTACATTTAACATATATGATTTTTAATATAACGTGTAATCCACATAATATTGAACCAGTTAATTATTCCCTTCAAATCAGAACTCTACCCCTAAAGAGATTTGAGCTAGTACGGTGCACAAATATAATCTTATATTAATTTTACAAATTAGAACTCTGTCCCGAACAGAAATTTTTAATAATTATTCCTAATAGTCATATATATATATATATATATATATATATATATATATATTGTGATGGTTAGAAATAGGCATAATAAAGGGGCTAGAGTTTTATCGAGCTTAAATTCTATATAGTATGCAAGTTTAAATAAAATTGAAGAAGTATACAGTTCGTTATGAGAAAAAAATAGTATACGAGTATAAAAATATGGTTTTGATGCAACAAAACAGGCTTTGTGGGGTATGCACAAGGTTGTTATATTCATAAAAGCAATGAGCTATAACAGTAGCATGTTAGAAAGGTCACCACGATACATATTAGTGTGTACGTTTAGTTTCGTTTAAGATATATAAGTAATTTCACATTTAAGTCAATTTATGTAAGCAATTTACACGTGACAGATATTGATTACATGGAGTACGATAATTCTAATGTGTAGAACATATATAGTGCATAGTGCATAAACTCTGCGAACTATAAAAAAAGGGTTATGGTACGAACACAGTATGTTGGTAAATCACAAAGTGTTTAAAAAGTGCGTAAGAAGTGGTAGCGCCTTAGAAACATAGCTAAGTACATGAACAACACTTGTGCAATGTGATATTAAATATATAATTACAATTTGTGTACAAAAACTTACAAAATATGTTCACAATATGGAAGTGTGAAAAGACAAAATTATGAGCTATGGAGGACAAAAATACAGTGATTATGTTAGAGACATATATAAAAACATGCTAGATAAACATTTCAAGTGATATAGACGTTTATAACGCAAGCTAAAATTAAATTATATAAAGTTAGGTTAAGTACTATATTTAAGAATTTTACAAATTTATTGTTTTTATAGATAAGATAAGTTCAGAATAAATTATAAAAGCATATAATTGTAGGTTTCCCTTGTTTTCACAAAGAAATTAACATTAAATATGTAATCTAAACATAAACTTAGAAAAGTTGGGTTAACTACCTAAAATTAAGTTATGAAAGTAGAAATTATGTTAAAACTAGGTAAAATGGGTTGAAATCGGTGTGTTATTATATAAGTATAGCATTTGAGGTATCTATTTATGCAGAATTTGCCCTGATTACAAAAATGTATTTAAAAAGCAAATCCGAATTGATTTGAAAAGGTTATGGCATAATTTATATTTTAGTTAATGTAACATTTTTGTTTAGACCAATCAGATGCTAGGATCTTTTGTATGTAATGTAGAAAAAAATTGAAAACTTTGGTATCCATGAGAAAAGTATAAAAGGAATTGCTCCTGATTTCTCGCTCTCTTGCTCTTGCTTGCTCTTGCTTCTGTAATTTTTTGTGACTAACAAGTCATAGTGCTAGTTGTGCTTTTGTTAACATGTAAGTTAAAATTTTCGTTAACATTATCGGATTTGAACCGCGATCAACGTAGAGTTGAGATTTCAGAAACAATTGTTTTAACCAATAACAAAATTTAAAACTAAGGTTACCGATTATAATTGTCGACCATATTGTATTTGTTTCATTTCGAAATCGTGTTCAAACATCGGTTGATGTGCATTTTTTAAATCCGAAAAATTATTAAATATTTAAATCAACATTTAAATATACAAATAAAATAAAAGTGCTTGAAAGTAAATGAGCATATTACATAAGTGCATCGTATTTACCACGAGGAAGATTTATCACAAGTTGGACCTGGATGAAGTTATGGAAATTAAGCAGCACCATTTTCAACAGTAAGGCAGTATCATCGATACATGGAAAGAAGTTTACGTCCAATGTTAATATGGAACAAGCCTAATGTGAACATTCTTTGGAAATTGCAACAACACATGTGAGTTAAATTTTTCTATCATAACCCAACATTGCATTGATTATTCTTTTGATGTCCTGTATTTATGTTTTCTGTTTGATTGTGTATAAATGTTTGTGAAAGGCAATGAACAGGTGTTATTATAAAAATAATAATTTTACTTTGAAGAAAATCAAAATTGTACTCACTAATTTTAGATCGTTTGGTGAAATTTTTGACAGGCTGCATTTATTTAAGTTAGCAAGGACGCAACGCATGCGTAATTTGTGCAAATTCCAACGAAGTCTGTTTCACATTGAAACTATTAATTACAAATTACCATTTAATTATTAAAATGAATATTTCCATGTGGGAAATTAAAATTTCTATTGATTTCAGGAAAAAGTTTCAAATACATAACAATTTAATAATAATATTAAAGTTTAATATTTTTATTTTATTTGCCAACGAAGTTCAAATATAGAACTCTATTCCCAAATTTATACTGATTTAATATGATATTTAAATTTAGCGCAATACATTACAATGTATATATATATATATATATATATATATATATATATATATATATTACATTAATTAATTATGAATTCAAATGTGACCTATGTGGTTATGAAACACACTGCAAAAATGATACAACAGTGCATCTTAAAAAACACCCTTCAAGTTATGAATTTAAATGTAACCAATGTGATTATGGAACAAATCGCACTATTCAAGTTACGAATTCAAATGTGACATATGTGGTTATGGAACAAATCGCAAACGTGATTTAACAGTGCATCTTAAAAAACACTCTTTAAGTTATGTATTTAAATGCAACCAATGTTATTATGGAACAAATTACAAAGGTACTTTTAAAATTCATCTCAAAAAGCACTCCTCAAGTTATGAATTTAAATGTGAGCAATGTGATTATGGAGCAAATCGCAAAGGTGATTTTAAAATTCATCTTAAAACGCACTCTTTAAGTAAAGAATTCAAATGTGATAAATGTGATTATGCAACACACCGCAAAAGTGAATTAACAGTGCATCTTAAAAAACACTCTGCAAGTTATGACTTTAAATGCGACCAATGTGATTATAAAACAAATCGTAAATGTACTTTTAAAATTCATTTTAAAAAGCACTCTTTAAATAAAGAATTCAAATGTTATCAATGTTATTATGCATCACACCGCAAATGTAATCTAACAGTGCATCTTAAAAAACACTCTTCAAGTTATGACTTTAAATGCGACCAATGTGATTATAAAACAAATCACAAAGGTAATTTTAAAATTCATTTTAAAAAGCACTCTTTAAGTGAAGAATTCAAATGTGATTATGCAACATACTGTAAAAGTGATTTAACAGCTCAAATATAGTTTAAAAAATCATGTTAAAAACACTGTGCGAGGTATAAATACGAATTATACATACAATATATTGTAAAGCTAATTTAACATTTCGTCTTAAAAAATACTGTTCAAGGTATGAATTCAAATATGACCAATCTGATTATGGAACATATCACAAAAAATGTTTAACAATTCACCTTAAACATCGTTTTTCAAGTTATGACTACAAATGCAATAAACTTGTTTATGCAACACCAAAGAACTAGTTCAGAAATACTTCTTAAAAGTATTTAAATGCAACCAATACGATTTGGTAACATATCAAAAAGCTAATTTCAAAATTCATGTTGTAATAGACTTTTAAGTTTGTACAAATGAGACCAATGTGTACAGGCTGTCCCAAGTTCGAGGACAAGCATGGGGATCTCGCTTATTATAAGAGATAGGATATAGGTTTAAATTTGGCACTTTTGCTAAATTCGATCCCGAGTAATAATCTGAAAATAAATTTGAGCTAACTCGAATGGATTTGGTTTTATGCTCAAAAAACTAAAAATTTCGATTTTCGTTTTTCGCGTTTGGCCACCTTATTATTAGGAATTTTCAAAATTCACTATATTTCTTTGAGTGTCCTAGCGATATTTTCCGACTACCAGAGAACTAGACTTACCCCACACTACAGCAAACCTCCACATCTGTACGGCCTACCAAAGATTCATAAGCAGGGAATTCCTCTGAGACCAATTGTCAGCTCAAGAAATTCACCTTGCCACCCATTGGCACACTATCTGCTAGGTATCATCACACCCTTATCGGGAAAAACCGCGAAGAAATACTGGTAAGCTTCGACATTGTGAGTCTATTCACAAATGTGCCTGCCGATAAGGCACTAACTATCATAAGAGACAAGCTGGAAAAGGTAGAAACGTTAGACGAACGCACGCAACTCTCGGTAAACACAATAATGGAACTTCTGACAATATGCATTACAACTACATATTTCCAGGTAGAAGACAAATTCTACCAACAAGAGTTTGGGATGGCGATGGGTTCCCCACTATCACCCATAGTGAGCAATATATACATGGAAGACTTTGAAAACCAAGCGATATCCGAATTCACAGAGAAACCAAGGATGTGGCTTAGATACGTGGACGATACCTTCGTAGTTTTGCAACACGGCAAGCATAAGCTAGATGAATTCCTAGATCATCTAAATAGCCGCGCACCCTCCATAAAATTCACAATGGAATTGGGTCGGAACAAAAACTGCCATTCCTGGATGTACTAGTACACAGGAATGACAACACTTTCACGACAAGTGTATACAGGAAACCTACCCACACGGGAAGGTACCTAGACTACAACTCCAATCACCACAAAAACGTGAAGTTAGGTGTGGCAAAATGCTTGCACGATAGAGCAAAAACGATATGCTCAAAACAAGAGGACCTGAACATAGAAAAAGAAAATATCGCTAGGACACTCAAAGAAACAGGGAAAGAGTAACCGAAAAAGAAGAACCTAAATATACAGCGATAATACCATATATACAAGGTACCTCAGACAAAATACGAAGGATAGGCAGCAAATACAAGATACGCACTGCCTTCAAATCGACCAGAACGCTCAGGGGAATACTAACCAAAACCAAACCATACAATGAAGATCAGAATTCCAAGAACTGTGTATACAACCTACCATGCGAATGCGGCAGAGCATACATAGGAGAGAGCAGTAGACCACTCAAAGTGAGAACTCAGGAACACAAGAACAACGTCCGCAAGGGCGAAACAGAAAGATCAAGAATCGCTGAACATGTCTGGAACGAAGATCACCGCATCCAATGGGATAACATACAGATAGTGGCAAAGGACGAGAATACAACTCGTCGGAAACTCAAAGAAGCCACATTCATCGCACTAGCAGAAAATCCAATAAGCCAAGCTAGTGTAGAAATGAAACCCATATGGATTCCAATAATGCGCGAAGAGCTTAAGCGCAATACACCTGCGCAAGAGGTTACGGCGCAACATGCGCAATAAACTTCTGCGCAACCACGAAAATAGTTTTATATATATATATATATATATATATATATATATATATATATATAAGTTCTAACAAATATATATTGGATTACTCAGTGGCTCAGCGGTAAAGGTGTCAGACTAGTAAGTGAAAGGTACCAAGTTCGAATCTGAGCGTAGTCAAGTGCTTGAGAAAAATTAGATATAACAAATGAATTCGACTCAAGTGCGAAAACAGTCCTTCTCAGGACTAAGCCTGATGACGGAAGCAGAGTCCGCTTCCGAAACGTTGCGCTCAAAAAGCATAAACTGTGGAAATAGGGCGATCAACTCCACTAATAGGAAACCACAGTTACAAAACACTTATAATACAGAAAAAGAAGGATCATCATCCGACATAAAAATATTTGCTGCAATTATACCTGCTTTCAACTTAATCTGTTCAAAAAATAACTTAAAAATAACTTCATCTACTTTGTTAGAAAATCAAAATGCAACAGGACACCCTGGACTAAATTCATCCACAGTTAATAAAGTGTACAAATGAAAATTGTATGAATTTGTTCCATGAGTGCCGTCTATACATATTTTATTGTTTCCAAATTTTTGCAATTGCTTGCAGTGAAATAAAGTCATAATAATTAAACAAAAATCTTCATTATTGAGTAATCCTTTGGTATCTATTCCTTGCTCTTTAAAATATAAAATCGAGCAATCACTTTCCAAAGCTTTTATTTTTCATTCCACAACTTCACACTGACAGCATCATCATGATTACGTCTAACTGCGTACTGTATGTTGACGTCTCTGTCAATATTATGTAAATCTTTGCGTTCCAGTAAAAATCTAGAATATGTTGAAAAGTAACACCCTGTTGCAATTCACCTGGGAAAATAAAAGATTGTTCAATGATATAGTGTATTTTTAGTATTCTACATACCAGCAATTTCGGTTCTAACTTCTTTACTAAGAAAACTTGTACCGATCAATTGAATGTCCAACATGTGTTTTCCAAAAGGTTATCTTGCATATAACTCCTTTCACTAATACTTCGATTCTAGATAGACAGACAGTTCCACATTTATTTGATATCACACCTTTTGTAGCTCTGATATTTTTTCCAGACCTTTTCTACTGATACGATCGGTGACAATTATAATACATCTTCCTACTGCCATCACACAGTATGGTATCGGACGTATCCAATACAAAGTGTGATATGGATTTCTGCTGTACTACGTCTTTCTACTTTAGAAAGTCTAAAATGTTTGCACAATTACTTAACTATATATATATATATATATATTAATTATTGTATTTTATTTAAAATTAACTTTTAAAGTACATACAGTAAAAGATTATACACAGAGTGAAGGATCCTTCACTCTGTGTATAAAAATTATAATACATCGTAACTAGGGAAGTACATACAGTTCAAGCTTGAATCGATTGCGACTTGCCTCCTCGATAGATCAGATGGAAGAGCCTCACTCTAGCAAAGTGTAGGTAGTGGGTTCAAGTCCCACTCGAGTTAATCTTTTACTGTATGTTAATTTTAAATAAAGTACAATTAATGATTATTAAATTGAACTTCTGTGCGTTCACTAAACCAATTTCTATACAGGGTGTTCAGCGAGGAATGGGACAGTGCAATATCTTGAGAGCGGATGAAGATTTTTAAATTATGAAAATATTTTTGTAAATATATTCCAAGGTCGCACATTTGTTTGCACAAAGATTTGAATCAACGCCCATCACCGCCAGGTGGCGCTCTCACTTCAATTTTTTAAATGCAATGGCCTATTTTTTATTTCATTTTTGGATTCTATGACACATTTTTGATGACTTTTATTAAGACTCCTACCAACCTATCTTTTGTAGTTTCTGAGAAAAAAAATAATTTTTGGAATTTTATTAATTGAAAGCATACAAATTAAATTAAATGTCCAAATGTTTCTCCATCATTTTCTACACACGTTTGATAACGCCCAATTAATGTAGCACTAGTTGCCGCTCTTAAAGTTTCTCGTGGTATGTTTGCACAAGCAATTCTAATTTTGTTTTGTAACTCCTCTACATCTCTAGAAGGTGTTTCATACACTACACTTTTTAAATGTCCCCAAAGAAAGTAGTCTAAGGGACTAAGGTCAGGAGAACGAGCTGGCCACATAATGGGAGCATTTGTACCTATCCATCGTTGCGGAAACACTACTTAGATAATTTCTCACTATTGCGCTATTGTGCGCCGGTGCGCCATCCTGTTGAAAGTACATCACTTGCCGCAGATTTACATTTACATCTTCAAGCAAAGGAGGCAGTTGATTTTCAAGAAAATCCAAATAGCGTTGGCCTGTTAAGGTACCATTAAAAAAATATGGGTCAATCAATTTGTCATCTATCATTCCGCACCATACATTTATGTTCCATCTCACTTGGAAATTGGTTGCTCTTACCCAATGAGGATTTTCTGACGACCAGTAATGGGAATTGTGGCGATTAACAATTCCATTGTTTGAAAAATTACTTTCATCAGACCACACGATACGACCTAGAAAATTAGGGTCTTGCGCATAATGTTCCATAAAAACTCCGGTGATAAAATTAAGTCTGCGTTCTTGATCTCCTGCATGCAGTCCATGTACCAAATGAATTTTAAATGGTTTGTATTTATTAGATTTTAATATTTTATAGACAGAACCAACTGATACGGCACATTCTTGAGAAATAGATCTTACAGACACATGAGGATTATAAGCTACACATGCTAATACACCGACGGTGTGTGCTTCATCTGTTGCTGTCTTTGTGCGATTCTCGCACTTACGGTGAGGAAAATGACCGGTTCCCCTCAAAATATTTGCTACACGAACAAATGTATTTTTTCCGGGATGGCGTCGATCGGGAAACCTGGCAGCATACAATACTTGTGCAGCCCTTGCATTTTTTCTACATTCACCATAAATTATTACCATATCAAAATATTCTTCGTTAAAAAACGTAAACATAATTATGGAATTTGAAGATGCACAGACGATTTTCAAAACTGAAACTGTAAACTGACAGAAACTTGACAGACACTTCATTATGCGTTTGTTTTCATGGCATGATAAATGTTTCACATGATTCTTAATCAACGACTGTGATAAGTTGGCCCCCCTTACAATTTAGTGTACAGCGTATCGCATTATTTCGGCGTTATCTGCATTATTTTTGTGGAAGAACAATCTTTTATCTTTTATTTGGTATAAAATTTGCTATTTTGTCTGTATCACTCATATGTTATGAGCACTTCCTGAAATTACATTTTTGTGCTAAAATTCCAAGGATTATTTTTTTCTCAGAAACTACAAAAGATAGGTTGGTAGGAGTCTTAATAAAAGTCATCACAAATATGTCATAGAATCCAAAAATGAAATAAAAAATAGGGCATTGCGTTTAAAAAATTGAAGTGAGAGCGCCACCTGGCGGTGATGGGCGTTGATTCAAATCTTTGTGCCAACAAATGTGCGCCCTTGGAAGATATTTACAAAAATATTTTCATAATTTAAAAATCTTCATCCGCTCTCGAGATATTGCACTGTCCCATTCCTCGCTGAACACGCTGTATATATATATATATATATATATATATATATATATATATATATATATATATACATGTATATATATAGCAGCGTATTAGCAGCATACTTCTCTAATGGTTAGGAAGTGTATCATTTATGTCAGTACAACTTCACAATATGTTTAATTAGAGATTGTGATTTTTTAAATTTAAATTTGACAAATCATATCGTCGTTCAGATGCCAAAACCTCGTATCTCAAAATTTACTTATTTTGAGATATCAGTTTTATGGTGATTATGAATTCATATTTCCTCGATGTCAATACCTTGTAACTTGATAGGGTATCAAAACGCCTGCGCTACGCTAAGTTTTTTGTGTTCATTGACAAAAATTATTGTTAAATAACATAAGTAATCCTCTGTTAAGTGATTTAGATTATTTTACACGCATTCCGTTAAAAGCTTTACGATTTATTTAATATTATACATGAGCATTGTAAAATACCATTTTGAGGTTATGGTTATTAAAACGAGTTTTGACCATGTTTTGGCTATAAGTTTATTATAATCTTATTAATAAAAAGCCACTTTTACCGCAGTATAATTATTGATTTAATTTTATTATTTTATATCAATGTTATCTTGCATTATTTTAAAACATTTTGAGATACAAGGTTTTCAATCTTACAAGGATAACTATATATATATATATATATATATAT
The DNA here is from genome assembly GCA_036346205.1 of Vesta saturnalis. NCBI lineage: Eukaryota > Metazoa > Arthropoda > Insecta > Coleoptera > Lampyridae > Vesta > Vesta saturnalis. Next base: position 705,024 of record JARFJB010001703.1, read on the forward strand.
ATATATATATATATAGATTATTTTAGCTAAAATTACTTCATACATTAAAGAATATCTTCAAGAAGTGAACATATTTGGCAGTTGGGTCTAAAAGGAAAGGTTATGTATAAATCTGGTACCTTGATGCCAATATGTTAGATTCTTTTGATTCAAAAGAGAATCGCTCTAGCAAACAACATGACACGCAACCCTTAATCGCAACAGTAGAATTATCCGAAAGTAGTTCGTCAAGTAATCAAGTGGCAGATATAGAATCTGAAGATGAAAATCAAATTTACTCGACTGACAATTATTGCTGTACTAAACTTACTCCGGTTGCCAATGTTATTATCACAGAAAAACCGTTATACGCTACTCAAGAGACACTGATGGACTGTGATGATCCAATTTTTCCCGTTAAACTCACTCCGATCCCGAATGTTGTTATTGAAAACATTACAATAATAACAGAAGAGCCATTCGACAATCCGCAAGAAATGGTAATGTCCGGTAATAATAGTTCTGAACAGGAAAACCCATGTAATGATTCAGGGCCTGGTTTTAAACCATCAGGTAATCTACTGTAGTCGATAATTTTCAATAAAAACAATAACTAAGCATTACTTTTAGATACTGATGTGCAATCGGATACATCCTCAGACGACTTACCATTAGCAAGACTAATAAAAGACAAAATACCCAAGTGTGACTCTTTAAAGTCTGTTGTAAAAAGAGCTAAAAAGGATCGGCTGATCCACTCTTATTACAAGTAAACAAAACTAAGCAGCTACGTATGAAGGGAGAAAAATACATAAGTCATAAAAAGAAAAAGATGGTGAAAAGAGCAGAGTTGAACGCAAATCTAGACAGTTGGGAAAAAGATGTGATTCAAAAAAATGCCAAAATTCTAAAAGTAAAAGACAATGTCATTTGATAGGCGAAGAACATAGACAGCAGCTATTTCACCGTTTTTCGTCCGAAATGGACTGGGAACAACGTAAAACTTTTGTTTCAGCGATGGTTACTAAATCTGAAACAAACCAGAAGACTACTAAACAAAAATAAAGAAGGCAAACAACGTTCCCTTATCACTTACAAATTAGTGAAAAATTATTGGCAGTCTGTAAGAAACTTTTCCTTTCAACCGAATATCATTGAGAAATATCCTAAAAAAACGTCAGGAAATCCGGGATTTTTTTGAAAAACTTCGTGAAGTACCATCCCATTACTGTAGAACTTCTACCAATAAATTATATCTGGGGCCACTATTTACATCATACTCTGAAGTTTATGAAATTTACAAAAAAAGAAGTTGAAAGACCTAGTGGTAAAGAGGTTTTTGTGGCGAAAGTGAAGAAATTAAATATTGATATCTTTCAGTCACGTAAGGATCAACGTGATCTCTGTTTTTCACATAAACTAGGCCACGTTGGTAATGAAACGTATAATAAACACATTGAAGAAAAAATATAAGGCAAGAAGAGAGAAAGAAAAAGATAAGGAGGATTCTATTGTCAAAAACGTTGTGACTGCATTTACTGTCGATGTACAAGCTGTGCAGCTCGTACCACCAACAAAAATTAGCACGTCACAACTACACGATTTATATAACATAACCACAAAAGCCGTGGTTTGTTACGCCTGGCATGAGGGCGAGGGTGGCATGGAAAGTAACTGTTTTGCGACATGTTTAGTTGATTTTTTAGATAATGAAATACCTCGAGAAGCAAAAAGTAAACCTATAATATTTTATAGCGATGGATGTTCAGCTCAAAATCGGAACGTTTTGCTATCCAATGTGCTGCTGAAAATTATTCCATACGTAACAGAACAGAGATCATACAAAAATATTTAGTTAAAGGGTACTCAAATGGAGTGCGACAGCGTACACTTGAGTATTGAAGCCAAAAAATAGACATTTATTCCCCATCCAATTACGTTCAGATTATCGAAGATTCAAGACGTCATTCCAAATCAGGACCCTACAACGTGAAATACGTCGATCATACATTTTTATTAAACTACTCTCATCTAAAATACTTTATCTCGATACGCCCTGGAAAAAAGCAGGCGACCCTTGTGTTACAGATATCAGAGCACTTAGGTACACAAAGTCGGATAGTATTCAATATAAGTTAGACTTTGAGGATAACACCTGTTGTTGCGTGATATTCACACTGACAAAGATTATATCCTAATGCCCTGCCAATTTATCACGATAAATACAATAATTTATAAACTCTAAAAGCTGTAATTCATAGGGATTATTATCACTTTTATGATTTACTAAGTCACGAATCTGTTTTATAATTTTTTTTTTCAAGCTTAGTTAACAAAGTTAACGTTTAGGAGCCTATTCTGTATTGCGTCGTTAACTAACGATGTCGTAATGGTAACGACTCGAACTTGAACGATAGTTACATTCTATATCACTATCGTTAAAGAAATAGTCGTTAGATGATCGTTATAAATTATCGTTATAATAGTCGGCAATATAAACAGAACTTGTTGACATTAGAACTATTTCAAAGCCGAAAATAACAAATGTCAAAAAACATAACCTTACTGAGACAGAGAAAAGGTAAAAACGCGCAATGTATTTTGTATTTGTAAAATATACCGTCACATTTTGGTAAGCTTTTAAGTTAATATAATGTGGGATTAAAAAATTTCAGACAAATCATCATGGCTAACCAAACTCCAAAACGACCACGAGCTGGCAAAACAATAAGAGGCCAATACATACTGTACATTGAGCACCTCAAATCAAACAAGGCCTTTAGGGAGAACAAATTCGACGCTAATCAACCTCACATCATAGAGGAAACCCGGGAAAAATTAGTGCAATTACTACATGCATCTGGTGGCCCGATAAGAAATGTAAAAGAGTATTTGTAAATACATCTACAATTGTATATTACATAAACATATTCTAGGTTTTTACTGACTGGCGGTCTCAAATCAAACGAAAGGCCAGAAAATTGAAAAGTGCTCAAAGGCAAACTGGAAACAAAGATGTGTCCGAATATTCCCTAACAGACATCGAACAAATACTTATGGACAAAATTGGTTAGGTTGTAGTCGACGGAATGTCAGAAACTCCGGAATTTGGAATTGGTAATATGTTTTAAAATCTTTTCTTATGTTCTATCTAATAAAAAGGTGACATATTAGCGACTTCATCGGCATCTTTGTCCGTCGATGAAAACATTGACAATGATATGGAAAATAAGGAGAATATTGCTATTACTTCTACAGCAGCTCCATCTAATGTACAGGAAGTCGGTTCTGAGCACCCTTTGAAAAAAAAGAGATCAACAGTAATCAGCTGCTTAAAAGAAATCATCAATAAAGATGAGATAAACGAATACGAAATCGATACTCTTCGAAAGATAAACGATAATCTGGAGAAGTTAACCGACATCCAAAGAAGGAGACTAAAATTGCGACAGATGGAGCTTCAGATCAAGTATGAAGGGGTGGCCTTTGTATTGGACAGTGATGACGATGAGAAAACTAGTTAGATTGTAGCCAAGTGCAATGTATACAGATTGTGACATAAAATGTAAAAATTAGTGTATTTTTGATTGACTAAAAAAAATTTTTAATTAATTGATTCCTTAACATCCTTCCTCTATTTAACAAGGCTTCCGGATCATCAACATCATTACCTTCATCATTAACATTGTTGAATTCCAGGTCTTCGTTCACTGAAACAAACAAATTTATAAATTGTTCTTTAGATAACCATAACTACATGGCATACTTACTTTCGACACCTCTATTTATCATTAAGTGATGTAGTGTCGCACATGCATACGTTATACGAGCTGCAAATTCTGGTTGATAATGTAGAATGCGGTGTGGATTCAAGCAACGCCATACTCCCTTTATCAGTCCAAATGTACGTTCTACACGATTACGTATTTGACAATGTCGTTATGTGTATCGAAACTCGGGTGTATCAGGAGCAGCTCCATGAATTGGTGTTAATAAATAAGGCAACAAAGGATAACCAGCATCTCCAAATAAATATGAGTGTTCGTCTCCTGCGATAAAATTCCCATGCAACAACTCCTTCACTGAACTCATTGTGAAAATACCAGCATCATGCACACTGCCGGGAAATCGAGCATCAATGGCCAATATCTTGCAATTTACATCGCAGATCTTAAAAATTATAACAGGTTACGAAAGTATAAGTAGACTAATTTAAAACATCATTATGAACTTACAAGTTGACAATTGAGACTATAAACCTTTTCTGTTCATGAATACGTTAACAGGATATCCCAAAGTGATAGGCTGTGGTGTGGCTATGCCTATATGTGTGCCATCAATGCAACCTACTATTCCTGGTAATTGAAATTGCTCAAAAAAACTACAAGAATTGAAGTATTGCTGATACCCTATTCTTATCGACAACATACCACACCCTTGCTTCACGTTGGCCAGATCTATTGCATTTTGTGGGAACCGTGTGTAAGTGTTGGCTAAGTGATTTACAATTATATCAACAATTTCGTGTAAATGTGTGCTCACTGCTGGCTGTGCAGAAGACACCAGTCTATCTGCACCTACCGGCTTTTGATAGCTCCCATGTGCCAAAAAACTTAACGCAGAAAAAAACCGTACAATAGGTGGAGCTCTTGTTCGACGACTATTCACATTATTCAAAAATGGTAACATTTCCTCTCTTGCGGTTTCAATATTCAAACGAAAAGATTGCACTTTGGAAATTCGAAGGGATTTGATGCGTCTCTTAAATGGCGTCGATAAACGTTTAATTGCCTCCTACAATTTTAAGCTACTTTGAAGAACAACAATGCATTACTTTCACTTGTACCTGCCTTCTTTCAAGTTCTTCTACCAACATATTTGCGATTTCTGCATTCATTAGGGCTAGTGAACAAATACACTTTTATATGTAAACATCCGACCTCAGAAAACTTAGGTTACTTTATTTTATACTGACTCAACGACTGGTCAGGCCTTGTCGTACAATAACTACAAATTTACCGCCATATTGTCGTTAGTAAACGATCCAAATTAACATACAGAATAGCGAAAGTCGTTCGCGAACGATTATCGTTGCGTAACGACATCGTTAAGCCTTATAGAATAGGTCCCTAATTTGTTTTTTAACAATCAGTTGCAAGACTTTTGATAATGTTCTTAAGTTAGACACTTAAAACAAATACACTTAACCTATAAGGTAAAATGGGGTAACATTGACACATTTTCAAAATTCCCTCCTAATTTTAGTTGAAAAGAAATTTACGTTCTGTCTTTTGTTGTAAAATTATGTGTATAGTTCCGCCATCTAGTAACCTATACTTCAAACACTTTGTTCTAATTTTATGGCTTGTAGCGTCTGTTTAATGGTTAAGCACAAGAATTTGTTGAGTCACGTCTATAGAAAACTTTGCCGGTGTTAATTGTTTTTTGAAGATTCGACCTATAGTCGGCCAAGTAAGTAATTTCTTATATTACGCGTTAACAAATATTAGTTTATTTCAATTTAAATTCTGTAATTTGATGAAGTTCTACTTTCGTAAGTGAAGGTTAAGATTGACACATGTGTCAATGTTACACTCTATAAATGTGTCATGTTTTTTCTCTTTGCAGAAATGCCCCGTAAAAAGAAGGTTGGCGAAATTCCCAGAAAATATAAAACCTATGATGAAGACAGTATAGTAAACGCCATAAATCAAGTAAAAAATGGAAGTTTAAGTGTCAAGAGAGCTAGTGAAATGTATGGAATTAACCGTTCAACGTTAATAAACCACTTGAAAAACTATAAATGCAAAGCAGTTGGCCGCCCCACAGTACTCACTTTACAAGAAGAAAAACTCTTGGTAAATGCTATAATAACAGTAGCTGACTGGGGCTTCGGACTCGATCGTTTTAAATTACGTATTTGTGTTCAGGATTATCTCAAACGAATGGATCGTCCAAATCCATTTAAAAATGGATTACCAGGTATTGACTGGATTAAATCTTTTGAACGTCGTTGGAAGAAAAAACTCAGTAACAGAGTCGCACAAAATCTACCTAAAGATAGGGCAGATGCTTGTTTTTTGGAAGTGCTCAATGATTTTTACGAAAAGCTAAAAGCCACGATTGAAAGGCTGGAATTGTCGAATAAGCCACAGAATGTGTTTAATTGTGACGAATCAGGCTTTCAAACTGACGCTGGTATTCAAAAAATTTTATGTCGCAGAGGTTCACACAATCCACTGAAACTTGTGGGTACTGTAACAAAAACTACTTACACCGTTCTAGCATGTTGTAGTGCAATCGATGAATATCTTCCCTTATTTGTAAATTACAAAGGTCTACATCTTTACGCAACATGGTGTCAAAATGGACCAGAAAATACTGTGTATAACTGTTCTCCATACGGCTGGATGGAGGCAGTCCAGTTTGCAGATTGGTTCGAAAATGTTGTTGTGAGAGCTACTGCTGCGTTAAGTGGACCGAAACTACTAATATTTGATGGCCACAATTCCCACATAACACTACAACTTATTGACATGGCTATAAAAAACAATATTGAACTGTTCTGTTTGCCCTCGCACACATCGCATGTTCTACAGCCGTTAGATGTTGGAGTTTTTAAACCTGTTAAAACAGCATGGCGTAATGTTCTAAAAAGTTTTTATCAAGAAACTGGGTTTAAGAACGCCGACAAGGTAGTGTTTCCTGGTCTGTTAAAAAAACTTCAAGAAACTGGGTGTTTTTCTAGGGCCAATGCAGTAGGTGGTTTCGAGGGGTCTGGAATTTTTCCCTTATCTAAAGAAAGGATATTAAAAAAATCCATATCATCAACCGTCATATGTTCTTCAGAAAATAAAATTCAACCAATCACATCCACAGTAGAAAAAGAAAATGAAACACCAACACCCGATTTTGCAGGTTACAGTCAATCCTCATCACCAACTACTCCACTTCCTGAACAGTTGGAAGATATTACACCTACTAAAAAGTTGGAATTATCACTAATGACTGTATTAAGACGGCAAGAAGCCAAAACAGTAATACAAAAAGGAAGTAAACTCAGAAGAAAATTTGCGGAAACATTAACAGCGGACGATGTTAGACTAAGAATGATAGAAAATGAGAAAAACAAAAGAAAACCAACAGTAAGAAAAACTCAAAAACAAAAAAGCAAGAAGCCTGTTGAAAAAACTGAAGAAACCTCAGATAGTGATGCTAGTTTACAACTTGTCCATGATACAGATGATGACATTTCACACGATGAAAATAATAGCAGTGTAACAGAAGAAGATAATTGTGGTAAAGCAAAGGAATTTGTGAAGTTCGACGGAAGTAACCAAAATATAGTTGCAAATTCATGGGTCCTCGTCAGATTTAATAATTCTAAAAGTTGTGTAGAAAAGGAAGAATGCATTCACTATGTTGGACAAGTGTTGGAAGTAAATGACAGCGAAATTATGGTCAACTTTTGAGAAAGAAAAAATACATTTTGTGTACCCTGATGTGCCCGATCAAAGCCTGGTATCTGTAGATGATGTCGCTATGGTTCTGCGCGAACCATATATTAAAAGGAATGCATTACTTTCATGTCAAATTTCTTCCTTCTAATTATAAAGCGCCTCCTAAGATTAACTAGGCTTTATTATAATACGTAGGTGTATAACTATCTAAAATTAAGTATAAAGTTTCTTAATTAAGTATTTATTGTTTTATTTCTATGATTTTCCATAAAAATATCTAGGACATTTGTCAATGTTACACTATACATGCAAAATATTGACATATTAGCTGTTTTTATGAGTGTGTCAATGTTAGACTTGCCATGGGTAACATTGACACATTACCACTTTTTAAAAAAAAAATTAAATTCTGTAAACGACTTGGTATATTCATATTCTATCATATACAGTGTAGAAAAGGTTAATATATCTTCATTCTGTCACAAAAGCAGTCATATACCAAACTGCTATGTGCCAAAAAAAAAAATCAATTTTAAAGTTGTGTCAATGTTACCCCATTTTACCTTAATACGTACAACTCCGTCTTAAATCGGGTATCTACTACATCAGCGCCTCTAGTTGCTTAAGGTGCTTGGTGACTGCTGTCAAATTGAGATTTAATACAGTTTCTTCCATTAAAAAATAAATAAAGTTCGTTATTTAGTTAATAATGTCGTCTAAAAGAGGTGCGGTTTGTACTAGCTATAGACCAAAATGCAATGGCAATAGATCATTTTATCGCATGCCAAAAGATCTTAACCTGTAAGTATATAAGTTATTCTTTGTCTAATTTAATTTCAGATTGAACGAAGATTATTTAGATCTTATATTTATTATCTAATGCATATTCTAGCCTAAAATTGTGGATCTCTGCTTCTAAATGACAAAACTTGGACAGTATTTTGAAATCTAAGGGCTCGAATTATTTCTGCAATACACATGTATTTTCTGACCATTTCGAAGTGGAATGTTTTAGAAATAAAAATTTATACAGTCAGGGGTAAGTTTACATCAGTTTATACATTTATAAAAAAGTACATTTAATGAAAGCAATTTCACTTTATACACACATAACCATTACCTATATTTTCTTTTAGCCTTCTTCCCGGATCGATACTAAATCGTATATTAATAAATTAAATGAAAATAGAAATAAGTTAGTCTTAGAAACGAAAAATTTTAAATTAAAAAAAATTCTCATAATTAAAATGGCATTTTTATTTACCTAACGCCTTCTAAAAAATTAATTTTTCCTTATATTTTAATATCTCCTTAATATTTCAAGCGTCTGCAGCCAGCGTTGCCATATTAGCGAATTTGTCGCTAAAACTAGAGATTTTTCAACTTATGATAGCGGCTTTTTAATTAAATTGAGATACGTCGCAAATCTAGCGAATTATGAACAGGAACCACAGGTGTGTAATCTGTGCAGGAACGGAGACTTTTAGAGAATTTTCCCAAAACATACAAAATCCCCATATGCTACCAAAGTAAACTTCAAATTTGGCGCGCGCAGTTGTTCTGTTTTTACTACACTTCGATTGGCAATTGCCGTAATTATATTATCACAGTATTTATCTATTATGTTTATTATACAGTTGGCATTAGCAGAGACAACACGCATTAGCAACACTGTTCGGTACGGTACATTGATATTGTACATTTAACCTTACATTTAAAAGTAAACATTTATTATTTACTGTGTTTTTACGAAACTTACGAAAATTCGCAAGGAATGAATGAAGTAAGTAACTCTTATTAATACTACACATTTCTTTTTATTTGTACTTATTTTTTTAGTGGCGCCACCCATTATGTGCAAAAGTATAGGGAAGGTTGGGAGAAGATAGAAGACTTTAAAAATTGGTTAAAACCTGTTCAAAGTGATGTAACGAAGTCGTATTGTTTTTATTGTAAGCAAATTTTAAATGCCAAATTGAGCGATTTAAAAAAAACATTTAAACAGTAGGAAGCATAAAACTGCATCTGAACCATTTTGTTCACAACGGCAACAAAAAATTAATTTTAAACCAGTTGGATATATTAGTGACAAAAAAATTAAAGAAAGTCAACTATGTTTTTACATTGCAATGCATAGCACAATAAACTCGGTTGATCATTTAAGCAATTTAAATAAAACCAAACATCTTGATATTTCATCGCACTAAATGTGTGAATATTATTAAAAACTTGATCCTCCCACATTTTTTGAAAGATTTGTTGAATGACATATATGGTGGAAATTATAGTTTAATCATCGATGAGTCGACAGATGTAACTACACACAGAATGTTAGGTCTTGTAATTAGATACTGTAATAGAATTATGAAAAAAATTGTTTGCACATTTTTAACTTTAGTATATATTCAAGATGGCACAGCAAAAACAATTGTGCCTGCTATTAAAGAGGTTTTACAAAAATGTAAATTGTCTTTAAAAGGTTTAATTGGCATTGGAACCGATAATGCATCCACAATGATTGGAATAAATCATAGCGTATACAAACTCTAAAAGCTGAAGTTTCTCATCTAGTTTTAGTAAGATTTGTTTGTCACTCCCTACAACTAGCAATTTCAAAAGCATCGGAGCAAACTATACCCAGAAATGTGTAACGGTATAAACGGGTGGTAGAACGGGATTACAGATAAAATTGGCCTTTTTGCCCCGACTAGTCAGCGTTTTGGGTGTGGGTATGATGTTGCTAAATTTTGCACATCCAGAATAGTAAATCGTACGTAAGTCAAAATAGGGGATGAAGACGTAATCAGTCGGTTTTTGGACACCAGAATGTTTGGTAGTCAAAATAAGGGTCGTCGTGCCTAAATTACGAGTACATAGCGTGTCTAAACATACAAAAAACATACGCTTACCTATCCGCAATTAATTCCAGGTGTGCTGGACAGCAACTCAGCAAACCACCTGAAATAGGGCTTCAAAATAGCACTACACGCCTGTCAAATAAAAGCGTGATAAAAACACTCAATAAATTTACGTTACGTTACTACACCTCAGTGTAAATAATAAGGCGTTAAATAATAATCAAAACAAAACAAAAAAAACAAGCTATAGAATGCACTCTAAATGAATTAATACTCACTAAAAATCAGATAAAACACTAAATGTTATTAAGGCTATTACTCAATAATAAAAAAACTAACTTCGTTACGTTAAAACTTTAACTCATAAACTACCGGTAAACTTGCAATTTGCAAAAAAAACTTTTATGTAACACAAAAGGGTTTTCACAGAATTAAAACAAATTTATAAAACCTAACAAAGCTATAATAAAATAAAAAAATAAGATAAATATAACCATACGATAATGCGTATAAACAAAAAAAAAACAAAGGCTTAGAAGGCGACAGAATGTCTGATCAGAATGCTGCGTAACGCCGTTCTAAATGGCTTAATCTAAATATTTTGTGGATTATGTAACCACACTACTATAGGGTCAATTGCCCTTTACTACTAAAATAAAAAAAATAAAAAAAAGTGTGAAGGCGGAGCGTTAGAATTATGATTAATTACAATAACTAGATTTAAAACAACAACTTAATTTAAAAGGTAAACGACTCCGCTTTCAAACCTTCGTTAACAAATAAAATAATTCGAGATACACACACAGGAAATCTTGAAAACATTCAATAAAAAAAACAATATTATATTACCTTAATGTCTAAATTAACACCTCCTCTGTGTTACAACAATTGAAAACGAACCAGGTGATCGGTTACAGCTATAACGGAAATGGAATCTTCCTGCTCTGACAAATGATGAATGAAAATGTTGACTAATGTTCTTTTGTACACAAACAATTCCTTAATTGAATTTCGGTAAAATGTTACTGCATTAATTAAAAAACTTCTTTTAAAATAATAATTTGTGCGCTCAACTTGCTTGTTAACTTTTATCTTTCAAATAGTTTTATTCACATTTACAATCCAAAAGGTTATTAACTTGGTTTAAATAACTATAATTTTAATATACTGCGAAAGTTTCTTTATATTTCAACACGCTTTGTACGGCAAATAAGTGGCACTTCAAGAACGTTAATTTTAAAATCCGCAAAAGCGATATAAACCAAAGAGGTCACTGAAGCACTAATATAACACGACGATGATCTCTAGGTACTTAATTACGTAAAATCGAAATCGGTACTAGGTATAATCCTTGGGTGATTGAACAGTTTTACTTAAATCCCTTCACAGGTTTTCTTCAGAAGTAGCTAAACTACCCTTACTACACAAAAAGTTCGTTCGTTAAACACCAAAAGGTCCAATATATCAACGTTCTAAACCACCCCTTAAAGCGTAACAACAAGCGTCACCGTACTACTACTCGAGAGCGCGGTCAGTTTCAGAATCCTCCAAATTATTACCAAAAATCCATCTTGGATTTTTAAATCCCACTACTCATAAAAAATCTCATCTAATTTAATTCCACCAATTAAAAAACGGAAGGAGAAGATAAGTTACCCCCAACACATAAACTTCGTTTTCAATCGTAAGGGCTCGATAGTTTTCAAAATTCCAAACGTCAGCAGTATCAACGTGAAAAATATCCCTATATTTTCGTTAAAGTACAAACAATTAGTCCCACATGCTACCTCTACGATTCAAAACCAACATACTCAATATTAATCTGAACCACTATAATTAAGCGACTTTATGTCGCCAGCATGACATCATATACATATAAATCTACGTTATTGCTCTAAGTTACGTAACTTTACAAAACTTTCCATTAAATTTTACAGAAATCAAACGAAATAAATCTTAGTTACACTTATATACAACTATTTACAAATAATACGCTACTCAACATTTAATAAACGGGGAATAATAAGGAAAACAATCTAAATTACGGAATAATAATTCACAAACAAAAAAACTAAAGCTTGCCACACACCATCCCTAAAGGTCGCTACACCCGTTAAACAAATTTAATCATAAAACTCAACTTGACAACAAAATTTTGACGGTCAATCGCTAGAAAATCGTGATCCTATCACAAATGTTGATTACTTAATTAAAGAATTAATATCATTTTGTTAAGGTTTTTATGTGTAATACGAAATAAGTAGTTATAACGATTGAATATATAAATAATCAATGATTATACTTTCCTATATAAGTTCATGAATAAAAATTTGGATAATACTATTTATTTTACTGACTACCCATTTGGTAGTACCATTGACTAAAAATTATTAGTCAATGGTAGTACTAAAGAAATAAATCTAGTGAATTCTAGCACAGTATAAACACGAACAGTAATTTCACTGAGGAAATTTATCAATTCACACTTATTTCGCTCCAAATGCGCGTGGCACCCTGCGCTTTGAACTGTGACAAAAAAAATGGCTAATTTTACGTGAATGTTTTATTTACTTATAGGGCTTTGATTGTTAGTAAATACAATTGTACTAAATTTATTACATGTTGTAGATTTAGTACGCAGTACTATTTTCACAAGCCTAGTACGCATTTGGCATAAAACATTTGTATAAGTACCTATTAATATGCTGTCACTCGTGTGACTCATTCAGGAACCGCCAGATGTATTTTATTGCACTGTAAACAGTAAACCCAATAGTCTAATTTCTAATATAAACTGAACAAAGAGATTTATGATATGCTTAGGTCGGTCTTTTTTTCACTATGAGCTCATCAACGTCTATCTATAATAAATACATAAAATACCTACGGGTGTACATGCTTATTTTCGTATGTTTGTACTTAGGAAGCGAGTACAGGTGCAAGAGCTATAAAGTTTATTGTAGGTTGTTTTAAACCACCTCTACTGTTTGAATAAAATGTAATGACAAATGTAAAAGTTGCGTAGTATCTTCCCGTTTGTTCCTAGTGTTTATTCGGTATTCCTACGTTTCTACTTAACGATTTAATCTTAAACACATACTGTGCACAAAGAGTTCAACTGCTTTACTACAAAATGTTTAATAAGTGTTCAGCACCAAATTGTGGCACAACAATAGCAGAAAATCCAAACATTAGCTTTTTTAGATTCCCTAAGGAACTCGCCAGGTAACGCAGTTGTGATGTTAATTTCTACCCTAGTAAATTACATATTATTTCAAGATTACAGATTTGGTAGAATAATTCAGGTATGAAGGGTATGGAAAGTAAGCCAGCACAATATTGTTACAACAACTTAAAGTTATGCAGTAATCATTTTGAGGCAACTATGTTTTCAAACATTTTAAAAAATAGATTAGTGCACAATGCTGTTCCTACACTGTTTGGTGCACAAGGTAAAAAGAAATTAATACTCTTTTTAATTATTTAGTCATATCAAATGTTAAGTTTTAGAATTGAAAGTTGTGGAAGATCCGCAGTATGATCTGATTGTGAACGTTCCTGAAGATGTAAATGCTCCAGGTCCTAGTGGTTTACAAGGTGTTAAAGGTAAGAATAAATTAATACATGTTATTTAGTTGTAATGACAATAATTGTTCTAGAACTTCGTAATGTAGAATTTCACTATGATACGGTGATAAGTGCAATGAAAGATTTAACTGCTTCAAGTCCTAGTGAATTACAAGGTGTTAAAGGTGAGAATAAATTAATACATGTTATTTCGTTGTATTGACAATAATTGTTCTAGAACGTCGTAATGTAGAATTTCACTATGATCCGGTGATAAGTGCAATTGAAGTTGTAAATGCTCCAGATCGTAGTAGTGTAGCAGAAATTGTGATTGAAGGTATGCATAATGTATATTAGTACATAATATGTTAGTAGTATTTATGTTCAATGCAGAAATGCTTATGTAGGAATTAGGTATAGAAAGTGGTGTTTACATATTACGATTCCTTACACTCCATATTTTATTTAAAATTATAATTAAATTATATTTATTATTTATATTAATATTCTAATTATTTTTGTTAATATTGCCCAAACTAACTTTTAAAAACAGCCGCATGTAAAGACTCATCAAAGGGGATAGGGATCAAAATTTAGAAGAAACTTTATTTTTAAAATGACAAAGTAAATGATTATTAATTTGAATTATATTAAGATTTTGAATATAATAATCATAGTTAATTTGATTAATGCACATTGAGTTATTATCCAATTATATTTTATCGTATCTAACTTGCTTAAAGAACTTGAGTTATAAATTTTAATTCGCATTAATATATGTGCCACACCCTGTACATAAAAAAAATTCTTCAAAAAGTATATTTGGGCATGCGCTGTGAATACGCAAACATGTGACTTTTAATTACAATAAAAAGTGAAATTCGACATACATGTAAGTATAAATACGTTTGAATTTAAACAATATTATTAATTAACCATTTAAATCTTTAGACCAAATAATGTTCCCTTTGGACATGCATACACGTTGTTGCACATCATGATTGCTACAAAGGATTGAAATTATGAACACAACAATAAAATATCAATGTCAACAATAAAGTACTCACATAAAATGTCCTCCTTTTTTTGTTACTGCTGCTGAAGTTGATTGTAGAAAACAGCTCCTTCGAACTCCAACTCTGCTCCTCGAACATCCAAATTTTCTTCAATATTAACAGCTTATACGTTTAGGTAAGTTTCACTAATGTTATTATATTTTTGATGAATCTTTATTTTTAGGATCATCACACTTCTTACATGTATTTCAAAATAAATTTTGAAAAGCATGGATAGTTTGAAGGGTATTATAAATTAAACACACTTCCAGTAAATAAGGTGTATAATGATAATAACACGAAGAGAACACAATTAAATATTCATAACAACGTAAACAACATAAACTTAAAAACAAACAATGTCGAAACCACGGAAATATTTGCATTAACTATCGATAACCTCCGATTTTGATTTTTAAAAAGGTAAACTAACCTTAATTTAATTATTTCCCGACAAAAGACTATCACTTGTTTTTTTGACACTTCCGATACTAAAATCGCACTTTGTTTTTAACGAAGTGACGTTATTTTGTTTAAAAATAATTTCACAAAAAAATTTGGCAACATCTTACTTTAGCAAGCTGTTGAAACAGAAGAAAATTAAGAGAGATTGTAATCCTTCAGCACTTCTATTTATATGATTTTGGTTAACGACCAAAATATTCGATTGTTATCATTAGTTACCGACAATGTTTACTAAATTCTGATTGGCTAAAGCAATTTTTACATTACCATATAATTTCAAAACCCCATAACTTTTGCCCCCTTAAACCTATCTTAAAACTAATAACATATTCATAATCTACATAAATTTCTCTATAATTTGAAACCAAACACGAACTAATTCCTACACTTAATAACTATGTTAATTTTCACACTGAATTATTGATTTTACGCTAATTTTATGTACTTTACAGGCCTGGAAAAGATTTCCACATGAATATGGGATGCTACTACACCTAAATATTCATCTTTTACATGCCTGCGGGCAATTTGAACGGAAAATTATTTTAATTTTTCCAACACTCTTAGAAACTAAATTTGACAAAATGGACACAAATATAGTGAATTGTAACTTGAAATTGAGGCTACTTTACTATTTTTGCCTCGACTAATTTATTTTACACAAATCGTCTCAATCTAAAATAGTTTTTACATAAATTTTATGTGAGGAAATAACACACTTTTAACCACTATAACTGTTTGTGAAAGTGTTTAAACTTAATGTTTATGTTTCAATTTAATTTATTTTAACACTTTCGTAGGTTCATAAGTTCTTCTACGACTAGTGTCGAATTGTTGCAAACCACTAGTTTAAGGTCTGTAAATGTTGATTAAGCACAATAATTCCAGAGCTGCTGCTTAATTTATGTTTTATAGTTACTCACTAATGTACTTGTTGTGTTTTTTCGTAATTTTAGCACTCATATACGTTTATCGCACTAACACGAATGTTTTCATGATTCTTGGCTGCGTACATTTAAATTGTGACATTGATACCAGCTTTTATCTAGTTTTTAACATTATTTTTGTCAACTACAACTTGTATCACATGTCGTCAGGGAACATTATGTTTAAATAAACTTATTAACTAACTATGAACTTGTATTAAATCATAACGATAACTGACATACCCTATACTTCAATGTAATGTGCTGTCGATTATACTTATATTAACATTATATTAAGAAATATTTAAATTTACATACATCTCAATGTTTATTAACCATTCTTATCTAGAATTATATAATGATATGTACTAAATTGTACAAACTAAAGAAATTATTCACTATGTGACTTACATAGCTACTCGAATGTAATTTAAATCATCTCAACATATATCCATAACTATATAGCAGTAATAATAAAATATATTGCAGAGACCCAATTGGTAACATGTGGCACTCAAACATCTACAGCATTAACATGTAAATCATCACGAAAAAGGAAATTGAAAAGTCGAATAATGGGCCTAAAACGAACGTTGGCAAGGACTTCAGCTAAAGTAACGGCAAACACCATTTCTGATGAAGACTTCCTGCAATATTGTGATGTCAACTTTCCAGAAAACATTGCACAGTTCATTAAGATGCAGTGGAAACTACAACATGGTTCACATACAACAGGTGTACGTTATAGTAATGAGTTTAAAAAGTTTGCTTTAATAATTTACTTTTTGGGCCCTAAAGTATATAACTTTTTAAAAAATACATTTAAATTGCCCTCGAAATCTACCTTCTGTAGAATGACAAGTAAGTGGGATGTATCCGTTGGCATAAATAATTTTATATTTGCAATTCTAAAAGCAAAGGTGTCTACATTAAATGAATCTGCTAAAGATTGTGTCATATGTATGGATGAAATGTCAAATAAAGAGCATTTATTTTATCACAGAAATAAAGATGAAATACTTGGTTTCCACCAAATAAATTCAAAAGTTTTTAAACCAGCAAGAAATGCGTTGGTAGTTATGATACGTCGTGTAAATATAAAGTGGAAACAAAGTGTGGCATACTTTTTGCTTTAATCTGCATGTCCATCTGCTGATGTAAAATGGATAATTTTCAATTGTGTAAAAAAATTACGGTATGCAGGTCTCAATGTTTTAGGTGTAATAAGTGATCAAGGATCAAATTTTGTTAAATTTACTAGGGATATGGGAATAACGTTAAAAAGATCATTTTTCAACGTGGATGACACCAAAATTTATTTTATGTTTGATGTTCCTCATTTGATGAAATCAGTTAGGAATAACTTTTTCAAAAATTCTATAAATACTGGTTCTGGTATAACAGATAAAAAATATGTAGATCACTTTTATAATTCTAATAAAGTTTTGTCAATACGGCTAGCACCAAAATTAACAGATCAACATTTACAGCCCAGTGAGTTTCAAAAAATGCGTGTTAAATACGCAGTTCAAATATTAAGCGCAACAGTAGCAGCAGGATTAAGTACATACATAGCTCTTGGTGCATTATCATCAGCTGCTACTGAAACTGCTAACTTTATTGATAAAATGGATAAACTGTTTGATATGTTTAATTCTTCCCATTTTGGTACTTCAAACGAATATAACAGACCTTTTGTAGGAAATCACAAACAAATGTGCTTTCTGCGAGAAATGGATATTTTTTTCAAAAATTGAACAATACTTCATGAAACCGGTAAAAATGTTAGTAACGTCCTTAAATGTTTTTATGGTTGGAGATTGACCATTTCAGCTTTCCTGAATATATGGAAAGAGTTGGAAACTAAAGGAATTAAACACATTTTTACTAGACGATTAAATCAAGATAGTTTAGAAAACTATTTTGGCTCAATTAGACAGCAGGGAGGTAACTGTAGAAATCCAACGTCCATTCAGCTACAACTTAAGACAATGACACGTTAAAAAAATAACAACCTGATATACACTTAGCTGTTCGCATTTATTGCATTTAATGTTAAAAAACGACATTACTTTTTGGTCCACCTGATATGTTTTTTAGTAGGTAATGTTACGTTTGTATATACTCATTTCTTTTTTATATTTTTGATTGCTATTAATAATGTAACATATGTTAATAAAAACCTTCAAAAGTAATAACTACATTTCACTGCATTCAAATAAATTAACGCTACAGTGTATATATTATTATACTGTGTTAACACCTTCCTCATACATACCCTATTCGAGAAAGAACTAGTACGCCTATGAGCAGTAAAATATACGCCGCCACTGTTACATACAAACGACAATTTATCATGACACTGGCACCCTGCGCAGTAGATTTTAAAAAAATATTCGTTACAGCAATATCAAAGACGCCGACAAGGAGTGAAATTACTGTTCGTGGTTTATACTGTGATTCTACGACTTTTTCATTGCAATGTTGAGAATTTAAATGTTATACAGTTGGCAACTCTGTCTGCAGCACACACTAAGAGATGGCGCTGTAAACGTGTATTCTTACACGCAGGTGCAAAATCGACGAAGCTGGACGTATTGGTAGTTTAGTGTATTTGCTTAAAATATAATAATAATGTATTAACCAAGTAGTAAAATGCACCTAGTTTCATTTTACTAAACACGTATCTCACTAAATCCATCATTTATTTTAAAATCCTTGTATCTTAACTTTTTTCAAAATATTTTTGTTGCCAAAAAAAATTGCATGTTATATTATTCTTGGTACTTTTCGCAATATTTATTAAACTACTTGTCAAAATTTCAAATCAAACATAGAATTGGTAAAAATATGAAACGTTTTTTCCATTTCCTGAAAATTGTGTTTTTTTGAGATACAAGGTTTTGACATCTTAACGACGATATATCACGTTTTGCGCCTGCGATGCTAACGAAGAGCCAAACTGCGGCGAGACGTTCGTTTAAATACTGTGTAAATAATAATAAAGGTGTTACACCCTTGGGTTAAATTTAACCTAAGATTGCACCTAAGTTTTGTATAAAGTGTATCATTAAGAAACACGAATTCTTCGAAATGTCTTATGAGATTGATATGAAACTTGTTAAAGTCGAACCAGAAGAGGAAGAAGGAATAAATTCACTTGTAACCCAACATCTCGTAGTAAATACTGATCTAATACAAGGTAAAATTAATTATCATTCAAGTAGTACAAAATTTAACACTATTTTTACAGATAATGTGAATATTAAGAAAGAAAACATCTCTTCTCTAGTAGAGGTTGTTAGCTCAAGTGAAGCATATCATATGAATGAAAACAGTGTCGAACACATCACAAACATACAATGTGAAAGTAAATTTAATAGTTCAACAATAATGCAAGAACATTTAAAACATGACGTTTTAAAATACAGTGCAAATTTTAAATATAAGTGTATCCATTGCGATTTTATAACAAAGTGGAAAAAAAGTTTAAAAGATCATGTTTTAAAACACACTTCAAGTTATGATTTCAAATGCGACCAATGTGATTATGTGACAAATCACAAAAGTAATTTTAAAATTCATCGTAAAAAACACTTTTCAAGTAATGAATTCAAATGTGACCAATGTGATTATGGAACACATCGCAAATATTGTTTAAAAATTCATCTTAAAAAACATTCTTTGAGTAATGAATTCAAATGTGACCAATGTTATTATGGAACAAACCGCAAAGATACTTTTAAGATTCATCTTAAAACGCACTTTTTAAGTAAAGAATTCAAATGTGACCGATGTGATTATGGAACAAACGACAAACGTAATCTTAAAATTCATCTTAAAAAGCACTCCTCAAGATATGAATTTAAATGCGACCAATGTGATTATGGAACAAATCGCAAAGGTACTTTTAAAATTCATGTTAAAACACACTCTTTAAATAAAGAATTCAAATGTGACCAATGTGATTATGGAACAAATCACAAACGTAATTTTAAAATTCATCTTAAAAAGCACTCCTCAAGTTGTGAATTCAAATGTGACCAATGTTATTATAGAACAAACCGCAAAGATACTTTTAAAATGCATCTTAAAACGCACTCTTTAAGTAAAGAATTCAAATGTGAGCAATGTGATTATGGAACAAATGACAAACGTAATCTTAAAATGCATCTTAAAAAGCACTCCTCAAGTCATGAATTTAAATGTGACCAATGTGATTATGGAACAAATTACAAATGTAATTTTAAAATTCATCTTAAAAAGCACTCTTTAAATTATAAATTTAAATGCGACCAATGTGATTATGGAACAAATTATAAACACACTCTTAAAATTCATCTTAAAAAG
Source organism: Vesta saturnalis (assembly GCA_036346205.1). NCBI lineage: Eukaryota > Metazoa > Arthropoda > Insecta > Coleoptera > Lampyridae > Vesta > Vesta saturnalis. The sequence continues at coordinate 725,684 of JARFJB010001703.1, forward strand.
CACTCCTCAAGTTATAAATTCAAATGTGGCAAATGTTTTTATGGATCTCATCACAAATATCTTTTAAAAAGTCATCTTAAAAAGCACTCTTTAAGTAAAGAATTCAAATGTGACCAATGTGATTACGGAACAAATCACAAATGTAATTTTAAAATTCATCTTAAAAAGCACTCTTTCAGTAAAGAATTCAAATGTGATTATGGAACAAATGATAAACGTAATTTTTATAATTCATCTTAAAAGCACTCCTCAAGTTATGAATTCAAATGTGGCCAATGTAATTATGGAACACATCACAAATATCTTTTAAAAAAGTCATCTTAAAAACACTCTTCGAGTAATGCATTCAAATGTCACCAATATGATTATACAACACACCACAAAAGTGATTTAACAGTTCATCTTATAATACAATACAAATTAGAAAAACGCAAGCTAAAAATTCATTTAAAGAATAGTTTTCAGGTTATAAATGCAAATGTGATCATTATGAATATTATTGTGTTTTATGAAAATGTAAACTTTCACCATTAACACTCATAATAAAATACTTATCTTTTTTGGGATTTTTTAACGGTGTACTTTAAATTATACAATCTAAACGTTTCGATAACACTTACAGTTATCTTCGTCAGTAGTAATGTTTGTTAAAAATTGTTAAAGATGTAGTAAACAATTTTGTCAAATTTGAAAAATTAAAACATAAACATAAGCCTGCTATTAGTAAAACAGTTTGGGAAACATAAAGCCAACTATAAAATTTTTTTGATAAAGAATAACTAGGTCATAAAATTAAATATTATTAAACTGCCTCAAAGGCAGTTTAATACTACTGACGAAGATAACTGTAAGTGTTATCGAAACGTTTAGATTGTATAATTTAAAGTACACCATTAAAAAATCCCAAAAAAGATAAGTATTTTGTTATTGTGTTTTGGTTTATAAATAATTTCAGTATTCTTATTCCAGGTATCTTATATACTGTACTGATTCATTTTAGTTATGTTGATTACAATTTCCGAAGGAAATTTGGTGTTATAAATGGATTCACACATCCAGAAAAAAATTGACTCCAATACCCTAAAATTCACTATATGGTTTGTGAACCAGCGTCGTTTTAATTTTCTATTATTATGTTATCTATTACTTGAAATTTATATCCAACATTGGCTATAGTTCACGAAGTGAAGAAGACGATTATACAATTTGAAAAACTAAATTTACTTAAAGTAGCAAGCAATAATTTATTTATTAGTGCTATTTATTATTTTTTTATAAATTATTTGTGAAGTTTAGTTTTTTTACCGTTCATAAAATTATGTGTAGTGTTTAATTTATAAGTGTATTTCGTTAGTATAGTGTTTACGTTTAATTTATAATAATATTGGGGTGTACTACAGTCGGCAGCCCCTGCATAAATTTCAAGACAGCGAGTGTTTTTTTTTGCTAATCGGCCAAGTATTGATATGCCTTTGATTAGTCACAAAATCAGTTATCTTAATTAGGTTAGGTGAGTGAAGTTAGATTAGTTCGGAATTTCAAGATAAAGTGTTGTTTTACTATACATTGTGCAATGAACTCAGTTAGGTTAGGTTAATTAGTTTAATTAAATGTTGTTGGTGTTAAATAAATTTTATGCAAATTTGCCTTTATGTGTGTTCTTTGAAGAAATTTATGCAGGGGCTGCCAACTACAGTAGCCCCTAATATTATTAACAGTGCCCGAGTATATACTGCTGTGTTAATATTTATAGATAAATATGATCATGTATCGAACATTCAAATGGATTTAATATAAAGTAGATTTTCGTAAATTAACAGTAGTTTTGTGATATCATTTGTTTTTAATGTCTTAAGTTTTAGATTGCAGTGTCCTCTTAGAAAAACAGAACATTGCTATTGTTTAACGTTATACCGTAAAACGAGGTTACTTTGCTCCTTCAGGGGATACAATGCTCCAACTTTTAATAATTACTATCGCCATCTATTGTGAAATAGTTTACTTGCAAGAAACTGTATGAAGCAGTTTCCTGTGGACTACACTCTAGTCGATCTCTGCAATGAAGCACACGGTGTTCCCGCCAGTTTATAGGTATTTTCAGAACGTCATCGAAATGCATGGCATGCTATGCTAAAATCACAGCTGTAAAATTAGGTATTGGAAAGCAAACCTGTTGATGAATAAGGTAAGTTGTGTTTATATTCAAAGTAGTACTTTATTACCTTTAGAACAACGTAACAATCATGATAAAAATAAATTCATACATATTTTTCTTTTACTAATTTCTGTTTTGAGGTTAAATTGCACCGATTATAGGGATACTTTGCACCGGCATTATTATGGAGCAAAGTATCCCCAGGTACAATTTGTACCTCTGATTTTATCTACTTATTTAATAGCACATAGACATCTAGTTGTATATTACGTGTTATTAAATTCAAGGAATTATTAAACTAATTAACATTAACTGCAATAGTAATAATAAGTAATAATAATAAATAATAGTAATATAATAATAATAATAATAGAGAGACTTTATTTAAAACGTCCTGAAGGTGGACGTGGATTGCTGAACATTTTGGAGTTTGTTATTTGATCCATACACATCCCAAAAATGGGCCTGGGTGATGTCTTTTCAAAGATTTTCCTACCAAGTAAAGATAGAAAAAAAATAATGATAATAATCGTCTAAAACTTTCTTACAGCCATGCCTAGAACATACAAGAGAAAAGCTGGCTCCCGAAGCTATCAAAATTATTCGCAGGAGACCCTACAACTCTGCTTAGCAGCAGTCCGAAGTGGACGGATGTCTCAAAGGAAAGCCGAACAGGAGTTTAAAATTCCCCGTAGAACAATCATCAATAAATTAAAAGGTAACCGGAAGATTAGTCCTGGTCGGCCTTCAGTATTTTCTGAAGAAGAAGAAGCTGCATTTGTAAACTGTATATTAGGCTTCAGCGAATTTGGATTCCCACTAGACTCTGTGGACTTGAGAATGATTGTTAAATCTTACCTAACGCGAATCGGTAGAAATGTGTTGCAATTTAAAAACAATGTACCCGGCCACGAATGGGTGTTGGGTTTCTTGAAACGTCACCAAGAACTCACCGTACGATTTGCTAGCAACATAAAGCGTAGTAGAGCTGGAATTAATGTCACAACATTAACAGAATATATTTCCAATTTGAGCGAAGTTGTAAAAGATGTGCCGCCAGAGAACATTTGGAATTGCGACGAGTCTAATCTCACCGATAACCCTGGCCAGAAAAAAGTGATAACTAAGCGCGGGTGCAAATATCCAGAAAAGGTTCGAAATTCTTCGAAAAGTAGCATTTCACTCATGTTTGCTGGCAGCGCTGCCACCCTTCGTGGTCTATCGATCTTCTTGCATGTGGAGCACATGGACAGAAAATGGCCCCAAAGGAGCCCGATATACTAATACTAGTAGTGGTTGGTTTGATGCTTACAGCTTTACAGAGTGGTTCGAAACCCTAATGCTGCCGAAGTTCAGAAAGCTACAAGGAAAAAAGGTTTTAATATGCGACAACTTATCATCACACATATCAGTCCATGTGTTAAATCTCTGTAAACCTAATAATGTTTCATTTGTGTGCTTACCACCTAATAGCCCTCACCTCACACAGCCTCTAGATGTGGCTTTCTTCCATCCAATGAAACTGGCATGGCGCAAAATATCTGAGTGGAAGGAAACATCGGAAGGTTCCAAAAGTACCGTGCTTCAAAAACAACATTGTCCACTGCTTTTGAAAAAACTCATGACTGCCTTAGAACCAAATGCTGCTGCGAATTTAATATCGGGCTTTAGAAAATGCGGCATTTACCCAGTAAATATTGACGAACTCCTAAAAATGATCCCTCATCATAATAGTGATATAACTGCAGTAGAATCTTCATTCCTGGAAACTTTGGCAACTAAAAGATCAGAATTAACTGAGGTAAAAAGGACGAGAAAGAGAATGAGGATAGCTGCAGGTAAAAGCATTGGACCTAAGGACCTAGATGATAAAGAAACCCAGTCTAATGAACCACAGCCAAAGAATTTAAAGTCTAGTAGGAAAGTAAGAAATGCAGTAGATGACTCGCTTGGTGATGAAATATCATTCCAGGATTCATCTGATGATGATGCTGAAACCTATTTTGCAAATATGGTAAGAGAATCCATAGAGTATGAAGAAACAGTCGCCATAGCTTCTGGAGAAAAATCTTACAAAGATCTTCTACAACTGCCTGAGATCGTTCGAGAAGCAGGGAAATATGTTATTTTCACATATGAAGGAGAGCTGTTTCCTGGTCAGATACTATCGTATGATAATGATGGGGCTGTAATTAAAGCCATGCAAAAGTCACTAAAGTCTTGGAAGTGGCCTGAAAAGCCGGATGTACTTCATTATGCCTGGCAGGATATTATTGGTGGAATTGCAGAACCAAAAAAAAGTAACCGAAAGGGTATATTTTTCTGTTCCAGAGCTCGATAAAATTTGGTGAAAGTAGTTATGCTTTCTATTGATAGTTTGAATTTGATTTGTAAGAGTTTAAACCCATTGAGTTGATATATTCCACTTATATTAGTTTATTTATTTACGTTTTGTCTTATTTAACTGTTACCTTTGTAATAAAGCACTTTTTTACTTCTCAACACATATTTTTAGTTTGAACTAACATTTCTCTGGTGTCACTTTAAACTTAATATAGCCTAACTTTGCGCCAATATGTTACTGAAAGCTTAACAATCTAATAATTTTTCTGGTGGAACAAAGTATCCTCCCCCTATGAGGAAACTTTGCTCCAAAATGACTCATTAAAAAAAAAAAATTATGCGGCATTTTGTCTAAAGGCAGCTTAGACATTACACTTTAGATCATATACTGTACATTCACTTGATAAAAATATTTTCTTAAAACGTGGAACCGATTTTCACAAGTATTTTGAAAACCCTAAAAAAAAATGGAGCAAAGTAACATCGTTTTACGGTACCTGATTTTTGAGACAGACTTTTTGTTATAGAATTACAATAAAATTGTGACAAGATATTTGTTTTTCATTATTGTTGTGTGTATACTGCTTGTTTCTAAAATACACGACAAAAACTTGGGAGTGCATACCTTACGTGAAAATAAGAACAAAAGTTCCTGTAAGCACAGGTCAGAAAACGCTTCTTCAGGTAGCTAAAACCCTTTGAAGCTGGCTTTCAAACACTGGTTTATGGAATGACCATCTAATAGAACCAATTTGGGACATAAATTTTTGTCAGTAAACCTAATTATTTGAGACCACTGAGCAAAGTTAGCTTTAGCCAGGAGCGGGCGTACCAGGCGGGTAATTGGGTAAATTTGGACCCATTTTTCTAACACTTTGATTTTTTGCTATCTGACACTAGATTATGATCCACCCATATCTATTACATAAAAAAGGTACTCTTGGTAAGAGTAGCTCAATATCACCGTTTTTTCAGAAATGAGCAAATATCAAATTGAGACAGGGTAAACAAACAGTTCAAGTCTAAAGGTGGGTTCATGCATCAGCGGATTGCGATCAACGGAAACGGAAAACTTGTTTTGATTGGCTGAATTTGAACCCAGTTTGAACGGCATTTTGCTAGTTCAAGATTTTGCGATTTCCGCAAAACTTGAAAAGATTTCAATATTTTGCGAGTTCCACTAATATAATTTTGAACTACGCATGCGTTTATATGAAGTATATTACGCGGGAAACCACCTATTGCATCTAATCTTCCTAAAAATACAAATTTGTTTTTTATAGTTATTCTGTTGCTTGCTGTTGTTTTAAACATGGCTGAAGAAGAGGTATGTAATCATATTATAATTTTTTATTAGCGGTAGCGGTTTTTTAGTGTAATGAAATATTAATACGTAATGTCATTTAGCTGTAGGGGAAGGATGGGTAAAGCGGCCTAGTTGGGTAAAGTGGCCAGTGGTAGAAATAAATACTTCTGCCATGTGGAGACATCTTTTAGATAGTGAATTAACTAACGGAAGTGATGCAGAACAACCCAGTAATGCGCGCAACTGCTAAGGTGTATAACGTGGGACTTATTGTGAAATAATCGCCAAGCTGCTGTCTTGATCTAAGGTAAGTACTTGCTTCACAATCATTTTCAGGTGTTTTTTAATCGTTTTGTGATTCGTACGTAATGGGTACGTCGTTTGTAACTGTCTTAACAACAGCCTAGCCATGTTAGACTAAGTTAGGTTATAATGCTTATTTACAATGGTTGTGATCAAATTATTCGGAACAAACGGGCAAAGTGGCCCACTGCTAGACCACTATGCCCGACAGTTGGGCCACTATACCCGACTTAAGAATTCTTATGATAATTGTTCTGATAATGATGTTTGGTTTTAGAGAACAATGCCGTCTAATTACAAAAGAACTTAAAAGCAGCATAGCTGGAATGCTGACTCAATGAAGCAGGCTATTGAAGCCGTCCGTAGTGGTGCAATGGGTTATCTTAAAGCCAGTAAGGAATATAATGTTTCGCGAACCACATTGAAAAGAAGGGTTAAAAACACAAATATCGATGCTAAGGACAACAAAAAAATCCTCGGGAGCTTTCGTAATGTTTTTAACAAAGAACAAGAAAAAGAAATCGTTAATCATATTTTTGACATGGAACAGAGATTCTATGAGCTTACGTGTACTGATATTAGAAGCCTAGCCTTTCAGTTGGCCGAAAAAAACCAGCTGAAGCATTCATTTTGCAAAACAAAAAGATTAGCTGGTAAAGACTGGTTGCGAGGATTTCGTAGGCGTCATGCAGAAGTCACTCTACGATCCCCAGAAGCAACGTAATCTGCTCGTGCTCAGGGCTTCAATCGTCCTAGTGTCAGTAAATTTTTCATGTTATTGTCTAAAATACAAATTAAATCAAATTTTCCTCCACATAGAATTTTTAACGTGGATGAAACTGGAGTCACCACTATCCACTCAAAATGTTCAAAAGTATTAGCTCTGAAAGGCAGAAGACAACTTGGTTCGCTAACATCGGCTCAGCGAGGAATTTTGTTAACAGCTGTAATTTGTATGTCGGCAGGAGGAAACTTTGTGTCCCCACTAATTATATTTCCGAGAGTTCGCATGAAAATTGAACTTCAAGATGGAGCTCCACCAGGTACCATATTTGCGTGCCACAAGTCTGGTTGGATGCAATTAGATATTTTTACCACATGGTTCAGACATTTTTTGTCTCATGTTAAGCCCAATGAACATGACCCAGCTCTGTTAATTTTAGACGGACACACGTAATTTAGACTTTATAGAACTTGCCAGGACAAATCATGTGACAGTTTTATGCCTACCACCGCATTGCAGCCACAAGCTGCAGCCGTTGGACGTCTCCTTCATGGGTCCTCTAAATTCATTTTATGCGCAAGCATATGAAAAATTTTTGCGATCTCACCCTGATCGCGTTATAACACAGTTCCAGATAAGTAAACTATTTGGAGAAGCATATCTTCGTCCCGCAACATCAAACAATGCCATAAATGGTTTTAGAAAATGTGGAATTGTACCATTAGATCCCAATGTATTTGATGACTCAGATTATGTTGCTGCTGAAACTACTGATATGCCACTGATCAGACCCATGGTTTCCATGCAAAATCAGAATGATTAGACTCTTCAGGAGATGAATCTCCAACTAACCAAGTATCTTCGTCTAAGAAAGGTCACCTGCCATCTAGTTCTAAAATCACGAGTGACTCAGCATCTACTTCACTGGAAATTAATGAGCCTTCTACTTCTAAGCAAATTGCTGAACCTTTCATTCCTAGATGTTCCACTCCTCAAATATTTGCTGGACTTTCCACTTCTCAAATAATTGCTGAACCGTCCACTTTCAAGAGAATCGATGACCCTGCCATGGTTAACACATCTTCATCTTCGTTCTGCATCAGTCCAAATAGTTTGAACCCAGTACCAAAACAAAAACAAAACACAAGAAAACAAACTAGGAAAAAGGGAACATCAGTCATCCTTACAAGCACCGCTTATAAGGATGAACTTGAGGCAACGAAAATTTCTAGTGACAAAGTTAATCAAAAAAAGCAACAGGTTGCAACACAAAACTTGTTTTCCAAGCAAGCTACAAAGAAACAAAAAACTAAGTTGATAGATAGTGATTCTAGTGATGAGGACAACCCGGAATGCATTTATTGCGAAGAAAACTTTTCCAAATCTCGTAGCAAAGAACATTGGATTCAGTGTCAGCAATGTCATAAATGGGCACATGGGGAGTACGCAGGCTGCGATGACCATGATGATACATTTTTGTGTGATTTTTGCAGATCTTTCTAATATTTTGTCATCCATTATGCAAATAAAAAGTCAATAAGTTTGTAATATTTAAAATTTTTTTTTTTTTTATATTTTATCACCCATCTACTTTCTATCCTTAACCATACAATAACTGGAACAAGAATGATTGTTCATCATCAGCAGACAATGATAATAGGTAGGTATAGATACCGATAGGCGCTAAATATTCATGATGAGCACTTTACCCAACCAGGTAGGGTAAAGTGGCCATTTGTAGGCAAAGAAAAAATTATTAAAAAAACAATATGGAAAGCTGCATTCTAGAGTACGAATTTGTCATGTTTGATTCTAGAATGGATCCTTCATACTACAAACAATTCACAAAGCAAAACTGGCAAAAATAAACCTTCGACAAGATATTATGGCTTAGGGTGGCCACTTTACCCACCTTTCCCCTACTACCTATGTGAATTTTGTACTTCGGTACTATCAGCTGCTGAATTTGATAGCCATAAATGTCAACATGAAGAAGAGGTACCTGAGAAATCCTCGCATTTGGAAGATACCAGTATCGAAATATTAATTGGATTGGTTCAAAATCACAGAGGAAAGAACGAAAAAGATAAATTATGGTTAGAAATTTGGAAGGAAAAAACTTAAGGGACCAGTTTGTGAAGACAAAAACACAAATAGAAATTTATGTGCCTAGTGGATCAGCAACTCCATCTAAAAAGAAAGTATGGAAACACTACGAAACTATGAAATTCTTACAGGGTACAGTTCAACCAAAGCCGTAAGAAATTAATAAATATGAATTATTTACTATTCAATTTCTTTATAGAACTTCAAGTAATTTGGAAGCTGTGACGAGCAGTCCATTGCATTTTTCAGATGAATCCACCGAATGTTCTGTAGCGTGATTTTATAAATAAACTATACGATCTGATAGATGAATATAATAGTGAAAAATAAATAGACACAATAGATCCCAAAATGTTACAGTTATTACAGCCTCTTGATGTAAAACTTATGATTACACTTCAGAAAGTTTTATTGAAATTAATTTAACATTATTTGTTCTGTTGTGATTTAATTGGATCTTTATATACAAAATACTCCATTAGAAGGTCATGAGCAGTTGCAGCATTTCAGCTGTATGCATTATCTCCAACTAGCCAAATTTTCTCTAAATTATTTAGAGACTCTTTACGCCATTCTCCTTCTATAATGTTTCCATTTTCGTCTTCCCTATCTATTAAATTATTTGGACAGTATCTCCTTTCATCATCCTTATTATTGTCTTTTTTCCTTAAAAAGTTATGGAGACAAACTGTTGCTTGAACTATCGATTCTACCGTGTTTATTTTTGCTACGATAGGCTTTCTAAATATCCTGAACAAGGATGCCAAATGTATTTTCAATAGTCCTTCTGGCACGACTTAATCTTAAACAACGTTTTATTACATCAATATTCTATACAATTGTGAATACTAAACGTGTTGTTAAATACACGCTTCTCCTGACTTAAAATTCTCCGTGGATATGGCCGCATTATGTTTATGCTTAAAGGGAAAGTTACGTCTGCCACTATAAAATAAGGAAATGGTTCTCAGTCCTGTAAAATTTTCTTTGGTTCAGGAAGATTAAGTAAATTGCCATAAAGCATTTGTCCTAATGTACTTTGCTTGAAAATTCCACCATCACTTTGTCTCCCTTAGCACCAATATCCACTATTGTAAAACGATAATCAGCATCACATAATGCTAACAAGACAATACTAAAAGCACCTTTATAATTATAATAATCAGAACCACTTCTGGGAGGTGCCTGTGAAAAACAAATAAACTACTAATAAAATTAAACAGAATTATAAATGCATACCTGAATAACTACATGTTTACCATCAATGCAATTGGGTATATTCCAATTACTATAAAATCTGGTCGCTACATTTTTCCAATTTTCTTCGTTTGGTTTTAATAAGTACTTCTCTTTTAACTCTTGCCAAATGCAATCACAAACAACTCATATTATTTGTGATACAGTACTTTTACCTAGTCTAATTGCATATGAAATTGACACCATACTACCACCTGATGCTAGATATCTAAAATTAAAAAAAATAATAATCAACATTTACTTATATGTATTTATTTTCTTCTGCTTTACCTTACTACCATTTGCTACCATTGCTAACATTTCGGCTGCTGATATTGGTTCAGTACTGTGATAAGTTTTTTGTAGACGTGGGCCTATCATACTTAATAAGGCATCAAAGTCTTCTGGCATCATTCGCAAATAATTAAAATATTTACCAACATCGCTCCGTCTCATTTTTTGCACTAAATTATGATAAGCTCCTTGTTATTTATATTTGGCAAAAATGTCCGGAACTGCACAAGATCTAATTTTCTTTGGTTGCTTGCTCTTGTATAACAACCACGCACATACAACCTTTCTACGTTCCATATGTAATAAGTAATTCACATTCTCCATTGTTAAACAAACAAGTAAACCATATAGGCAATAAAAAAGTACAAGATGTATAAACACTTACCTTTTTTGGGATTTTTTAATGGTGTACTTTAAATTATACAATCTAAACGTTTCGATAACACTTACAGTTATCTTCGTCAGTAGTATTGTTTGTTAAAAATTGTTTAAGATGTAGTAAACAATTTTGTCAAATTTGAAAAATTCAAACATAAACATAAGCCTGCTATTAATATAACAGTTTGAGAAACGTATAAGCCAACTATAAAATTGTAGTAAAGAATAACTATATAATTCTGCCGACTTTGTTGAAAAAATGCATAGTTTCAAAATTGAAGAGGGTGATATAATGGTTAGTTTTGATGTTATTTCACTTTTTACAAAAGTACCTCTAAAAGAAACTATTGAATACATAGATGATCTTTTTCCAAAGGACATAACCATTCTTTTTCAGCACTGTCTTACTACAACTTATTTTCAGTGGAATAGTAAATTTTATGAACAGATTGAAGGTGTAGCAATGGGTAGTCCCCTTAGTCCTGTTATAGCTAACTTTTATATGGAAAAATTTGAAACATTAACGTTACAAAATACACCTAAAAAACCTTCAGTTTGGTATAGATATGTAGATGACACATTTGTTATTTGGAGACATGGAGAAGAAGCACTGCATGAGTTTTTGGTTTTTATAAATGGTATACATCCTAGTATTCAGTTTACCATGGAAAAAGAAACTAATGGAAGTTTACCATTTCTTGACATATTAATATCTAAAAATAATAATTCACTATCTTTTAAGGTTTACAGAAAGCCGACACACACTGATAGATACCTTCATAAATTATCCAACCACCATCCACGTCAAAAATTAGTGTAATTAAATCTTTAGTAGATCGAGCAAAACGAATTTGTGACCCTGAATTTTTGAATGATGAATATAAATATTTAAGAAAATCCTTACAAGATAATGGATATTCACTTACAGATATTAATAATGTTATTACACCTTCTAGGCGTAACCTTAAAGAAAAACCAGTTCTTAATGTTGGTACTGCTTTTCTTCCTTTTATAGCTAATGTTACAAATAGAATTGAAAAATCCTAATCAAATATGGCATTAGGACTATTTTTAAACCTACAAGAAAAATTAAAGAACATTTAAGATCACCTAAAGATGTGTCAAACCCTTTATCATCTTCCGGAGTGTATAAGTTATCTTGTTCATGTGGAAAAGTATACATCGGGACCACAAAACGTAGCTTTGATACAAGACGCAAAGAACATATGAGATTTTGTAGATTGGGTCAACCAGAGAGGTCTGCTGTGGCTGACCATGCCCTGAATAATCTTAATCATGACATTCAATTTGACAATATGAAAATATTGTCAAGACAAACCATTATTATGTTCGTTTGCAACGTGAAGCTATTGAAATATATAAACACCCGAATAATTTTAATAGACAAGAAGAAAATCTCCGTTTAAATAGGTTTTGGCATCTTATAATTAAAAAGAGCATAATGATACGCCTTGATTTTAATTTGTTTTCAACTTTTGGTATGTCTAGGTTTTTGCTGTGTTTTCCTAGACCTTGAAGCAAATGCTTTACCAATTATATGTTAAATTTCCACAGCACTATAATTTAACATAAGTAGTTGCAATTAAATTGAAATTAAAAATTACAAAGAACGTTCTGCATTGTGCTTTTCATTGTTAATAACACTTCCAATTATTGATAAAGATATCTTTTTGTTAGATTTAACTGGGTTATTTTATTTGATGTAACGTTTGGATTTGTGAATGCTTCTATCATTTTAAAATTGAAGTTTTTCACAACTTTACACTTACATCATAACTCGATTAAATTTTGTTAAATGTGTTTTTTGGCTGGCAAATTTCATTGTTAGCTTTCGTCGTAGAGAGTGTTCTGGTTTGTCATCTTTGAGGCAGTTTAACAATATTTAATTTTATGACCTAGTTATTCTTTACTACAATTTTATAGTTGGCTTATACGTTTCTCAAACTGTTATATTAATAGCAGGCTTATGTTTATGTTTGAATTTTTCAAATTTGACAAAATTGTTTACTACATCTTTAACAATTTTTAACAAACAATACTACTGACGAAGATAACTGTAAGTGTTATCGAAACGTTTAGATTGTATAATTTAAAGTACACCATTAAAAAATCCCAAAAAAGATAAGTATTTTATTATGAGTGTTAATGGTGAAAGTTTACATTTTCATAAGATGTATAAACGTTCATTATAATATCCTTGATATAAACTAAAAAATAAGGTTATACAGAACAGTTATGTATGGTTTCTACCAACTTGTATCTAGATAATTCTCTACTTGGCGTTATAAAACTTCCTACCTTCAGCGAGTGAAATCGCTGTTGCATGAACCAAGCAAAAAAAAATATTTCGGAAAGCGCAATCCGCTGGTGCATGAACCCACCTTAAGAGCAAATATTGTCAAGTAACTGTCAGTTTCGTAAAAGTCAGTAATAATTTAAATAAGGGATAGTAAAGACAGTTACGTTTCGGTTAACGATGAATGAAGCCAAAAGATCGACCATACATAATGTGCATGGTCGATAATTTGGCAATGCTCTTGAAGTACGAAGATTGTATCCGGACGTATTTCCAAATCGCCGCACCCCAGATAGAAAAAATTTTGAAAATGTTAATTGTAGGATACGGGAAACAAGTATTTATTAAGTTAGACTATGTATTTTATTGCTTCTCTTTAAACATTTTTATAGGTTCGTTTAACGCAAACGTTACGAACCGGAGATCACGAACGGCAAGAACACCTCATATCAAAAATGTGTCTTACGTGGAGTAGAAGAAAATTCAGGCTCCACTATGCGAAAAATTGCACATTGTTCGGACTCGTCAAATTCGGCAGTATGGCGAGTACTTCACAAACAGTTGAAGTCGTACCACGTTAAACGGGTACAAGCATTGTCATCGCTTACAGATTATCTTCCTTGGTTAGAATTTTCCTAATGCTTTATTCAAAGATGTTGCGAAAATCGTCAGTTCTATAATTAAGTGTTGTTTATCGATGAGGCGGGTTTTACAAGAGATGGTATTGTAAATTTTCATAATACGCATGTTTGGGTTAACGAAAATCCCCATGTTTGTCATTTGTCTTGAATCTCACTATCAACAACAATTTAATTCAAATGTATGGCCGGGTATTGTAGACGATTATTTTATATGATGATTTTTTCTACCAGTATGGTTAAATGGGGAAACATACCTTCAGTCTGTTCAAAATGATTTACTAGAATTACTGGCTCCCCTTGTGCTAAGAAATAATTTGTGACTGATGCATGATGGGGCTTCCTCTCATTTCAGAATAGATGTAAGAAATTACCTTAATCATAAATTTGGTCAAGAGTGGATTGCAAATAATAACAGATATTTAGATTCAGCACTTTCTAACCTAATGTGTGAGGTTAGTAACGATTGTGCCCCATTAACCCCTGAAGATGTGTATAATCCTGCATTGCAAATTTTACTTCGTTTAACCACAAAATCGTTACTTGTTTTCCTAATAATAAATTAAAGCCACAGATATTTAATCTGTGTTAAAGCTGCGCTATAACTTTAAAAATGCTGATTATCATCAGTTGTATAAAGCTAAAATACTAAAATAAAGCTAAAAACACTGCTGGCGCGGATCATGTTCCGAGTTTTTTGGTGAAAGGCTAAAGATATTTTCATAAAGCCATTATGTATAATTTTTAATATTTTTATCAGTACTAGCACGTTTCCAGATGTTTGGAAGACTGCAAATAATATTCTCGTTCTGAAAAGTGGTGGTCCCACGGAGGTCACTTTATAATTAATTTTTCAAAAGTGTTTGAAATTATTTTATACAATAAAATTTTTCTCATTATTAGAAAATATAAATCCAAAGATCAACAGGGTTTCATGAACAAGCGATCTATTCTTATTAATCTGGCATGCTTTAATCAGTACATATACATCTGAAGTATTTGATCAAAGAGGTCAAGTTGTGAAGATTAGTTTTTTTTTCTTTTACTCCACTAATAACAAACCGTAATTAATAAGCCCGTCAAGCCATTAATTATGCACCGATTAAATATTGATAGGAGTAGAATCAAGTAGTTATATTCTAACTGAATAAAGGTGGAATAAATATAGCGCCAAAATGTAGTTATTCAGAATACACTCATTTATGATAAACAAAAATTAAAAAGATCTAAGAGAGTGCCGTTAACTATAAGTAGAAATTCTCTCTGTTATTCCGAAATTAAGCGATAGGAAATAGTTTAGTTTGTATTAAAACGCACATTCAAATGGAAAATTACAGTCAAAACTTATAGTAATCTCAGGTAGAGATAAGTAAACCAAAGCATTCAAATAGAATTTAAAACCCGATCAATAAGAGAGTTTTAAATTAATAAAACAAGTTATAATTAACACCTCCATAAAATCGATTAACTTACTTCGTGGAAAATTTCACTGTTAAACAATAGTTTCAATGTAAATAATTAGAGTTAAACCTGAAATAATCATACAAATTCCAACTACAATGGAATACTGTAATCTTGTTCCCATTATGTAAAGGAAACTATTGCAATAATATTCCAACCGTTTAACACATGTGCAATAAGCAATTGACTTCTGAAAATTTTAAATTATAACTAGATAAAAATGTTAATAATAATTAATTAAAGCATCGTGGGAAATGAGTATTTTTTTGTTGATGGAAACTGGCCGCATTTTATATCAATCGCTTTGTTATTTTACAAATAATAATTTTAGCACGATGAAATAAATACTAATTAATTAATTGATTTAATATCAATTAAAACGGCTTGATACGCTGTCGCCTCATCGTCGCAAAGGTGGAATTTCCAGCCGCCCCCACTTTTAACATGTCATACTCTATATAGGTAAGTGCCATTAGCAAAATTTTTATCTTTCATTCTCACTGCGTTATGTATAGACGAAGCGGAATTTTATTGATGAGTAGGAGGTAAAGAGTAGTTTAAAATTGATTAAACGTAATAAAGACTCGCTCTGTAATTAGGGGTGAAAACTAGTTAATTTGTTTTGATACAAGTAGCAACAGTTGCTTTGCTAATGATAACCGCTGTTATTTGAACCGTAATAATTCAAATTTAAATAAATTAATAAAGTTCGCATTTATTAAGAATCATTCATTTTTATCCATCATTGGTGAAGGAATTTTGTTCGTGAAGGGGCCTGTAACCTTTGTCAACTACCGTATCCGCCTTCCGTCCGTAGTAATTTTGTTTTAGGTACATCTTCCACCTCAGGATAAAACCCTGAGTATTATCCCCACTGAGATACCTGGAGCAACCGTTTGGAAACCGTACAAGTTCAGGATTGAACCCAAAGACCGCCTGGACATTATCTAATCTTTGGATGGCGCCCGAATCCGTTTTGAAATAAAATTATCGTACCTTATAAGAATCTTTAATAAATTTATTTGAAAAACTTGTTTAATTTTTGTATTGGTGCTCGTTGAGGACAAGCTTCACTTACCGCCACCGAAAAACCCATTACAAAGTTGATGTATGCACAGATATCTCTAAGGCTTTTGGTCATATTCCACACACCATCTTAATCGATAAGCCGGAATTTTATGGATTTCACTATAGTCTTTTAAATTTCTTCAGATCATTTACTGAAAATCACCTGCAGTATGTTACATTTAACAACTTTAACTCCACTCGTATACATGCAACTTCAGGTGTGCCGCAATGGTCTAATCTGAGGCCACTGCTGTTTGTTCTGTTTGTAAATGATCTAACTGATGTATTGCGCTGACGTAAGTTATTTTTTGTTGATGATCTCAAAGTGTATTCATCGGAAATAATTGTAAGGACTGTCTAGAACTTAAAAAAAATCAATTTATTATCAGAATGGTGCAATAATTTCTTAACACTGAATGTGAATAAGTGTAAGGTATAGTTAATCTGGTGATATTCAGTTATTCGATTAATTCAATTTTAATACAAAGGTGCAAATCAGTAAAAGATTTAGGTGTGAAATTTATCTTCTCAACCATATAAGTCAAGTATGCCGTAAACAAATTTTAAATCAATCGGCACTACAATCGCTATACTTTTATCCAATTTGATCTAAACTTGAATACTGCTCTTTAATTTAAAATCCGGTTTATAGCATTCACAAAACTGCTTTGGACACTGTTCACAGGAAGTTTTTCCACTTTAAAATGTACGGGATCTATCCAACTAGAGGCACTAATCATGCTGAACGTTGCACATCTTATCACTGGATTACAGAAGAATCATGAAGGGTATCACATTTCTCTTTAGTCTATTACATAATCTTATTGACTGTCCGCAGCTCCTAAGTTACATCCTTTTTCATGTTCCTCGTCCTTTATCCCGGAATTCAAAAACTTTTCATTATTGTATTCCTCGAACAGACTTATTGTTAAATCTCCTATTGTTACTGTTTGTCGCCACTTTAATTGTATTAGTTGTAAATGTGATATTAACAATTCTAATCTTCCCTTTCTTCTTTCTTCCGCATTGAACGTTTTAAACTAGCGTTAATAATTGTTTTATATTAATGTGGTTTAACTGTTCTATGGAAACTTAATTTTTGTTAAGATTTTTTTTGGTACATTATAAGAAATTAGTTTGTTACACTACATAGTTATAGTTTCGGATTTTACTTATTGTCCTATTATTAGATTTATAAAAATCCGTTGGACATTAAAGCTTATTATTATTGGACGAGGTGGACTTCACTCATGGTCAGCAAGGTCCCCAGATTTGAATCCTTTGGATTACTACCTATCGGAATATCTAAAAACGATGAAAGACAGGTAGCATGAATTAAAACAGATAATTATTATGGGTTGCAAACTTTGCTTAATGGTCTCAAATAATTGGGTTTACTGGCAGAAATTTAGGCCCCAAAATTGGTTGTGATAACTGGAGTCGTTCCGGCGCTATAAACCGAAAACCAGTTTTTGAAAGCCATCTTCAAGTTTTTGCCGTGTATTTGGTAAGCATTATAGAAAGAGCTTTCATTTGTAGAAATGCTACGTTACCAAATTGTGTAGTGTACAAAAATTGTGTAAGAATCAAACTTTAAAATTTTAGCTTTTAAGATACGATTTAAGATACGATTAGTAGGTACCTATCCAAATAAGTCTTAATAGCCATCTAAGGATTTTCTTAATTTGTACAAAAATATATCATTTTTGGGACACATACTCTTATTTATATATATATATATATATATATATATATATATATATATATATATATATTATATTTTTCTCCCACAATCTTTTTAATACAACCTAAAGCGAATTGCAAAGATTTAATTGAACCAACCACTTAGTTTTCATGACACACATTCCGTGTGTGTGCCTAAAATGTTTTTCTTTTGCTTCGTCAAGGTATAATCTACAAGTTGAATAGTTTCAGTCAACGCCAGACTTAGTGTCTGCAAAGTACAGGTCGTAGGTTCAAATCCTACTCGAGGTAAACTTTTTATTTATGTATTTAATAAAATTAATAATAATTTTTAATTACATATTTACCTTTGAACTTATTCGTTCATAACAAAAACTTATAATAATTAGTGTCTGCATGTATGTCCATAGGAACAATAGGCAATAACCTCACAATACCCAATATTTATTAACTAAAGTATCATTCGTACACTTACAGGTATTTAGGTACATTGTTCCTAACAGTTTTGGTTTATATTAGGCTAATTGCACACTACAGACTAAATTATCCGCCGATACTTTAGTCTGGTTGGGTTGCATCCTCGTACACCTGCCAAACTAAACTATTTGGTTTGCTGTTGGTGCGCAGACTGGCTGATCATCGACCAATCTGTGTGAGTTGTATCTTCTAAAATGTTATCTAGAGTTGTTGCAATTATTCTACGAAAAAAAGATTGTGCAAGGTAAATATGTTTCCATTTCCATGAATTCCGAGTCCTCCATCTCGTGTTTATGAGGTTTTTAGAAGAACCTAAATTATTTCGACGACTTTTCGTCAAAATCATATTTATTATCGTCAAGTCACTAATAACTTAGCTTTACTCCTCGTTATTCGGATTTAACTGACGTCCACTGTTGTATCCTGCTTATTTATACCGGTCACTTTCTCGCAGTCATTATCTTCCTTTCTGTTTTTTTAAAGTTTCAGTATTGTGTTTTTAGATTTTATCGGTGCTTGTTGTTCCTTCACTCTGATTAACGCCAATCACCATGTACCCGGTAGTCTTAGGGCGTCATCTTGTGTATTTAGATTGCTAGTGTGTTTTCTATTTCTATAGTTTCTTGTATTAGACATTCTGTTAAGTGTTCCTCGTCAGCTATTCCTTTCGTTTCCCCAAAATTTATTCCGTGTTTAGTGTTTTGCACAGGCGCTAACGATGAAGTTGCATTTTTCTTCACTGCTAGTTTGTGTTCCTCTACTCTGGCGTCTGTTAGTCTCGCCTATGTAGACACGATCACAACCTTCACACGGAGTTTTGTAAATACCTTAGTCTTCCAAATTAATTTTCTTGTCAGACCAACACACACACACACACACACACTAATATTGCACCTTTTTAAAATAAGGGTACCAAATGTGGAATATAAAGGAAACTACTAAAATCTATTTCTATTTTTAGAAAGCGGAAATCTAGATGCCAGAAACATAGTGTCACCGGGTGTGAAAATTTTAAGCAACGGACCTCAGATAACTTTTTCTCTTTTTTCTCGAATTTCGGTATTAAACATTAATAGATTTAAAACGTTTTGTTTCCAAGTGTGAATGTATTGAGGACTGAAATTGTTTAAAAGTTTTTTCGATGGTTAAGATATTTAGAATAGGGTATTTAAAAATTAAAAGAATCACTTTCATGTCGACAAATTTTCTTTTAATTAAACAAAGAGGTTGGACTCTATATACGTTATTTTAAGGCTGATTTTCGAAAGGAATTCCGTTGACGAGGATATCAGGTTTCATTGATAAGATATGATGAGGTCTTGAGCAGAGTTAAATGTTTTTTATGACGTAATTTTCCGTTTCTTTTGCCGATTTGTCTTCGTTTTTAGTGCGTACGATGATTTAAAGTATTGAGGTCGTAGGATTGGTTAATTGAAATATAAAGGGGATTAAATTGAAGATGGCGATATGTGGCTGATATCAGTATTGATAGAGATGTAGGTGAAGTCTCACGCAATGTACGCGAAAGGGGTGGGGCAAGTTGGAACTTTAATTATGCCATACCGAAGGTTACTGCAGGAAGAATTTCCGTTTCCATCTGTTGGGATATTTTTGAAGATTCACATACCCCGGGAGTATCATATCGTTTTGTTTGCCAATAGTGAGATTTTCAGTACACAGAATGGGTTTTAGTGTTTTATTAAGTGCTGAGCTTTCAATCTGTTTAACTGTTTTTTGCATCACATTTTGTTTATGGGAATTTATTGTAACAAGTTCCTAGTTAACTTATAGTTTCGCGTACACAGCGGACGCCGAACAAATAATAAAATTGCAGTAATAGAATGCTTAATTAGATTCTGTAAATATAAAGTTCGTTTCAATGTGTATATGGAAGTCAAAAACGGTTTGATAAAATTTGTGTAAAGCTAATTTATGAATTGCTGTTTGTCATCGGTAAAATACGGGAAGGAGTTACTGCCGTTTCGTTTAAGTAACGTTTAGATATCAACTCCATGTATAAAGCATATTCATTCGTAAACAAATTATGTCGGGCTGCATTGGTTGTTTAATTCTGTTTATGTTATATAAAATTAAGTATTGTAAGATTTGCAAAATTTAGATGCTCGACGTTTTCTGTATTCTTTTGATGTTAATTAAAATTTATGATATATAAAAAAAATAAATTTGGGTTATTGGAATCCTGCAGGAATTATTCCAAATGGAACTATAGAAATTTTATTTAGGCGTTATATTCCGTGAGTTTAGGCATTTCGCAGACTTTTTATTTTTCCATGCTGGTTGTTATTTTGAATATATATGAATAGTGGCTTTAAATTAGTGTTTCTTTCTTTAAGTGTACATATTTTGTAATCCTAATCGTTACTCACAACGTTAATGTTTTTACGTTCATTAAAAATTTTTAGTTATACATTAAAAATTTGAGTAATTTATTTGTTTGTGGTAACTGTTGATTTACACAACAATTTTACAGTGGCAATTTTTTTTAAGTGTTTTATTATTTAAGGAAAGCTTTAACGTAATGACTAATGAGATATTTCTAGACTAAAGTATTTGCTTTGAAGGATAAAGGTTTATTTTAAAAGACGCTTTGAAAGATGCCGTAACGTAATTATAAAGTGAATAGGTCACTGACCGAACAGCGGGCCTATTTGCTCGTCAATGATTGTTTTGCGAGTATTCGCAAATTATTTTTTGAAGATTTTATAGGAATCAACTTACCAACTGTAGTCATTGATTTGCCCAGATTTGTGATAAAGGTAAGCTAGTTTATTTATTTGTTGTGCCGTAGCTGTATACTTTTCGAATTAGGTATTATGACCCCGATGAGTTTTCAGTTTTATTATCGCCATTTGGCGGATTTTAGATGAAGCTTAGATTTTATTGAAGTTTGAATGGAGTTTTTGTGACTTTTTATCCCGATTTTGACGTTAGGGAGTTGTGACGAGTGCCCATTTGCAGCGTTAAGTAAGAACCCCGCCGTCTCACGGAGCTTTGACGTTGCCCTCACATTACCTTTACGAGCTGATGCTCTAATGAATGTTTGGCCCGTAACAATAGGAAGTACATTGCAAACGACACCGTGAGTCATAGGATTTACACTGTATCCACTGTTGTTCAGATTTATTACTTTCCAAAAACTTTCCATCAGAAAACAGGCATTTTGGATTTTCTTCAACCTCCGGGGTTTTCTCTTCGCATTTTCATATTGAAACAATCACCTGAATCATCATCTGTCATGAAATCTTCTTCAGAAGAACTAACTCTCTTCGTTTAAACTGCACCCTGTTTTTTATCCTACGCTTAGCTTGACTTAGCATGATGGTCGATGTGATGGTAGACGCTAGATTAATCAAATTTATTTTATTCCGACCAATTTTTCTTTTTAGTTGAAGTTTAGATCTCTTTCTGGAGCTGAACAATCTATAGATGATTCTAGTACTGTCTTGTAAGGTGATTCAGTTATTACAATAACTTTCCCCGTTTTCCTTAAAGATGTGCAACGGCATCTTCTTCTTCGATGGTTTCGGAGGCAACAAAGTCAGATTCCCGAAAGATATTTGTATTAACAGAAAAAATTCCGGTGACTAGAAAATCATTAATGACAATTTCACCACGTTGAACTCTTAAATAAACTTTACCGAAAATTTCCATTGTATCATATGCACTTACTGAACGCGCATTTTTTCGTACCCAAGTACTTATCTCTTCAGTATAATGCGATTTGAATCGTTCCACAAAAGACTTGTCGAGGAGCTGAAGCTTATGCAAACACGCAATGGTAATATTGTTATCTCTAACCATGCTGTTAAAATATATTGACAGTGTGCGAATTATGACTATCCAATATGAGCGAAACTGGAGATTCAGGTTTCACTGTCGCTATAAAATGTTTAAACCACTTTGTGAAAATGTTATTTTGTATCCATTCTGATGGATTACACTTAAACTTCATTCAGGGAGGGACGCCCATTGTAAGCTGCCGACTTTAATTTTTTGTAGGGAATATAACTACGGGTGGTAAAATGGCCTCCTACGTTCATACAAAATACGATAGTAATTAGTGACCCTCGCTCAGCGGAAGTAAGGCTACCAATTTGTCTTTCACTTTTAAGTGCCACAATTTGTGGTATATTTGATGGCACTTATAGACAGAACGATAAAAACTCGTCTGCTGGGTAATTATGTTTTTCAAATTCGTTTGTTAAAATGCCAAAAAATAACTGAACGTTTTCTTTGTAAAATCCCTTTGCTCTAGGAAAGGATGTCCCTGTTGGTCTTTTGAACGACAAATTGTTCGAGTGACACTTCAGAAATAGTATAAGCCACGGGCTGTTTCTTTACCAAAAGAATTTGGTAGGTTACCTTTGACAGCAAGTTGATACGCCATATTCCTAATGTTTTGGGGTCAAACCATAATATTTACTTTCCATATGAAGCAAATATCTTCATTTTCTAATTCTTTTGTAAGCACGATTGGCCGATTTACTTTTGTCTCAGTAGGCTGGATCTTCAGCCTTTTGGCAATGCCTGAAAAGTGTTGTTCTGGGAACTGCATGTTTTTACTGCTAGTAAATACCCTATGCCTTGTTCATTGACAGCACGGATTGCTTGGATCATGGCATTCCTTTATAGCATTTTCGTTTGGTATTTACTGTTGATACGTTGTAACGTGCAAAAATCTATTCGTATCGACTTTAAAATTTTCTCTGATTTGTTTGAAAAACAAAACTAAATAAGTATCTGAATTGAACATTTAGGATTGTTTACTCGTTACTTATTTCTCAATAAATCATAAGTGATTAAATTATTTCCTTTAGCGTATTTACCTTCTTCTATTTTATTAAAGTTCATACTAGCGCCATCTATGCGATGTTTGTGGGTTCTGGTTAGTTTTACATCATCTATTTACAGATATCTGTTACTTTGCTAATCATCACTAGATGGTGGTACCATTAAATAAATACGTATTACTGAAATGCTTCATTTGAAATACATCTGGTTAACATTTTTACCATTACAAAATTTGGTAAGAAAATTTTGTTGAATACCTTTTCCTAAGGTGTGGTTCTTTCTAAAACGGCCATTTTCTGTGAAGTGATACTTTTTAGAAAAATTTCTCTTGTTGCTGTTCATGGGGTGTAACCACCAGTTGTATATGAGAACTTTTCATAGAAAATATTTCTTTACTTTATAAATTAATATAATCGCTATTGATGCGGATGAAAAAAATGTGTACAAAAGGTCTAAGTTTGTTCTGCTTCTTTCAACTTCGTTGTAATTAGAACCTTTCTTTCAGGCTTAATATACGAAAATTAAATACTGTTTCTTAAAAGAATCATCATTTGACCAGATAGGGTTAAATCAGCGCACAGAGCTCGTCTTTGATCTACAGAGGTAAAACTACGTTATACGAATAAATTGCTATTATACGTCTTACCTTACTTTTAGCTCTCTCTTCTCGTCTTTTGTTCTTTTAGTTTTCTTTACGTATTCGTTGGAATTATACGTCATGTACCTTTTCGTCTCGCTTTTGGTTTTGCTATGTTCTCTTAACTGGAACTGGTCGTAAATGACGTATCTGTGCTACAATTACTTTCGTCTCGTTGTCTTTGATGTTACATTGTCACTGGGCGTTACGAGGATGGAATTTAAACTGTACTAACTAAAGCTCAAGCACTCGCTCAACAGCAGGTCAAATTATTCCTTCATTGCATGTACTAATAAACATTGTATTGTTGTGTTTACTTCCGAACTTGTTATAAATTATACGCCGCTTTCAACAGCCTCTACAAAAGATTAAGTGTATTTAAATTAACCACATTACAAAGTAATTTTAATGAACTGGTTACCTTTGTTTCAATATCGGTGTCCTATTGATATTCGAATCCATTTAACTGGGATAAAGATTTCACTAAGGTAGAACTATTATAATTTGATCAAACTACTAGTTAACATTTGGTGCACATACGCTAACCAAATTTAGAGTAATTATTATTGAACTTTTACACAAAACACCAGCGATGTGTTAGAATTTAGCGTCCATTTTTTATATTACTTTATTAGTGACTGTTTAAGCTACCGTTGCGCAGTAGCAGAAACTCAAAGCATAAATTGTGTATACCGGTTGTCTATTTAGTATTATTTATATATCTAGGTCAAACTATAGCGCCGGCCTCCGTGTTATTTTAAATTATGTTTGTTAGCTTTCAAGTACAGATTTTCTTTTATTATGGATATGAGGGTTCAGATCATTGGTATCTAATTTTACTTGGTTAGTTACTTGTATATGTTGCTAGGATTAATGTAGTGAACTGAACCAGCTTCTCCTATTATTTATATAATTGAAGTTGTTTGGATATTGTGAAACGAAAGGCCTTTCTGAATTAAAATATATATATATATATATATATATATATATATATACACTGATGGTTTCTCGAATGTTGATCCACATATCTTTTCTGGTCTTCAAAGGATCGTTTGTTGCAAAACTACGCTTCGGTAAAATCTCATTTGCTATCCTCAGGTTGGCAACTGTGCTCCTACTTCGAGTTACTCGAACTGAACTAACTTCCTGTTGTGTGTGCTGCTGCTTATGTACCCTATTGCTTTCACTGCCAGGACTGATTTCACTGTTTGCTTCCCTGTTTTCACTTCTTCTTTTATTGATTCTGTTTTAGGTGTTGTGGATATTAGTTGTCTAGGGATTAACGATGTTTTACATATTGATATGTGAATGTTTCTCAATCTATGGCTTCTCTGATGATTCTAGCTTGCCAAAGTTTTTGCGTCCTCAAATTTAATTTTGTGTCCTGGTGTGGTTACGTGTTGGGCCAACCATGATGTCGCTTGAACTTTATTAACGCGTTTTTGTGTTCTCCTGTCCTGGCGTTGATTGTTCTGTTGGTCTGTCCAATATACGATAGTCCGCAACCTCCACATGGAATCTAGTACACTCCTTGACTCTCTAACGGGATCTTGTCCTTAGGATTTCTTAAGATCGAATGAATTTTTCGATACGCCGTGAAAGTTGTGACGATTTTATGTTTTTTTTTAAATACGGATAATCTTGTCCGTTGTCCCTTTGACGTATGGTAAGTATGCCGTGGCAGTTGCAGGATCAGGTGGTTCCTTGTCTTCTCTACTTGAAGGCCTCCAAGTCCTTTGTATGTCGTGGTGGTGGAATCCATTTCAAATCAAAGCCTCTCTTATTTTTGTCATCGCTCCCTTGATGTTATGTTTGGCGTTGATGTATCTGTCCGTGTGCGTCGGCCTTTGCTAATTTCGTGGTTACTAAATTCAAAAGACATCATCCTTGGCTTAACACGTAACCACAACAGCACACAAAATTAAATTTGAGGACACAAAAACTTTGGCAAGCATCGAGCATTTTACAGCTAGAATTGTCAGGGAAGCCATATAGGTTGAGAAACACCCACATAATCTCAACACAAGGAAGCAAACAGTGAAGTCAGTGAAGGTAGTGAAAGTAGCAGCTAAAGGTAGGAATTGGCTCCATGAATAACGCATGAACGCATGCGCTGTTCGGAATGGTGGTGGTTTTTAAATATTTTTTTTCTTTTAGGTTACAGTAATTTTGTTTATGTATCTAAACTAGATAAACAAAAACTACTGATGCCCGAATAGCGCATTCGTTATTCAGGGAGCCAATTCGTATTTTTAGCTGCTATTGTAAAATAAACGAATGCAAATGTAACTTCAGCTAGATTAAAGTCGATCATTAAGAAACACGAATTCTTCGAAATGTATTATGAGATTGATATGAAACTTTTGGGTGATTTTTCTATCGAAGTTTTGCACTATTAAATATCAGACCTGCTTGCACGGTGGCTCACGTCTCTTATAAACAAACGTAGAGTGCGCATTCCAGTTGTGCATCGACATCAATCACTGGGATGGGATGCACCGTATTAAACCGATGTAGATATAGGTCGCGATGTAAGGTCTTCTTACATCATGATTATAGTACAGAATATGGAAGCTACGCTTTCTGTTGGCAATACCATCCTGTAAAGTACTGCGTCTTGAATAATTTGGCAAGGTGTTGCACCTAAATTTTGCATAAAGTGGATCATTAAGAATTCTTCGAAATGTCTTATGAGATTGATATGAAACTTGTTAAAGTCGAACCAGAAGAGGAAGAAGGAATAAATTCAATTGGAACATATCTTATAGTAAATAGTGATCAAATACAAGGTAAAATTAATAACCTTTCAAGTAATAAAAAAATTTAACACTATTTTTACAGATAATGTGAATATTAAAAAAGAAGACATTTCTTCTCTAGAAAAAATTGTTGGCTCAAGTAAAGCATATCATATAAATGAAAATAGTGTCGAACACATCACTAACATACAATGTGGAAGTAAATTTGATAGTTCAACAATAATGCAAGAAAATTTAAAATATAAGTGTAACCATTGCGATTTTATAACAAAGTGGAAAAGAACTTTAAAAAATCATGTTTTAAAACACACTTCAAGTTATGAATTCAAATGTGACCAATGTGATTATAGAACAAATCACAAAGGTAATTTTAAAGTTCATCTTAAAAAACACTCTTTACGTAAAGAATTCAAATGTGACCAATGTGATTATCGAACAAATCATAGAAGTAATTTTAAAATTCATTTTAAAAAACACTATAAAGAATTCAAATGTTACCGATGTGATTATGGAACAAATCGCAAATATAATTTTAAAGTTCATCTTAAAAAACATTCTTTAACTAAAGAATTTAAATGTGACCAATGTGAATATGGGACAAATCACAAAGGTTCTCTGAAAATTCATCTTAAAAAACACTCTTTAAGAAAAGAATTCAAATGTGACCAATGTGATTATGGAACAAATCACAAAGGTAATTTTAAAAGTCATCTTAAGAAACATTCTTTAAGTAAAGAATTCAAATGTGACAAATGTGTTTATGGAACAAATTACAAAAGTAATTTTAAAATTCATCTTAAAAAACACTTTAAGTAAAGAATTCAAACGTGCCCAATGTAATTGTGGAACACATCACAAATATCTTTTAAAAATCCATCTTAAAAAACACTAACTGAAGAATTCAAATTTGAAATGTAATTTAACACATTTTGTTATGAATTTAAACGTGACCGTTGTCATTATGCAACACACCGCAAATATAGTTTAGAAATTCATTTTAAAAAACACTCTGCAAGTTATAAATACAAATGCCATTAATGTGATTATACATACAATATATTGTAAAGCTAATTTAACATTTCATTTTAAAAAACACTGTTTTGGATTACATCATATCACAAAAATGCTTAACAATTCATCTTAAACATTGTTGATGTCATGAATACAAATATAATGAATATGTTTATGCTACACCAAAGAACTAGTTCGGAAATCCCTCTTATAGGTATTCTTCAGGTTATGAATCTAAATGTAACCAATTGTGATTAGGCAATATATCAAAGAACTAATTTAAAAATTCATGTAGAAAGACACTCTGCTAATTATGTATAAAACTGAGACTTATGTGTAGATTCAACACATTAGAAAGATAAGCTAAAAATACATTTTAAAAAGGCTGAATCTAGAGACCCATTAGACGGGGATCCACCAGCTGTATAAAATCCCCGTTTAACAGGGACCCATTGGTTGCTTAAAATCCCCGTTAAGCGGTTTATTTGAATTCTATGAAGTAAGGTTAAGGAGGGGGATTCAGCCCTGAAATTAGTGAAAATCTGTAATAAAGGAGATATCAACTTAATTTTTACTTTCTTACTAAACAAGAAAGTATTGTAGACGAAAAAACCGAAAAAAATAAGTTAAGATATTTTGATGTTTTACGACACCCTGAACCCGTAAAACAAATTTTAGAAAATTTTTCAAAATGTCTGTGGTCACTCGCCAACCGAAACTATACGGACGATTTTGATAAAATTTGGAGTGAAGGCCTACGAGACAATTATGTCGACAAAACAAGCTTTTAAATGCAATAAGTATACAGGAGGTGAAAATAAGGGTGTTATTTTGGAGCAAATTTTGACATAGCAGATTGAAATTCAAGTCATTAATAACTCGTATGAAATGCAATTTTTAGCAATTTTTTAAAACTTTCAAAATTGAATATGACCGCAGTTATATTTACATATACATTTTTTTTGTAGAAATATATATTTCCGATGCCGTTCAAGATATAAAAGAATTGGAAATGGATATGCGTAGTTAAATAAAGGTTCTTTAAAGAGATTTCTTTGCGTAATAAATTAGGCTATACATATGCCTACATCTAAGAGGTCAAACTTAAGCAATTATTGGAAATTGATTTATTCAAAATTCTCTCCAAGCATTTTTTTTTGTTTTTTTTTTGTTATATTTTCTAGGCAACCAGCCACTCTTCCGAATGTAACTATCCTGCTTCTTCTAAATGTACTAGTATAGGAGATATGAATTTTCAAATATTTAATATTGGTATTGTTATAACTTTTTAACTATTTTGGTTACAAACTTGGCATTGTGGAAATAAACTTTGTTCATTTGCGCTAATGAAATGATATTATCCTGATGAAGGTTTTTCCGGAAATTAAAACATTCCTAACGTTGCTGGTATAACATACACATATTCTTACTTTATTTGAAAGGCAGCGAAATTTGCTTTAAAATGATATGAAACAGTCCATAGTTATCTTGAAAGATAAGCGAGATATCTATTTTTAACTTCCAACCTACATATGTAGGTACAGAAGGTTAGGCAATCGACCTTTTTTCACTATTGCTAAATCTACTTATTAGCTTATTTTACAACTTTTGGCCAAGTTTCGTCAAGATCGGCCATGATGTCAGGATGTTTTTTTGGGGGGTTATTAGGGTCAGTTTTTGATTTTTATTAAATATTTTTAAAACAGCTGAGATATAAAAATACCCCAAATATTTTTTAGTAGTTTGTAAGAAAGTCCTGTAATACACTAACATTCACCTAGTTTTTACACTCTAGCCTTACATTCATACAAAATAGGCTTTCTAAGTTTTGCAAATTTTTTACATAAACTGTATATACTATATATTATTTATTTTTTGCGGTACATCTTTGAAATTGATATATCACAAAAAGTTGATATCCAATTTTATTGATCTTTGTGCCAATATGTAGTTCAAGATTGCCCCCTAAGAATTCATGTATAGCATAGAAGATGAAATTACAATTCAAGTACCTACTGCATCACATTTTTGCGATATTTTATTCATTTCAATTTATTTGCGATACATCCAGTAATGCAGTGCCCCCTATGCAATTTGGCACATGTAAAATGGTGCCATTTGAGACTATCGCAACAATAGATTTTTGGTCATTAATTGCTAGGACAATTCCACTTATATGTATTAGGGAAAAAGGAAAGGACCACGTGTTTCATTCCCTCCCCAAGGAGAGGGCGGGCGGCTTGAGCTTTCTGAGCTCCTTCAGCCACAATCATGGATTCCCAGCATACATACATACATTACGTATATATGCATGGTGGGATTAAGGGTGTGTGAGGATAGGATCGGAAGGAACGGAATTAGGGTTCTGAGGGGGAAAATACTACCCCAGCATTAGCCTAAGTAGCCGCACATGGTGTGCATATACGCAGTGATCATGCCACTACATATGAGGAAAACCCCCCGAAGACGGTAACGGGAATCGAATCCATTACCTCCCGAATGCTAAGCAGGTCGTGTCACCACTACGCTACCATCTCGGTATATGTATTAGGAATATTGTACATCAAATCTAATAGTTCATTAAATAGATCAGGTTGCAGATATTCTTTTATAATTTCTGTTTGTATTGCAGAAGAATTGAATGACACCCATTCGTGAATACAATATCACGTGAACTGAGAATATACTCTCCGGCCAAACGCTGGATTACCACACTTTCATTATGTACTAATTGGCATAACTTTGCTCTTGCTTTTCCTTTACCGTTTTTGCATTATATACTTTTGGAACCGTCACACGCAGCCTTTTCTTTAGCCCTATAACTGTAGTTTCCGAATCTCTAGGCCGTCCGCTTTTCTTAACCTTGCTTGGCATGATAATTTGAGACAATTCTGAGAAGTGATTTTTAGATGCTCATAATTTTTTAGATAACTCACTAGCTACATCATTTTTTTCAGCAACAGGCACCTCATTATTCCTAATTTAATTGTTTATGATTGGTTGCTAAAATGAATACACTTGAGTAAGTAGAGTAGGTACAATGCAATTATCTTTACCAAATAAAGAGATAAATACCTATAAATGTACCACTGTCGTATAATTTGTTGTTCTATGTAATTACAGATTTTTAAGATTTTCAAGACATTTCCATACCAACCTGATTGATGTCAATGCTCTCATAATTTTTATTTTCTTTTAATACTACGTCACTGGCCACTTCTTTATCATCTACATTTGCAGGCCTAGGTTTAAACATCTTGGTGACAATGATGTTACTGCCTACTAGTTTTCCTTTTACTTTATTGGATTGTTCTCCTTCATGATCAGTTGGACTTAATGAAACATCTTCTGTCAATTCCAGCTCATTACCTATGACCTGATCCAACATGTTATAATGTATCATCTGTAGATCCATCTGAAACATAATACTATTAATAAACATATTTTTATCGGTTATGGGTTATGCTGCAACTTCAGACCTTTCCTCTACTATTTCATATTCAGCTACTTCTCCTTCCCTATTAAACTCTTCTTCACCATCACTACCAGTTGGACAGGCTTCTTCTTTATGTAATCCCATTTAATCATCCCCCACATTTTTTCCCTCGCTAGGATAAATCATATCCACATTCATCTGAAACAAGTTGGAATCATCAAATACTTCCTATTTTATTGATTATACAACTACCTCAAAACCTTTGTCAATCCATCTCCGTCATTGAATCAGTTGGATTTGTCGCTTCTTCGGTTAATTCCAGTCCCTGGTGGAACTCCTGATCACTCATGCTAGAATCTGTAGCCTGGACATTCGTATGAAAGAAAATAAAAGAATCAAATAAACTTCCATGCATTTTATGCTAATGTTACCACTGTCTCCTTTACCATTTCACTATCATCTATTTCTCCTTCACTGAATCCCACTCCAACATCACCATGCATCACCTGATCCGCCATGATTTGATCTATGACTTCAACATGTATCTGAAAGAAGAGATGGCGTGCTAAGAAAATATTTAACTTAACTTAACCTTCACGTCATTCCCTTGCGGGGTAGAAAACAATCCCTTCCTCTTATTTATTTTTCATTCACAATCTTTTTCTATGCTTTCCTATCTTCGCATACCTCCGTAGCTTCCGCAAGATTCATACATTGTCTCTGGCATGCCCTTTTATTCTTAAAACTTATCTTTCTTTTATCATACATTCTACTACATTCAGCCAAGTTTTACGCGGCCTACCAGGTACGGCGTTACCTTTAACCTCACATACATATATTTGCTTCGTTAATTTATATCCATCCATCGTCGTCTTTTCCTCGCCACACTCCGTCATTATGCACTCATTCTTTATCTTGTCCCTTCTCGTTTTACCACATGCGCCTCTCAGGAATCTCATACCCACGGCATTTATTTTTCTTTCGTGCTTTTTTTGACATACTCATGCCTCACTTTCATACAGTACTGACGGGACAAGCACGCCATTATAGGGTGCTCGTTTCGCAGCTACGCTCATGCATTTGTTTCTTATTATCGTTCACATACTTCCAATCACGTCCCTTCCAGCATTGACCCTTGATCCAATCTCGCCCTTTATTGTACCATCTGCAGTAAACATTCTACCGATATATACCAGCTCGTCCACTTGCTCCGCAATTTCATATTGCAGAGTAAATACTCTACTCTCCATTTCACCTTCTGGATTAAACACCACAATCTTAGTTTTGTTCACGTTTACCTTTAGGTACATGCTCTCACAGACTATCAAACTTCCTCAAAGCAGTTTGTGGCTCATCCGCACTGTCACTTAATAAAGACTGTGTCATTTGCATACACCAGAACTCGTACATTTACGTCACCAACCATTACACCATTTGTATCGGTACATGCTTGTTTAACACATTTATCCATGTATACATTGAACAACCACGGTGACATCACACAGCCTTGTCACACTCCTTGCTCAATATTAAAGTATTCACTCACACCTCCTCTCACCCTAACACATGCCCGACTACCGTTGTATACTGCCCTTATTCCGTTTATTAGACCTTTATTTACGCAATACTCATTTAATATTTCCCACAGCTTCTCCCTATTCACTCTGTCGTATGCTTTCTCCAGATCTACGAACGCACAGTACAGCTTCCTTTTTATACTTAAACACTTTTCGATCACCTGCTGGAGAGCAACCATCTGATCGTCACATCCTCTCCCTGACATTAAGCCACCCTGCACTTCCCAAATCTTATTTTGTGTAGTTTCTTGTACTCTGTCAATCAGTATTCTTCCAAATACTTTACCAGAGACGCTGAGCAAACTTATTGCTCTGTAGTTCTTGCAATCACTCTTGTTTCCCTTACCCTTAGACAGTCGTACAATGATCACGCTCTTCCAATCCCTCGGCACCTTTCCACACATAAGGCATACATTGAATGATTTACATAATCTTCGTATAAGCTTTGCACCCCTATACCATAGCATTCCACCAGTGATTTCATCTACGCCTGATCCCTTGCCGTTTTTCAACCTACCGTTTTCTCTACCTCATTTATCCCAATATCCTTCTCAGTTTCATTCACCATTCCCTCTATATTCTCCTTATTTAACCCTTCAGTCTTACCTTCCTGACTACTGTACAGCTTTCTGAAATATTCTTGCCAGCATTTCCTTACTTCACAATCGTCCCATACTATTTCGTTGCTCATATTCATCACTCCTGCAGCGTTCTGTTTTGGGCCACGTTTTATATTTTGAAAAGAGGGTTTCGTTTTCTACAAGTTCATAATATATATCCGTCAACTTGCGACTTCCTCATTCATGCATGTACTAAGAAGTCAGTCAGTTATCCCGAGTACCCCAATATCTGACATTTTGTCCCACCAGCTTTTCCATTGTCATAAGATACGTGTAAAGCTAATATCGAGATAAAGTGGGCCTATTAATGATAGCCAACCAAATTTTTCAGGTCAACTGGCAGTGGGACAATTTGGCGGAGATTTTGGTACTTGGATTACTCATTCTGGAACTTATTTCTGGCGACATATGTTGCAGGTGAGTGGCGAAGTGGAGTATCTCCAAATAAATTTGGATGATTTTTGACGTGAATATACCTCAAAACCCTGTCTCCAAAGGTCTTCAATTTGCTTCAGACAACTGATTTTGTATTCAAAACTTGAATTTGATGATAAACATAATAAGTGGAAAATATTGGTGCTGATAATATTTGCGCGTTTTCTCTTTAGTGATGGATTGAGATACTTCATTCGAGAAGTACTGACTTTGCACTTTGTGACATTTGCTGGTATGGATTTGACCCTTCCGTGGCCTTTCAAATACACTTTCTTTCTTTGGAAGGTATGTCGACATAGTAACAACAGCGATTTGAAAAACCCACACTCACATTGGATTTCAGTTACCGAAATAATACCGCTCTGTGATTTAGTTTTATAGATGTCTTTCCTATTACTTCCAGCATTGTTGTTATCTTCATTATCCACCAATACTTTAGAAGAAGCAAGAATCTGTTTGACAACATATGGGAATGCATAATTTGTCAGCAGGTTTTCATAATGCCACTCATCACTTTTTAGAATTAATTTGCTGAACTCATGGTTATGCTCTTCATTATGCGAATGCATCCACATGAAGAACGACAATAAATTCTGCCAAGCTGCTATTCTTTGAAACTACAGATTTGATTTTACCATTAATGGATTCTAATCTGTTGTTAGTGTAATTAGCCAAATTTCCATTCGCCATGTCATATTTGGTCCATTCAATTTTAATTCCATGCCAATTATTGTTTAAATAATCTGAGATCTCACTTGTAGAACATTCTTCAAAGGTTGTATACAATTTCTGATATTCTTCTTCGGAGGAACTCTCTACCATGTCGTTCAGGATTTTCAGATAAACATCTTTTTCGTCTTTTGAAATTTTATATTTTTCTGTAGTTATTATGCTTTCTTGGTGTGAAACACGCAAATATATACTGGAACTCCAGAAAAAACTTGTTTGATTATATCCCGCTCCAATAAGTCTTTCTCATCAACTGTTGTGAAACAGTGTATTTTATTAGTGACGAATTTATGTTCCTCTTTGAAAGTAGTCAAAAACCAGTGAAATGATGAATATGTTTCATTTGCCATTAAACATACAACAGACAGGCCATTCGCATCTTCCATCGGCAAAATCATAACAGTCAATTCCGTTTCTATCAACTTATAGATACCATCAATAAAAATTATTTCGGGCAGGAATTCATCGACTGTCTCATTTCAGGAATCGAAAAATATAAGGCCTCAAAATTATCTGCATCTTTCAGAACAGACACTTTCGCACCTGTAAATAAATGATTATGAAACATAATTAACATTGTTATAGTCAAACTCACTGTGTTTTCTAATAACTTGACAGCAGGTTCCAAGTGATTAGATTCATGCTTAAGACGTTGCTTCAAATTCTGTAAATCCTTTGATGTCACCTTCTTATGTAACTTAGTATTAATTTTATTTTGAAGTAGTTTGGTATCGCTCCCTAGCTCAAATGCCGCATTAATTTCATCTTCTTCAACTTTACTTAAACCTCTATTGTGTGTAAGCCAATCGAATACTTTCTATAGAGAAATAAATATGTATGACTGTAAAGGTAATAAATAGTTTTGATTTGAATAATTACTTCTGAAAGATCATGGCCTTTATGCTCTAGGCATAAATGAACTACTTCAAGGTACTTTCTATCTGTTGTTCAATATAAACGGGACAATATATCTTGTGAGTACTGAAAATTAATAATTTCAATCTACTCGAAGCGTTCGGGTTAACTTAGTGATCACATTTAAGTGCATATTAAATTAAACAATTGTGTTAATTTTTATAATTATTAAACAAATTATAAAAATAAGTTTCGTAAAACATTGAAAAGATAGCATATCGCAGTGCACCGAGCAAGCAGGCGGAACGCGTGATAAACGTTGGCCCACGGTCAATGCACGATAGTGCAGACAGTGATAAACTATCCGTTTCTAAATTATTAAATATAAATTTAAAATTAAAGAACTGTATAAAAACAGACTATAATAAGAATGTTCCCCTCGGGGAACATTATCGGTCATGTAAACAAGGTGCAACCATCAAATAACATACAGGGTGATTATTCACAAAATATGCAGCAATTCTCTCAAATACCAATACAAATCCAGCCATCAATGTACCAGTCACAGCAATACCCAGGTCAGTCAACAAATAATCTTTACATGTATACTTTTCCACCAAACCAAGAACAATATAAACAAACAATGCAGCAACCACACAGCACCGCTCAAGTCTTACGTATGGTTTCAACAAGTGATGAAGAAACGGAGAACATTACGTGTAATAAAGAAAATCCGTGGCAAGTGGTTAAAAGTGTAAAAAGAAGGAAAACCTTAATCAACAAAAATGCAACAGAAGAAATCAATTTAGATAACAGATACAGCTCTTTAAACAACACCGGCGAAGATGAGACAATGGACACTAATAAAGAAAATACTACTAATGAAAAATCTCCTAAACCCCCACCAATATTCATATATGGAGTAATTAATTTCCCGGATATGATAAAGAAAATGAGAGATATAATGGAAGATGAACAGTACGTCACAAAATGCATGGCCAACAACACAGTTAAAATCAACGCAATCAGTTCAAACACCTATAGATCATTAGTACAATATTTAAAACACACAATATAGTATACCACATATCAACCAAAAGAAGAAAGAGCGTACAGAGTAGTACTAAAACACATACATCATACCGTAGATATAGAAGAAATTAAGGAGGAACTAAAAAATAAAGGACATAATGTAAGAAATATTATGAATGTCAAACACAGACAAACTAATGAACCCCTAAACATGTTCTTCATAGATTTGGAACCGGCTGGAAATAATAAGACAGTTTATGAAATACAAAATTTACAAAACCATATGGTGCTAATTGAACCACCACGAAAAGATAAGAACATTCCTCAATGCACGAGATGTCAGTTGTACGGTCACACCAAAGCATACTGTAACAGACCATATGTTCAATTCAATTCAATTCAATTCAATATGTATTTATTGTCCCATAATCGATATTTTACAAGTAGTATTTTATCGACATTCCTCCAGGTGTCCAATCAACGCCCTGTAGAAATGCTTACATTCCTGATTCAACAATAATGCTCCTTAACTAGGGTAGGGAAGGGGCTCGCCGAGCTCCGGGGTAGTGTGAAACCCTGTGCAAGCAATCCTGAATCAAATAAAGAACACGCTGCTCCGCTTGCCTCCTCCCTCGTGTTACCTATATTAAGATGTTGGAGTCGTCGCCGAGGCGGCGGCTCCCTCATCTGTACTCAGGCTATTCCTCGTCCTTTAATTAAGGACACCGCAGGTGCCTGTGTACGGGCTATTCCCGCACCCGTCCTAAATCGTATTGTCTAAGATGCGGCAATCGCATCTGTGCGTAAGCTAATCCTACGCCCGTTCCTACCTTCTTATCTTTAACTAAGCTACCTAGCGGCAGCTGTCCGCCGGATAATCCTGCGGCCGCCTATTCCTAATTTAAGAATTACTCTAAACCTGCTCAGATGCAGGTTGTGAAGCGGGCTGCCCGCCTCCCGCCCTTATGTTCCTTATCTAAAGGCGTCACATGACACCTGTACGCGGCCTAACACCGCGCCCTTTCCCTATATTTCTTAACTAAGACCCCAATGGGAGTCCGAGCGACGGCTACTCCGACGCCCCGTGCCTATTTCTTAAATCTACCTTACGAAATATTTAAGAATCCTGGGCTTCCGGACGTAGCCGGCGGCCCAGTCGTCTGTGCACGAGTGATGCTCGTGCCCTCTATCTAAATTAATATTAAGTATCTATTCTAAGTAAGTCGCCCTTGTTCCACGTAGTGGTAAGGGGCGGCTGTACGCGAGTGCAACTCGCGTCCGTATCCTTACTCTTATTCTATTTAAAACTTCCTTCTCCCCAGAGTTGGAGCGGGGGAAAAGAAAATTTGTGCGACGGTGAAGCCTTCGCCCGTTTTAGTTACTTAATCTACGTTCTTAAAAACTACTTAACTAGGATACCCCCGATTTCGCCGAAACTAGAAAATCAAAGGTATCATACACGAGCCACGCCCGTGTTCGTATACGCTAACTAAGAACACCGTCCTTTCGGTGGCAGGCGTCGAAAGGAAGGTGCCTGTGCACGACTGGTGTCGTACCCGTTCCGTACTCCTAAGATGCCGCCGCTCTCGGTGAACCGAGAACGGCGGCATCTGTCACGAGTGAAGCCCGTGCCCGGAAGGCTACCGCTAAGGATTTGCATACGCCGGCTACAGTCGGCGGCCGCAACTCCTGTGCGCGAGTGAGGCCCGCGCCCTCGAGAGATAGCGCTAAGGGTCCGCGTTCGCCGGATACAGTCGGCGACCGTGGTCCCTGTGTGCGAGTGAGGCCCGCACCCATACATGCATAAGGTACGCGCCCTTTCCGACGACGGAGCTTATAGTCTCCGTCACCGGAAACGGCGCCGCCTGTACGCGAGTGAAGCTCGCGCCCTCGACGCTACTTATCTAAGTCGACGCTTTTCCCTTGAAGGAAATGCGTCGACTGTACGCAGGTGAAGCTTGCGTCCGGTCAAACCTACTCAAGCACTAGCACTTTTCCGTCATTTCCGCAGGATAAACACTGTCACTCGCGGTCACTGGCACTAGCACTTTCACTAACACCGTAGCCCCCACGTCGCTCCGGCTCCGTGGCTGCTCCGGTGGTCCTTATCCGCTACTCCTTCCCATCGATTCGATGCCCTCGGAAGATCGGCGACGTCCAATAAAAAAACTTGGCAACTTCCACTTGACCCGAAACGATGCCGTGGATGGACCTTCGTTCGCCCGTCGTTTCCTTACGAGCGACATCCGGTTGACGCAAGGTCCGCACCGTCCTGCGGCTTCTTCCGCCCGGCATCCCACCCACGGCAACCATTCGCAAGACCTTTACGTGGTTATCGGGGATCCGTTTCTTCCGCCTCTCTTCCGAGGGGGCCTACCCTAACACCGGAACGTAATTTAGATCCGGTGGTCCTTAAAATAGTTTGCGCGCGACATGAGGAAACTTGATGCCGCACGCGCGCCCGCCACTGTCAAATCCGGTTTATATATTGTCCCAATCGGTAATAAAGTCATAGTCGGTAATGTGTCACAATAGGTAAAAGACGCGATTTTTAGCAATAACGACCCGGATTACACTACTCGCGCAACGTTCGGTTTAAGTCTCTGCACTTGTTTCGCGAATTTAGATAGTTCCGTCCACCATTCCCGTTCGCCCGCCATCGCCGTGATTTCCTCCCACGTTTGTGGCCACCGTAGGCCCGCGCCGACCAGTCTCGTATCCGCCAACCTTCTAGCGCCTTCCTCGATCTCACAATCGAAAATTATGTGACCGGAGTCTTCGGTGGCGTGCCCGCACGCACACCGTTCGTCTTCGGTCTTCCCGAATCTTTTTAGGTAACTTCCGGTTCCGCCGTGCCCCGTTACGAGCTGGACTGTAAAGGGGTCCAACTCGGGTGCAGTAAATATCCTCTGTGCGACGTCCGGTAGAAACCTGAAGGTTAAGCGGCCGGTCGCCGCGCCGGTCCATCTTCCCTGCCATCTTTCCATTGTCCTGTTCAACAGTAACCTCTTTACCGTGGTCATCGGAATCTTGGCGTAGGCAATCCGCGCGTTGTCGTCCCTAGCTGCTTCCTTTGCGAGCCGGTCTGCCCTCTCGTTTCCAGGGTTTCCGGCGTGTGCCTTCACCCAATGTAGCTTGACGGCCGACACCGCCGCTACCCGACGTAACAGTCGCCAGGCCTCCGCCACGAGTTCGGTAGGCCTAGAGACGTTTGTCAGAGCGACAGACCATATGTATGTGTAAAATGTGGAGGTCCTCATAATACCACAAGCTGCAGCAAAACCAAAGACACTCCAGCAAAATGTGCCCTGTGCGGGGGGTCACACCCGGCAAATTACAGAGGCTGTGAGTATTATCATAACCTATACAAAACTAGTAACTACCAAACAAAGCAGGCTTTCCCCCAATCATTGCCACAAAAACATTCACATGACCAATCACATTTTCCTGGTCAGAGACCGACATACGCACAAGTCACAAAAAATCAAGACGCTTTATTACCAGAAAATGAAAGTTTCAAAACCATGCTAGATAAATTCTTAGAAGAATTTAAAAGCATGTTTAGCCAATTAATACAACAGAACAGCATGGTAATGAACATGCTTACAATGCTAATTAATAAGATTAAGTAATGGCTAAATTTCTTAGAATTGCCTTGTGGAACGCCAACGGGCTAGCTCAACGCAAAGAAGAGTTAGTAATATTCCTCCAACAAAATCTAATTGATGTACTGCTTATCAGTGAAACACATTTCACCAGTAGAACATATTTTAAAATACCCGCGTACCATCTTTACCATACAATACATCCAGATAACGCTGCCCATGCGGAACGGCAATTCTAATAAAATCATCAATTAGCCACTATGAACTACAAAATTTGAAAAACCCTACCTACAAGCAACTAGTATTAAAATACAATTACTACCATACGATCTAACACTGTCTGCAGTATACTGTCCCCCTCGCCATAACCTGAAGAAAGAACACTACCAAGAGTTTTTTGGTGCACTAGGCCACTCATTCATAGCAGGCGGAGACTTTAATAGTAAAAACACCTTATGGGGTTCCAGACTTACGACAACTAAAGGAAGGGAACTTGC
Source organism: Vesta saturnalis (assembly GCA_036346205.1). Lineage (NCBI taxonomy): Eukaryota > Metazoa > Arthropoda > Insecta > Coleoptera > Lampyridae > Vesta > Vesta saturnalis. The sequence goes on from JARFJB010001703.1 coordinate 766,199, forward strand.
AAAGGTACTGAATAACCAGAACTATTCATTTTTATCAACTGGAACCCCCCACATATTGGCCTACTGATCCGGACAAAGTCCCAGATCTCCTCGATTTTTTTGTGACTAACGGCATTTCGACACTTTACACACAAGTAGTACCTAATTACGACTTGTCTTCTGACCACACACCTATTTTAGCAACGGTTAGTTCAACGGTTATAAATATAAAACGTGCACCAAAATTGTGCACAACAAAAACAAACTGGGATACATACAGGAACGAGATAACAGCAAAAATTAATCTAAAAACAAGTTTAAAGACACCCACTGAACTAGAAGAAGAAGTTAACAAATTAATCTCAACTTTGCAGCAAGCTGCCAAACAAGCTACACCCAATCCACACTCACAAAGAAACGTCGATAATATACCGCTAGAAATTAAAAAAACTTATTTCTGTAAAGAGAAAAGCCAGAAAGACATGGCAACGAAGTCATGCCCCAGCAGATAAAACGCAATATAATCATTTAAGCAATAAACTCAAATTAAAACTAAGAGAACTTCGAGACAACAGTTTTGCAGATTATATCACTAATCTGAGTAGACATGACAATAGTATCTGGAAACCAATTAAAACCTCAAGAAACCCAATAAAAGCAATACCACCAATACGTGTTGTAGCTCCAGTTGTCGGACCATGGGCTAAATCCAACCAAGAAAAAGCAGACCTCTTCGCAGAACACTTAGAAACAGTATTTACTCCTAACAACGATATACCAGACAGAGACGTTATGAATTTCCTAACTGACAACGGCCTGTATGCAGCTGCACAGTATACCCTCTTCACTCCTAAAGAAATACAAAAGAAATATCGTTATTAAATAATAAAAAGGCTCCAGGAATAGACCAAGTTACTCCCAGGATGCTCAAAGAACTTCCGAAGAAAGGATTAGTTATGTTAACATATATTTTAATGCTGTACTCAGACTTCAATATTGGCAAAGGACTGAAATTATCAGAGATAATTTTAATACCAAAACCGGAAAAGACCCAAACAATGTAACCTCATACAGACCGATAAGCCTGCTATCAACGATATCAAAACTACTAGAGAGACTACTACTACATTGTATTACACCGCTGCAAAATGTAACTCCAGATCATCAATTTGGGTTTCGAGCAGAGCACACTACTACGCAACAGTGTCATCGGATAGTTAACACCATTCAAGAATCTCTGGATAATAAAAAATACTGCACAACCGCATTCCTTGATGTTAGCCAGGCCTTTGACAGGGTCTGGCATACAGGTCTGGTATACAAAATCAAACGCATCCTACCAGAGCCTTACTACATATTGATCAAATCATACCTTGAAAATAGAAAATTTAGGACAAGGGTAAATGGAGAAACCTCTATCTACCACCCAATTAAAGCAGGCGTACCCCAAGGTAGTGTCCTTGGACCCTTCCTATATTTGATATATACATTCGACCTACCCACAACCACTAGCACAATCACAGGAACATTTGCTGACGACACAGTTATTATGGCTGTAAATGAGGATCCCTTAATAGCAACTGCACGCCTACAAGTCCACCTTAACCTACTTCAACAATGGCTAGACAAATGGAAGATTAAAATTAATGAAACAAAGTCTCTACAGGTAACTTTCACCTTACGAAAACAAGAGTGTCCACGAGTCACCATCAACAATATACAGCTTCCGGTATTAACAAGTGTAAAATACCTAGGAATTCATCTGGATTCGAAACTTACTTGGAGAGAACACATACAGAAGAAAAGGAAACAAATGGACTTACGACTTAAAGAATTATATTGGCTTTTTGGAAGAAGATCTAAACTGTCACTTGAGAACAAAATTCTATTATATAAAGTAGTTATCAAGCCGATATGGACATTTGGCATTGAGCTATGGGGATGTGCAAGCAAATCCAACACTGCTATAATCCAAAGATCGCAATCCAAAATCCTCAGAGCCATGGTTGATGCACCATGGTATGTAAGTAACCAAACTCTACATCAAGACTTACGAATACCTTTTATCACGGATGTCATTCAAGAGAGAAGTAATAAACACCACTGCAGACTAGAAACTCACACAAACCCTCTCATTCAACCGTTATTGCAAGATCAGTTAAACCGACGATTAAAACGACGCTGGCCAATCGACCTAAAGTAAGGTAACAGGGGTCTGATTACTGAAGAAGACCTCATCATGACACTAGTGAATTCAGTTTAATAAATGAATTGTAAGTTAGCCAAATAGCTTATAGAATATGTAATTTCTGATTGCTGTTCATGTAAAAAAAAAAAAAAAAAAAATTACAAATGATAAAAAACGTTCAGTCTCTCACCTAGTTTTCCATATACCAATTCCTTTTGACCGGAATACACACCCACCATGGATCCAAGAATACACTAGCTGATAATATTTCAAAGTAGGCTCAACAAATCTCTTTATCTTTGCTGACGAAATCAACCTGTAGCTTTTGATGCAGAATTTATGTTTTGTTGCTCGTTCGAAATAGTTCAGAAAAGTTTTCAATTCATCAAAAGACTGAAATTTTCTACCTAATTAAAGTTGCATGTTGGAAATTTCACAAACTTCATTCTCCTGCATAGTATATGCTTATCCTTCGTTGTGTCCTAGTAAACGAAGATTGTTTGAGAAGTTTTTTCAATTATTAGTATCTAGTTAAGTTGGTATCTACCAGATAGATGTATGATTATTCACCAACAATGAGAAAAAGTCACACCCAGAAGGAAATGCACAACACTACACACAATGTATACTGTTCCAAGTTCCATTTGTAATTTGCATTGTATATTTTGTAACGGGTATTTATTTTTAACGATTATTAGTAATTTGAGGCTATAACTAGTTTTAAGATATATTTTATTTAACCCTATCATTAACTGTTAATAAACATAGTCTGTATATTTTATTTTTTTACATTTCAATAAAATTTTTATTGTAAAACTCGGTTTAGTTATTCCGAGCATCATTAAAAATTAACTTGGCGTCCGAGATCATTTTATTATTGTTACATTGCAATTTTTTTATATTGATGTTCAGTGGAAGTAATCTAGCAGAAATTGTGGTAATTAAGCAAATCGAAAGATTGAACCTTCCCACTTTAAACTACCGACTGGGACAAAGGCATTATTTGTGGTGAATGGTTAGTATCTCCAGTTAGTTTAACGATTTGTGTTTGGAGAACATTTTTACTCATATTTCATTATTTTATTATTTATATTATTTATACCATTACATCATAATTACAAATGTACTTATAGTAGTAAGCAATAATTTATTTATTAGTGATATTTATTATTTTTTTCATAAATTAGTGAAATTTAAATATATTACTGTTCATAAAGTTGTATGTAGATTAGTGTTTAATTTATAGGTGTATTTTCGATGGTGTAGTGTTTACGTTTAATTTATAATGTTCACAGTGCCTAAGTGTATACTGCTGTGTATAGAAAACCTGGAGTTGATATTTATAGATAAATATGATCATGCAACGAACATTCAAATGGATTTAATATAAAGTAGACCTTTGTAAATTAACAGTAGTTTTCTGATAAAATTTATTTTTAATCTTGTCTAAGTTTTAGATTTCAAACGTATAATTATCACAAGCAGTGTCCTCTTAGAAAAGCAGAACATTTTTATGGTTAAACGTTACACCTTTATTTTTAAGAACACATTTGATGTCACGATCATTAAAGCATTCGCTATAAAATTTGTTTCAAACAAAGTTGGGTATAACTTTTTCTTAAAATTACCTATGTGAAGGATACTGTAAAGAGAAAAATTTATGAAATGCATTCAAAATGTAAATACAAACTTGTAAGGCATGTCTAGTACTATACCTGTTTTTGTAGGTATACATGTTATTACAAAAAGAATTAAGCAATAACCAAGTTTTCGATTTCAGTAGATCAAGTTTAAGGTGTCTCCTACATTCCATTGGCTTTTCATCTAAAGTAGATGATGATAGGAGAGGTTTACTAGAACAATCACATATTGCTGCCAATCGTGTACGATTCTTACGAGAATATTACAAAAATAAAGAAGAAAAACTATGCAACCCTGTTATACTTAGATGAAACTTGGATTTTCAGTCGAGGATCGCACAAAAGAAACTGATAAATCTAAGGAAAGCGTAAAGTAGAAGCCAATGGGTGAAGGAAAAAGGTTTGTCGTAATTTAGTTATTTATTACATTATAATTCCTAATAAAATAACTGTCTGAATTATTTCCAATGAGTCACAAAGTCCAGACTATGATGAGGTACGTGTGCAGAGTTGTTTACAAAATGGTTTGAAAATAATTTAATTGCAAACTTAAAAGAACCATCTTTAATTGTGATGAATCATTCCAAACGTCTAGAAAAAATTCCAAATAATTCATCTAAGAAGAAAAAATATGTAATTTTCTATTAAAGCACAACATAGCTTATGAACCTAGCATGTTTAAAAAAGAATTACTGCAATTAGTTGCAGATAATGCGATACCAAAGGCGTACGAAATAGATGAAATAGCACACAAATGTGGATACAGAGTGTTATGGTTATCACTGTATCACTGTCAATTTAATCAAATTGAACTAGTGTGGGCAAACTGTAAAGAAGACTACAACAAAAATATAGGAAGACATAATTCCAAATTTAACAATGACCATGTAAAAGAAATACGGATGGAATCCTTGCAATGAATTGATGGGACATATTGTCAGAAATGCATTGAACAATGCTGAAGTGTCTATGTTAGAGTGATGGGAAATTGAAAAACAGTATGAGGTTGTGTAACCATTAATTATATCTGTTAACGATACTACTTCTGAGAGTGACACTGATAGTGAATAATTACATAACATATTGATAACTCTACAATAGATGGACTGAACACATGCAAATTCCTTTTCATATAACTTGGAAAATATATTTAAATTATGTGCTAAATTAAAATATTAAACATCTATAATTTCGTTGAACTTTTAACTACATTACACTGTAGACACTTTCTTCTACAAGAAGAATGTATTGATATTTATGTTATCGTAAAGTATCTACCAGAATTATGTCGATTACAAAATATTTTTACTCTATCAATAAAATGAGTGAATATAATGGATAATTTTTCTAGTTTAAAATATAAAAAACATTGAATAATTTTCAACTTTCTTTGATATTTTATGGAAATTTATGTTGACACATCTGCCGATAAAAATATAACAAAAAGATACTTTGCTGATTTAAAGAAGACTTACGTCGCCTAAATCCTATAGTTTGTGTACCAATTTTTAAAATTGTCAACAATTCACTTCACGGCTTTCGGTGATGGATTTTTTTCTGGATAAATATGAGCAAACGTCACACATGTTCTATTCACCACTTTATCATATCCTCAGTAATTAATAACAAACAAATTTAGTCGCGACGGCATATTTTCAGTTGCCAAAACTAATGTCATTGGCATATCTCCGTAGTTTCCATGATGACTAGTTGCAAAAGCATAACCAGCTAAGATTAAAAATAAAAAGTTCAACAAAGCAACCGAATATGGGCAAGTGAAAACGCTTTTATCCAATAAAATGAAAGGGCTAGATTTAGGTCGAGGTATTTAAATTGAAAATCACAGTTATTTCTGGTGCTAAGCCCAAATCCGTTGCAAAAAGTATGAATTCCAATTTTTAAAAAAATGACTATTTTTTTGAGTGCCAAATTCGTTATTGTTTTTCAATCACCCTGTATACCAATACGTCATTGCGCGTTGTTAGTGAACTAAAACAGTCCTTTGTCTACAATAGTTCAGAGTTTCATTGCAAAATCATTTGCCATTTGAACAGTATAGGGAACTTTGTAGGGCGATGCAAAGGTCATTTTTAATTGAAAACTTAGAATATCTCAAAAACGGCTAGTTAGTTATATGACATTAAGCATAAATTATGCCTAGAATCAAAAAATGCAACAATATACAGGGTGTCCCAATTAAAATAAGCAAGCTAATATCCACTTCCGGTATAACCAGAAGTGCTGTAATCTTGAGAATATTTTAGATGGATGTCCCCCATCGACTAGTATGTAGCCAAATTTTCAGATTGTTCCTATTTATGCTTTTTCCATAATCGATCGATGTCGTTCGTCGTGGTACACCCTCTATATATATATATATATATATATATATATATATATATATATATATATATATATTGATCAATTTATGTTGAGGAACAGTCATCTAATTAGGCCAGAGTTTAAAAGAAAACTCTTTGATGCAATGTTTTCTTTTAAACCTTGGCCTAATTAGACACCAATAGATGACTGCTCCTCAACATAAATTGATCAATTTGAATTCTATACAGTCAAGATTACCTTCCTACTATATATATATATATATATATATATATTGAGATGTTTAGAAAGAGGTAATAGAAGTATCGGACAGCTTACATGACATTTGGGTCATAAAAGGGTAATTTCTGGCTCGAAACAAGTGCGAGACACAATTTTACATAAATATGGTTCACGATGTGTTTAAAATAAATTTATTTGGTATAAATTGATCTGAATATCTTTTGCTAAGTTTGGTTTCATCATAAAAAGCAATTTGTTGCTACCAAAATTGTCAAAGATGTTAAATATCACCATTTTCGTAGAGTCATTTTAGTAGTGCAATATTTACAATAAAATTCAATTTTTCAAAATAATTTGGCAAGTAGACATTTCACAGGTGTTTAAACATGGACTATGTAGTTAGGATTATGTTAGGGATAGTGTATGTTTAGTTTTTAAAAGCAGGAAATACAAAATTTTGTTAAAAGGGTTATAATATGGATAGTATAGACAATTTTCGCACACATTTTTGTTAGTGAATTAGTGACAAAATTTATAATAAATGATTCACAAGAAGAAAGACATTTAGAACATTTTGGCATACAAACATTTATAGTGCCGTACAATTTATAGTGTAAAAATCCCAAAACAGTGTTAGACGATGAGACTTTTTCAATGCAAGACTAAATAACATTATGCATTGCAAATAAGTAGTGTGAACAATAAAGACAAGTTGTACAAACCTTAAACATAACATTTAAAGTGCTAAAAACATTTTTATATGAATTTATTTCATATTTAAAATTTAAGTATGGTTACGTTGTAAATTTTAGATTTTTCACATAATTTTATACTTTTTCCATATTATTAGATTTAGTTTTTGCTCTTAAAGCAAATAATAGATGTTCTTTCACAATATAAATAAGTTTTTATAAGGATACAGCGTTTTATCCGCAAAATTTTGCTAAATCTAAGTTGATTTCTAGACAAATTTACAAAAACTTAAAATTTTCATTAAAGTAAATGTTTCGAATTTAAAAAAATATGTTTTCTTATGTAAATTGTCCTCAGAATTCCATTTTCGCAAGTAATTTTAGTGTAGCTTGTAAGTGTGTATAGTTAGTAGCTTATTTTGATTAGATTAAGTTGTTTCGTTTATTAGTGGTAGGATTTATTGCTTATTCGGTGTCCTTTTATTCAAAATTTCACATAGTTTTCATTTCTGTTTTAAATTTCATTTCCGACCATGTATAAGAAAGTTACGGCCAAAATTCCATTTTGTACAATTCTTAATTTTGATTAGCCAATCACATTCATTGTAAATTTTGCAATATGGCTGTAAAAAATTGAAATTTCTGTAGCAACCAGAAACCTATAAAAGCAAGAGCTCAGGAAGCCATTCTCTCTCCAGTTTTGTTCCAAAAGTGAAAAGATTAAAACAGTGTTGCTAAATTCGTGTTTACATAACCTAATTTATTTTCGTCGAGAAAGTTTACGGTACGAATAATTTCGAGAGCACTTGTTTTATAACTTCGGTTAAAATTAAATAGTTCGGTCACCGATACCTGTCGTTGTTAATAAATTATTGCTGTACGATTAATTGATGTCACGATTTTGTGTAAAATTTGTTTTCATGTTTTCCGATTTAAAATAATACTGATATACCAAATTAAATTCCATTTTATTTGGTGAAAAGTTGTTTTATTTATCCGGACAATTCCTCTTAAATAAATATTATATTTTCGGTAACTAAAATAAAATTGTGTTAATAAAATCTTGGATACTAATAATACATTTTAAACGATATCAGTCATAAAGATTTAAAACCATTTTTAATAAAAGTTACCATAGTAAATAAGTGTTTGAGGTTGCCGTTTTTGGAAGGAAAACATCTTGAAAATTGGAAGTTGGTGTCTTCGAGAACCGAGATAGCAGTTGGACATTAGTAACAACAACAGCCGAGTGAACATTGCCTGCCTCCAGCTGAAGTTTGAAGACATCTTTCAATCGACAGGAAGGATTGTATCTGTGAGTTTTAAAATTTTTTAACCCTGTTATTGGTATTTCCCTGCAATCTATATTTGTTTTATGTTATTAATTAAGAATTTCAATTATTTACCTGTGTAAACACCTGTGAAGCAAATCATTTCCTTTTCTTTTTCTAAATTTTCACATTTTGATCCAAACATTAAAATTTCTTAATTATTTGACATTTTTGACAGTTTTAATTATTTTACACTTAAAGTCAGTAACGCATGCGTTAGAAAGCAAAACTTATTCAGAGCAAATTTTATACGTCAAATTCAATTAAGTATAGGATATTTCTTATACAAAAATATATTATCTTCAACTAAATCCTTGAACCCTATCCCCTTATTCGATTTTTCGCCAAATAATATTTTAAATAATATAAATTAAACTAATAAATATAAACATTTCAATTTATTGGCACCGCAACGTGTGGGCACGATTTAGTTTGAAGTTTTTGGATATAAAAGCACAAAAAAATTTTATAGATATTTAGTTTTTCATTTTTTCGTTCATTGTTATTTGTTATTAGTTATTGTTTATTGTTTATTGTGTTTATTAGTGTTAGGATTTTTATAAAAAGGGGCAAATTTAGTTAATACAACTAGTGAATGCAAGATCGTAGGGTAACTAGATCAGGAAAAGTTTACGGACCTAAAGATATTGAGGTAAAAGAGAAAAGACAGGATCTAGTTACAAAGATGGAGGATATTGAAAAGGATGTTGAAACACAGCAAGAAGGGGAAGTCCAGTTAGAGAAAGCAAGAGCTTAGACGTGGACATGATAATCGCCATGATGATGAAAGCGGAAGAAAATAGGAAGCAAGACATGATAAAAGCTGAGGAAAATATTGATAGAAAATTCAACAAGCTTGAAGAAAATAGAATAAAAGCTGAGGAAAATATTGATAGAAAATTCAACAAGCTTGAAGAAAATAGGAAAGAAGCAGAGGAAGAAAGGAAGGAGGACATGAGACGGCTACGAGAAAGTATCGATAGACAAGTGAGTAAGTGGGAGGACGATAAGGAGAAGTTAGTGCATAGAATGGACAAAACGAAGGAAGAATTAAGTAACAGCATGCACCGAGAAAATGATAAGTTATGGGGAACGATTATTGACAATAAGGAAGAGGTAGATGACAAGATAGGAAAGTTGGACAAGAATATTAGAACTGAAACCCGTCTAAGAGAAGAGGCTTCTAACGAAATAAATGATAGAGTAGGAAGGATACATGACATCCACGAGCAAATATGTTTTCAGGTGGATAAGAATAAGGATGAGAACAAGAAACAGATAGGGGAAATTTGCAATAAACTAAGAATACACGATCATGACCTAGAAGAGTTGAAAGAACGTGAAACACCTCGAAATTTTCAAATCGGCTGGGATAATTGCATGTGGAATCAAGAGATGCCATATAAATTTGAAGGAAAGAAGCAAGAATCGCCAATGCTATTTTTGAAAATATAGAAGAATATTTTAATGACATCAAGGACAATAAACAAAGAATGCGTTTGGTAAGAAAGATGCTTAAAGGAATGCCGAACTATGGTACAATTTAGTACAAGAGCAATGTACCGATTATAAGCACTTCAAGGAATTATTTACCAAACAATATTGGAGTGATGTCCAACAAAATGTAATAAGGGAAGAATTTTCAAGGGCGAAGTATGACAAAAACTATGGCACTTCGAGGGAGATTTATGTAATGAAGAAATACCAAATAGCAAGATACTTCACACCACCGATGAATGAACAAGAAATAGTTCAATATTTAGCAAGGCAACTGGAGAATAATGTGGCAGAAAACATTATTCTGCAAAATATAGATAATATAACATCACTACTGCAATTTTTAAGAAGATACGATGCGTATGAACAGCATCAGAACAGTTACGAAAAGAGAGAATTTAACCCTAGGAATTATGGAAATGACAGAACGGATATAAAAATATATTAGTAATCGTCGATATTTTTTCTAAATTTATAAAATTATACCCTAGCAGGGAATGCACAGCAAAACAAGCTACGATTTCTATTGAGAAATTCATGGAAGAAACAGGAAAGCCAAAAGCTATTTTAGCCGACAATGCCACTTATTTCAGAACTGCCAAATTTGTAAAGAAGTTCGAAGAGATGGGAATAAAGATATATTTCTGTTCGATCAGACATCCTCAAGGCAACCCAGCCGAAAGATATATCAAAGAAGTGATTAAATTTTTAAGAATATTCACGTATGAGAAACATAATGCTTGGGTGAAGTATCTTAAGGTCATAGAGAAGTGCATCAATGAAGTACCGAATGTTAGAACACAGGTAGCTCCGATAACATTAATAAAAAAGATTATACCAGAAAGACCCTGGAGGCAACAAGAAGAAGAAATTGAAGTTGAAAATTTACTCCAAGAAGTCAAAGAAAGATTGTGGAAGATTTTAGATAATTATGAAAAGAAACATTCTGCCAAAATTAAAAAGAAGGTTACATTTAAGGAAGGAGATTTAGTAATCATACGCCGTTTAACTGTTGCAGATAGAGCACGAAAAATGTGTGCAAAACTCTTACTACCATATGAAGGTCCGTATAGGGTAAAAAATGTTTTGGGGTACTACATATGAATTAGTCAATATAAAGGATGGTAGTAGTAGAGGTAAATTTCATATCTCCATGATTTATCCATATTTCAAAATTTAATTTTAATAGGTAGGTCAATTAAAGAACTTAATATTTTCTTGTACAAAATATTTTCATTCTTAAATTGGGGAATTTGAGATGTTTAGAAAGAGGTAATAGAAGTATCGGACAGCTTACATGACATTTGGGTCATAAAAGGGTAATTTCTGGCTCGAAACAAGTGCGAGACACAATTTTACATAAATATGGTTCACGATGTGTTTAAAATAAATTTATTTGGTATAAATTGATCTGAATATCTTTTGCTAAGTTTGGTTTCATCATAAAAGCAATTTGTTGCTACCAAAATTGTCAAAGATGTTAAATATCACCATTTTCGTAGAGTCATTTTAGTAGTGCAATATTTACAATAAAATTCAATTTTCAAAATAATTTGGCAAGTAGACATTTCACAGGTGTTTAAACATGGACTATGTAGTTAGGATTATGTTAGGGATAGTGTATGTTTAGTTTTTAAAAGCAGGAAATACAAAAATTTTGTTAAAAGGGTTATAATATGGATAGTATAGACAATTTTCGCACACATTTTTGTTAGTGAATTAGTGACAAAATTTATAATAAATGATTCACAAGAAGAAAGACATTTAGAACATTTTGGCATACAAACATTTATAGTGCCGTACAATTTATAGTGTAAAATCCCAAAACAGTGTTAGACGATGAGACTTTTTCAATGCAAGACTAAATAACATTATGCATTGCAAATAAGTAGTGTGAACAATAAAGACAAGTTGTACAAACCTTAAACATAACATTTAAAGTGCTAAAACATTTTTTATATGAATTTATTTCATATTTAAAATTTAAGTATGGTTACGTTGTAAATTTTAGATTTTTCACATAATTTTATACTTTTTCCATATTATTAGATTTAGTTTTTGCTCTTAAAGCAAATAATAGATGTTCTTTCACAATATAAATAAGTTTTATAAGGATACAGCGTTTTATCCGCAAAATTTTGCTAAATCTAAGTTGATTTCTAGACAAATTTACAAAACTTAAAATTTTCATTAAAGTAAATGTTTCGAATTTAAAAATATGTTTTCTTATGTAAATTGTCCTCAGAATTCCATTTTCGCAAGTAATTTTAGTGTAGCTTGTAAGTGTGTATAGTTAGTAGCTTATTTTGATTAGATTAAGTTGTTTCGTTTATTAGTGGTAGGATTTATTGCTTATTCGGTGTCCTTTTATTCGAAATTTCACATAGTTTTCATTTCTGTTTTAAATTTCATTTCCGACCATGTATAAGAAAGTTACGGCCAAAATTCCATTTTGTACAATTCTTAATTTTGATTAGCCAATCACATTCATTGTAAATTTTGCAATATGGCTGTAAAAAATTGAAATTTCTGTAGCAACCAGAAACCTATAAAAGCAAGAGCTCAGGAAGCCATTCTCTCTCCAGTTTTGTTCCAAAAGTGAAAAGATTAAAACAGTGTTGCTAAATTCGTGTTTACATAACCTAATTTATTTTCGTCGAGAAAGTTTACGGTACGAATAATTTCGAGAGCACTTGTTTTATAACTTCGGTTAAAATTAAATAGTTCGGTCACCGATACCTGTCGTTGTTAATAAATTATTGCTGTACGATTAATTGATGTCACGATTTTGTGTAAAATTTGTTTTCATGTTTTCCGATTTAAAATAATACTGATATACCAAATTAAATTCCATTTTTATTTGGTGAAAAGTTGTTTTATTTATCCGGACAATTCCTCTTAAATAAATATTATATTTTCGGTAACTAAAATAAAATTGTGTTAATAAAAATCTTGGATACTAATAATACATTTTAAACGATATCAGTCATAAAGATTTAAAACCATTTTTAATAAAAGTTACCATAGTAAATAAGTGTTTGGAGGTTGCCGTTTTTGGAAGGAAAACATCTTGAAGATTGGAAGTTGGTGTCTTCGAGAACCGAGATAGCAGTTGGACATTAGTAACAACAACAGCCGAGTGAACATTGCCTGCCTCCAGCTGAAGTTTGAAGACATCATTCAATCGACAGGAAGGATTGTATCTGTGAGTTTTAAAATTTTTAACCCTGTTATTGGTATTTCCTGCAATCTATATTTGTTTTATGTTATTAATTAAGAATTTCAATTATTTACCTGTGTAAACACCTGTGAAGCAAATCATTTCCTTTTCTTTTCTAAATTTTCACATTTTGATCCAAACATTAAAATTTCTTAATTATTTGACATTTTTGACAGTTTTAATTATTTTACACTTAAAGTCAGTAACGCATGCGTTAGAAAGCAAAACTTATTCAGAGCAAATTTTATACGTCAAATTCAATTAAGTATAGGATATTTCTTATACAAAATTATATTATCTTCAACTAAATCCTTGAACCCTATCCCTTATTCGATTTTTCGCTAAATAATATTTTAAATAATATAAATTAAACTAATAAATATATACATTTCAATATATATATATATATATATACAGTGTGGTAAATGGTGTAAAATCCGATAGGAAATAAACTCTCGAATTCCTGCTTCCCTAATTATTTTAGGTAATAAAACTCTACAGGAACGTTTCGAATTAAATTCTGTATCAGATGAAACTGAGCAGGCAATAAAGTCAGATTCCCGGAAGATATTTGGATTAACAGGAAAAATTCCGGTGACTAGAAAATCGTTAATGACAATTTCGTCACGCTGAACTCAAATAAGCTTTACCGAAAACTTCCATTATATCATATGCACTTATTGAACGCGCATTTTGCCGTACCCAAGTTCTTATCTCTTCAGTATAATGCGCTTTGAATCGTTCCATAAAAGATTTGTCGAGGAGCTGAAGCATATGCAAACACACAATGGTAATATTGTTATCTCTAACCATGCTGATGAAATATATTGCGAATTATGACCATCCAATATGAACAAAACTGGAGATTCAGGCTTCACTGTCGCTATAAAATGTTTAAACCACTTTGTGAAAATGTTATTTTGTATCCATTCTGATGGATGACACTTGAACTTCGTCCCGGGAGGGACGCCCTTTGTAAGCTGCCGACTTTAATTTTTTGTAGGGAATATAACTACGGGTGGTAAAATGGCCTCCTGCGCTCAGATAAAATACCATAGTAATTAGTAACCCTCGCTCAGTGGAAGTAAGGTTACCAATTTGTCTGTTACCTTTAAGTGCCACAATTTGTGGTATAATTGATGGCACTTGTAGACAGAACGTTATAAACTGGTCTGCTGGGTAATTATGTTTTTCAAATTCGTTTGTTAAAATGTCAAAAAATGATTGAACGTTTTCTTTGTAAAATCCCTTTGCTCTAGGAAAGGATGTCCCTGTTGGTCTTTTGAACGACAGATTGTTCGAGTGCCACTTCAGAAATAGTATAAGCCACGGCCTGTTTCTTTACCAAAAGAATTTGGCAGGTTATCTTTGACAGCAAGTTGATACGCCATATTTCTAGTGTTTTGGGGTCAAACCATAATATTTACTTTCCATATGAAGCAAATATCTTCATTTTCTAATTCTTTTGTAAAACAGTAGGCTAGATCTTCAGCCTTTTGGCAATGCCTGAAAAGTGTTGTTCTGGGAACTTTGCATGTTTTTCCTGCTAGTAAATACCCTATGTCTTGTTCTTTGACAGCACGGATTGCTTGGATCATGGCATTTCTGTATAGCATTTTAGTTTGGTATTTACTTTTGATGCGTTGTAACGTGCAAAAATCGTTATTGTACCTATCCATATCGACTTTAAAATTTTCTCTGATTACTGTTTGAAACAAAAAACTAAATAGGTATCTGAATTGAACATTTAGGATTGTTATTTAATGCTTACTAGTTACTTATTTCTCAATAAATCATAAGTGATTAAATTATTTCCTTTAGCGCATTTACCTTCTTCTGTTACATAAAAGTTCATACTAGCGCCATCTATGCGATCTTTGTGGGTTCTGAATCATCACTAGATGGTGGTACCATTAAATTATTATATATTACCGAAAGGCTTGATTTGAAATACATCTGGTTAACATTTTTACCATTACAAAATTTGGTAAGAAAATTTTGTTGAATATCTTTTCCTAAGGTGTGGTTCTTCCTAAAACGGCCATTTTCTATGAAGTGATACTTTTTAGAGAAATTTCTCTTATTGCTGTTTATTGGGTGTAATCACCAGTTGTATATGAGAACTTTTTGTAGAAAATATTTCTTTACTTTGTAAATTAATATAATCGCTATTGTTGCGGATGTAAAAAATGTGTACAAAAGGTCTAAGTTTGTTCTGCTTCTTTCAACTTCGTTGTAATTAGAATCTTTCTTTCAGGCTTGATATACGAAAATTAAATACTGTTTCTTAAAGGAATCATCGTTTGACCAGATCGGGTTAAATCATCGTACAGAGCTCGCCTTCTATCTACAGAGGTAAAACTACGTTATACGAATAAATTGCTATTATATGTCTTACCTTACTTTTAGCTCTCTCTTCTCGTCTTTTGTTCTTTTCGTTTTCTTTACGTATTAGTTGAGATTATACGTCATGTACCTTTTCATCTCGCTTTTGGTTTTGCTACGATGTTCCCTTTACTGGAACTGGTCGTAAATGACGTATCTGTGCTACAATTACTTTCGTCTCGTTATCTTTGATGTTACATTGTTACTGGACGTTACGAGGATGGAATTTAAACTGTACTAACTAAAGCTCAAGTACTCGTTCAACAGCAGGTCAAATTATTCCTTTATTGCATGTACTAATAAACATTGTATTGCTGTGTTTACTTCCGAACCTGTTATAAATTATACGCTGCTGTCAAAAGCCTCTACAAAAGATTAAGTGTATTTAAATTAACCACATTACAAAGTAATTTTAATGAACTGGTTACCTTTGTTTCAATATGGGTGTCCTATTGATATTCGAATCAGTTTAACTGGGATAAAGATTTCACTAAGTGACTAAGGTAGAACTATTATAATTTGATCAAACTATTAGTTAACATTTGTGCACATACTCGAACCAAATTTAGAGTAATTATTATTGAACTGTTACACAAAACACCCAGTGATGTGTTAGAATTTAGCGTCCATTTTTTATATTACTTTATTAGTTACTGTTTACGCTACCGTTGCGCAGTAGCAGAACCTCAAAGCATAAATTGTGTATACCGGTTGTCTATTTAGTATTATTTATATATCTAGGTCAAACTTTAGCGCCGGTCTCCGTGTTATTTTAAATTATGTTTGTTAGCTTTTAAGTACAGATTTTCTTTCATTATGGATAAGAGGGTTCAGATCATTGGTATCTAATTTTATTTGGTAAGTTATTTGTATATGTTGCTAGGATTAATATAGTGAACTGAACAAGCTTCTCCGATTATTTATATAATTGAGGTTGTGTTTGGATATTGTGAAACGAAAGGCCTTTCTGAATTAAAATATCACTGATTATATCTATCTATCTATATATATATATATATATATATATATATATATATATATATATATATATATATATATATATACTGATGGTTTCTCGAATGTTGATCCACATACCTTTTCTGGTCTCCAAAAGACCGTTTGTTGCTAAACGACGCTTCGGTAAAATCTCATTTGCCATCCTCAGGTTGGTAACTGTGCTCCTACTTCGAGTTACTCGAACTGAACTAACTTCCTGTTGTGTGTGCTGCTGCTTATGTACTTTATTGCTTTCACTCCCATCAGTGATGTCACTGTTGGCTTCCCTGTTTTCACTTCTTCTTTTATTGATTCTGTTTTAGGTGTTGTGGATTTTAGTTCTCTAGAGATTAATGATGTTTTCCATGTTGATATGTGGATGTTTCTCAATCTATGGCTTCTCTGGTAATTCTAGCTTGGCAAAGTTTTTGCGTCCTCAAATTTAATTTTGTGCCTTGTTGTGGTTACGTGTTGGGACAAGCTTGATGTCTTTTGAACTTTATTAACCGCGCTTTTGTGTTCTCCTATCCGCAACCTTCACATGGAATCTAGTACACTCCTTGACCTTCTAAAGGGATTTGGTCCTTAAGATTTCTTAAGATCGGATGAATTTTTCGATACGCCGTGAAAGTTGTGCCGATTTTATGTTTTTTTAAGAATACGGCTAATCTTGTCCGTTGTCCCTTTGATGTATGGTAAGTATACCGTGGCAGTTGCAGGATCAGCTGGTTCTTTGTCTTCTCTACTTGAAGGCCTTCAAGTCCTCTGTATGTCGTGGTGTTGGAATCCATTTCAAATCAAAGCCTCTCTTATTTTTGTCATCGCTCCTTTGATGTTGTCGGCGTCTGCTAATTTCTTCGATCGATTAATCAGCGTCTTGATGACAGATTTGAGTTGACTTGGATGATGATGCGATTTGGCGTTGATGCGTTGTGCGTCGGCGTTTGCTAATTTCGTGGTTACTAAATTCAAGAGACATCATCCTTGGCCTAACACGTAACCACAACAGGACACAAAATTAAATTTGAGGACGCAGAAACTATGGCAAGCATCGAGCATTTTACAGAGAGAATTGTCAGAGAAGCCATATAGGTTGAGAAACTCCCAGATAATCTCAACACAACAGACGGTGCTCTGAGTACCATCAATATGGAAAACATCATTAATCCCTAGACAACTAAAATCCACAAACCTAAAACAGAATCAACGAAAGAAGTGAAAACAGGGACGCAAACAGTAAAATCAGTGAAGGTAGTGAAAGTAGCAGCTAAAGGTAGGAATTGGCTCCACGAATGACGCATGCGCTGTTCGGAATGGTGGTGGTTTAAAATTTTTTTTTTCTTTTAGGTTACAGTAATTTTGTTTATGTATCTAAACTAGATAAACAAAAACTACTGATGCTCGAATAGCGCATTCGTTATTCACAGAGCCAATTCGTATTTTTAGCTGCTATTGTAAAATAAACGAATGCGAATGTAACTTCAGCTAGGTTAAAGTCGATTATTAAGAAACACAAATTCTTCGAAATGTCTTATGAGATTGATATGAAACTTTTGGGCGATTTTTCTACGGAAGTTTTGCGACTATTAAATATCAGACCTGATAACCTTGCTTACACGGTGGTTCACGACTCTTATAAACAAACATAGAGTGCGCATTCCAGTTGTGCATCGACATCATCGCTGGGATGGGATGCACCGTATTAAACAGATATAGATATAGTCACGATGTAAGGTCTTTTTACATCATGGTTATAGCACATAATATGGAAGCTACGCTTTCTGTTGGCAATACCATCCTGTAAAATACTGCTTCTTGAATAATTTGCACCTAAATTTTGCATAAAGTGGATCATTAAGTATTCTTCGAAATGTCTTATGAAATTGATATGAAACTTGTTAAAGTCGAACCAGAAGAGGAAGAAGGAATAA
The DNA here is from genome assembly GCA_036346205.1 of Vesta saturnalis. Classification (NCBI taxonomy): domain Eukaryota; kingdom Metazoa; phylum Arthropoda; class Insecta; order Coleoptera; family Lampyridae; genus Vesta; species Vesta saturnalis. The sequence goes on from JARFJB010001703.1 coordinate 784,620, forward strand.
CTTCAATTGTAACATATCTTATAGTAAATAGTGATCAAATACAAGGTAAAATGAATAACCTTTTAAGTAATATAAAATTTAACACTATTTTTACAGATAATGTGAATTTTAAAAAAGAAGACATTTCTTCTTTAGAAAAAATTGTTGGCTCAAGTAAAGCATACCATATAAATGAAAATAGTGTCGAACACATCACAAACATACAATGTGAAAGTAAATTTAATAGTTCAACAATAATGCAAGAAAATTTAAAATATAAGTGTAACCATTGCGATTTTATAACAAAATGGAAAAGAAGTTTAAAAAGTCATGTTTTAAAACACACTTCAAGTTATGAATTCAAATGTGACCAATGTGATTATGGAACAAATCACAAAGGTAATTTAAAAATTCATCTTAAAAAACACTCTTTAAGTAAAGAATTCAAATGTGACCGATGTGATTATGGAACAAATCGCAAAAATAATTTTAAAATTCATCTTAAAAAACACTCTTTCAGTAAAGAATTCAAATGTGACCAATGTTATTATGAAACGCATCACAAATATCATTTAAAAATTCATCTTAAAAAACACTCTTTAAGTAAAGAATTCAAATGTAACCAATGTGATTATGGAACAAATCGCAAAAGTAATTTTAAAATTCATCTTAAAAAACATTCTGTAACTAAAGAATTCAAATGTGACCAATGTGATTATGGGACAAATTGCAAAGATTATTTTAAAATTCATCTTAAAAAACACTCTTTAACAAAAGAATTCAAATGTAACCAATGTGATTATGGAACAAATCACAAAAGTAATTTTAAAACTCATCTTAAAAAGCATTCTTTAAGTAAAGAATTCAAATGTGACCAATGTGATTATGGAACACATAGCAAAGATAATTTTAAAATTCATCTTAAAAAACACTGTTTTAGTAAAGAATTCAAATGTGACCGATGTGATTATGGAACAAATCGCAAAAATAATTTTAAAATTCATCTTAAAAAACACTCTTTCATTAAAGAATTCAAATGTGACCAATGTAATTATGGAGCGCATAACAAATATCTTTTAAAAATTCATCTTAAAAAACACTCTGTAAGTAAAGATTTCAAATGTGACCAATGTAATTATGAAACGCATAACAAATATCTTTTAAAAATTCATCTTAAAAAACACTCTTTAAGTAAAGAATTCAAATGTAACCAATGTGGTTATGGAACAAATCGCAAAAGTAATTTTAAAATTCATCTTAAAAAACATTCTTTAACTAAAGAATTCAAATGTGACCAATGTGATTATGGGACAAATCGCAAAGATAATTTTAAGATTCATCTTAAAAAACACTCTTTAACAAAAGAATTCAAATGTGACCAATGTGATTATGGAACAAATCACAAAGGTAATTTTAAAAGTCATCTTAAGGAACATTCTTTAAGTAAAGAATTCAAATGTGACAAATGTGTTTATGGAACAAATTGCAAAAGTAATTTTAAAATTCATCTTAAAAAACACTATTCAAGTTATGAATTTAAATGCAACCAATGTGATTATGGAACAAATCATAAAAGAGATTTTAAAATTCATCTTAAAAAACACCTCTCAAGTTATGAATTTAAATGCAACCAATGTGATTATGGAACAAATCGCAAAAGTAATTTTAAAATTCATCTTAAAAAACACTCCTCAAGTTATGATTTTAAATGTGACCAATGTGATTATGAAACAAATTACAAAGTTGCTTTGAAAATTCATCTTAAAAAACACACTTTAAGTAAAGAATTCAAATGTGGCCAATGTAATTATGGAACACATTACAAATATCTTTTAAAAAATCATCTTAAAAATCACTCTTTAAGTAAATATTTCAAATGTGGCCAATGTGGTTATGGAACAAATCGCAAATATAATTTAAAAATTCATCTTAAAACACACTCTTTAAGTAAAGAATTCAAATCTGAGTATGGAACAAATAGCGAAGATAATTTTACAATTCGTCTTAAAAAACACTCTAACTAAAGAATTCAAATGTGATCAATGTGATTATGGAACACATCGCAAAAGTAATTTTAAAATTCATCTTAAAAAACATTCGTTCACTAAAGAATTCACATGCGACCAATGTAATTATGGAACACATCACAAACATCTTTTAAAATTCCATCTTAAAAAATGCTAACTGAAGAATTCAAATTTGAAATGTAATTCAACACATTTTGTTGTGAATTTAAACGTGACCGTTGTCATTATGCAACACACTGCAAATATAGTTTAGAAATCCATTTTAAAAGACACTCTGCAAGTTATAAATACAAATGCCATTAATGTTATTATATATACAATACAATACAATACATACAATATATTGTAAAGCTAATTTAACATTTCATCTTAAAAAACACTTTTGGAATACATCATATCACAAAAATGTTTAGCAATTCATCTTTAACATCGTTGTTCATGAACAGAAATATAATGAATATGTTTATGCTACACCAAAGAACTAGTTCAGAAATCCCTCTTATAGGTATTCTTCAGGTTATGAATCTAAATGTAACCAACTATGATTTGGCAATATATCAAAAAACTAATTTAAAAATTCATGTAGAAAGACACTCTGCTAATTATGTTGTAACGATTTAAAATAAAGTCTTACTTTGTGACAAATTGTTATTTATGTGGCCGCCCAGTATTTTTCTAGTTTCAAAAAATTGATTTAGTGAATAAATTCCAATGCAATATTCTTACACGCAGTTTGATTAATTGAAATGCAAGATGAAATAATTTTATTTTAAATGATTCCCATTATAAGTTTATAAATTCACAATTTTAATTTATGACGTTTTCTCCATTTGAACATTGAAATAGTTCAGGTACAATACAAGTTTTGTTATCTT